>CM050174.1:33721226-33743726 GCA_027410445.1 Discoglossus pictus
AAGGACTTAATTAATTCCAGAGAACGTCCTTAAGTCAGACTTGTATTTAAGTCTGATCCCTGACGAATAATAATAATGATAATAACAAGAATATAATGGCTCATATGTGGTAATACTAATACAATGTAATACTGTAACAATAATAATAATACCTCTGTACTGTAATAATAAGTTTCAGAAACTATTGTGCTCTTTCTTTTAATTCAAACAGAATATTAAAAAAACTTATACAAAAAGCCTTGGGAGCCTGTTCTCTATTTGCACTTTTATAACAGGGGTAAATATGGACATGTCTGGTCCCTTTCAATCAATCATCACATGCTCCCTCTCAGTAGTTGGTGTGTTTAAAGTCACCCCTGTAACACAGTCCATATCCTTTGGTCTAGTAATCCCTTCACTTAGAAAAGTCCTGGATAATGTGTCAATTAGATCAATGGGGGGTCTGTGCAATGGAATCCCTTATCAAATGTAAGAGAGAGAAGTTCACATTGGTATCTCGAGCACGTTTCATGTAGAGGCGTACCCTGGCATCTCTCACTACACTTACCAATCCTATTGCCGCCTGGTGAGCTAAAATAATACCATCCACCCCAGATCCCAGACTCATAACACTCATGCTAATGGTCCCTTTTCAGTTTGCTGTGTATATTTGGTGCCAATGTCACTCAATTCCCCTGGTCTGCTCTGATAACTCTGGTTCTGCTGCTACCCCCTTTCTCTCTGTTGAAAATCTCTCCTGTCTGTCTGCGTCACTATGGGTCGGGTGGCTGTTACGTCATCTATTTCCTCCTCATCAGATCCTGACCATTGAGCTAACTCCTCTCACTGTTTTGTAGCTATGAGTGCCCGCACTTGCAGGGCTCTGGCAATCGGTTTTGTTTTCTTTTAAACCTCCTACAATTTACTGCTTTAAAGACATACTGCTCAAACTGTGTTTTAACATTTTCTTTGTCTTTCCATTTTCTTCATACATATTCTATATACAAACTTGTGTTGTGTGCAACTCTGTGAGTAGTGTCTGGATAGACTCTGACAGGTTCTGTAATACCTGTAAGAACTGCTTCATCTCCTGGGTTAGCAAGTAAAAATCCCTTTGCATATTTTTGGCATTCCAACGCAATAGCAGCCACCAGACCCTGCTTTTTCAACCAGGAAGGCAAACGCTCTGAACAGGCAATTTTGCTTTCCCTTTTAAACATCCAAAACATAATTAAATTGTAAGTTTGCAAGTTTTCAATTGTGTGTCCGTGTCTTGGAAACAAGGATGAGGAGGGAGGTTGAGGGGGGAGGTTGAAGAGGGGGGTTGAGGAGGGGGTTGAGGAGGGAGATTGAGGATGGTGAGGGGGGTTGAGGAGGGAGGATGAGGAGGGTGAAAAGAGAGGGGGAGGGAAAGACACAGGGAAGGGAGAGGGGGATAGAGGATGAGGAGGGGGGTTGAGGATGAGGGGGATTGAGGATGAGGTGGTTGAGGGTGTTGAGGATGAGGATGGGGGGTTGAGGTTGAGGAGAGCGTTTGAGGTTGAGAAGGGTGTTGAGGAGGTGGGCTGAGGAGGGGGATGAGGATGAGGAGGAGTTTGAGTAGGTGGGTTGAGGAGAGAGATTGTGGAGGGAGGTTGAGGATGAGGGGGTGGAGGATGAAGATGGGGGGGTTGAGGATGAGGATGTGGGGGTTGAGGATGAGGATGTGGGGGTTGAGGATTAGGATTTGGGGGTTGAGGAGGGAGGTTCATGAGGGGGGTTTAGGATGAGGGGGCAGTCAGGAAGTCAGTCTGAAGCACATGTTGTGTTCAGAACACCACGTCATCACCCATAGATCCCGGCCTAGTCGCCCAGCTCAGAGACCAGGTTGCAGTATATGTAGTGGACTGGCTACAACAAATGGTGCAATCCATCACTACTGGAGCTAATCTACTAACAGGAGTTGGGTCAGGACGCCCTTTTCATTAATCTAGGCTGCCATAGAGACTCAGCCCTGTGGCTATGCCAAGGAGGAAATGAAGTGGAAGTCCCAGTAATACTAGGGGACCAGGTCAAGCAAGTAAAATGCCTTTGGCTGCAAGGAGGTCTTTGAGAGGCAGGCTGGTGGCTACAGCAGCCTCCAGCAGGAATGAAGAAGAAGCCCATCAAGTTTTCCAGACAGCCAGTTACAAGCCCCCAACGTACCAAAGATTCCCCAGTGACAGCCTGTATAGGCGGGGGCACTAGCGTCAATGAGAACACTGCTGCCGTGGTTCCCGAGTCTCTGTGGCTTCCGGATGCGACCCCCCCAAGGCTGCAATTGGAACCCCAAATTGCACCCATGTGCCCCCAAGACGTGGATGACCCCCTTCTTACCGGGTCGCTGAGGAGGTGCTCCTCAAAACAGCCTTCATTTGACTCCATCAAGGGCTTCTCCTGCGCCCAGGAGTGGAAGACGCGCCACCACGCCGCCCACGCGGAGTGATCCTCGCAAAAAGATCCGGCCGTAGTGAGACATGGGGACGCGCAGCACTGGAAACAATCAGTGTTGATACTGGCAGGATCGAGCACCAGGTACTGGGTCCAAGGCCTTGGGGCAAGACAGAGGCGAGGCAGAATAACAAAGGGGGGATGGAGAATAACAAAGGGGAGGGGCGCCACTGGCTTTGGAGGGAATGGAGATTGGGCTAATAGGTTAGGGGTCTGTCAGGAGGCCCAGGATAAGGGCCAGACTAGGGAGGGGGAAATTGTATAGGGCAGGTAGGGGTAAGGCATATTACTGGGACATTGGTACAGGAGCCTTTGGAAATGAAGGGGTTAATAGCAGGCCACTATTGGTAGGGGAAAGAATGGTTGTGGTGAGCATTGAATTTGGTTGGGTGTCCAGTCTAGGGGTAAGTTTATTGGGAGGGAAGAAGGGGGGGTGGATCTAGGCCAGTAGTCACCTATGTTTGCAGGCCATGGTGGGTTGGTAGGTGGTGGAGCACTAGCTGGGGATCTCTACTTCTTACTGGGTGATTGGCCCTTTTTTTTATGCTTGGCAGGGGCATATATTTATGGGTAGTAGCACAATATTTTGGTTTCATTATGCAATCTTATCATATGCCCTTCTTTATGTCTTTTATATATTTAACATTTTTCTCTAAGATTATTATTAGCTTCTGGTAGGTGGGGTTTAGGTAACATTAGGTACTAAGGGGGGTGGGTAGTGCACCCTGAACAGACGGGTTTGGGGGGGCTGATTAGTTTAGTTACAGTCTTTATGGATTCATTGTGTTCTCCAGATCGCACTGCCAGGCTGCCTCAAGCGTCCGGTAATAGGAGTGGCAGGCTGGCAACAAGGGTTTATGAGGTGCCTCATTCAAGATGCCAGGTCTCTTGCCAGCAGGCGTCAAGAGAAGGAGCCAACATCCGAGACAGAGGAGGTTGAGTCCATTGCAGCGGGTAAGGACACTTATCAACATGACAGGATTCATGTATCATGGCCTACCACTTCCCAAGGTAGGCATGCTACACGCATGGGAGGGCGGCGCAGTTCGACGTTTCTTCTAGATATCATGTGCACCATAGCAGGAGTCATGATTCTTTGCCTTCTTCTGTAGGCAGGATGACGACACTCCTGGTAGAGCTAGCCCCCCGACTTCTCGCTTAGCTAGCCAGCCTCACATCAGAACCTAGGTACTGCCTCGTATAGTGGGCAACATGTCAGAGGTATCAGGGACAGGTCACAGTCGGTGTCACCTCCTGCCAGGGCACTTGCTACTGATACTTCTACACCTCATTCCTATGGAGTGCCTGGAGGAGCGGGAGGATTAGGGAGGGTGACATGGGGAAGGGAAACCTGTCACTCTCTATGCAGACCAGGAATATCAACAGCGGTACCAGAAGCTTCCTCTCAGGACTCAACTGTCCGTGGAAGGGATACTGCTATTATGTATTCTGGTGTTGGGACATTAAGCGGGGCGGCCTCTGGGGGGTCATCCTCCACTGGGCCTATTCCACTGGGCCTATAGGTGAGCAGCCACAAGCAATTGTGAACACATTGATGCTAGATTTTATTAGCGGGTTGAACGTTTTTCTGTCCAGATTTGAGGGTCAGAGTAGTGACACATGGGAGGGAAGGGCATAGGTGGGGATGCCCCAACTCTTACTGACTGTTTGGACGGTAGCTGATACCTTGAGGTGTGGAAATTAGAACTTTAGGAATTTTTGTTTTCCTTTGAGTGATTTGCCATCCTAATATTTGCTCTTTTGATCCTAATATATCACAGGGTGGGAATATTTACAATTTGGCCAACACATTTTATTATTTCACAGAAACAACAACTAATAAAAAAAAAAAAAAAATGCTAACATTTATTATGATGTGCAATTGGCGTGTTATAGAATTTATTGATGGCATAAATATGCTCACCAATTCTACGGCGTAGCTGTATATATTCATCAGTTCAACATGTGAATTAGAGATTTTTGTCACAATGAAATCTTGCACTTATATTATGAACTTTGCAATTTGGGTCTTAAGTATGTAAAGTCAACTGTTAACTATAATTGTTTAGTTGTATAATATAAGCTTGCATCATTAAGTATAGGTTACTATGGTAATCTATTAAGTATAAAAGACTGGCAACAATGTATATGCCCTCTCCCTTTGACAGAGACGTCACAGTACGTTGAAACGCGTCTGGTGTAGGCGTTCACACGCATATGTGCGTCATTATGCACAACGTGGGTCACGCAAACAAGGAAATGCTTATGGGCAGGGATAGAGAGGAATAGCGTTTGGGCTAAGCAGCATGGTGAAAGAGTCTTTGTTCTCAAGATGGAAATATAGTTTTAGAGAGACAGTGTTTGCTAACATTGAAATTGGATATTAGGAGATAAAGATCCATGCCTGTAGTGTCTTTAAAATAACTAATTTAAGAGTGAATGAAAAAAATGTATATTAAAGGATAGATTTCTGACCAATATCCACCACATGTAGGCAAGATTAGAGAATGTTAGGAGATTAAAAGGAACGCTAAAGTCTCCATTTGACATATGAGATAACAACTCACTATTCTATCTGCCTTTATTCATGATAGTCCCAAAAGTTGCCCAAATTGTGAATTATTACCCTGTACAATTAGTCCATAGAGTTCTAAAATTGAAACTTGCCATAGATTTGCAAATACATATGGTAACAGAGAAATAGAGTGTTATTCAACGTATATATCTATAGGACACAAGAGTATTTGCTTAAGAGACTATGTATAATAGTTACCTTACCTGGACTACAATTACTTTGTTCTCAAATGAATTAAGAGGCAATAAGAACTTCCAAATATTAGAAAGAAAGTGACCTAAATTATACTTTGCCAGAGGAAGTTCCTTTCCAGTGTTTTTATGTTTTTATATATATATTTTTTTATTTTATTTGTCGTTGTTTCTGTGAAATAATACAATTTGTTGCCTAAAGGTGGTGGACACCGCTCTTAATAATCTTTCATTGTGTTCTGTTGGCCCCATTGGTGAGCATGCCACACTTGAGTTAAAGGAAAAAATCTGGCAGATAGAATTTATAGACGTTTTTAGTTGTCTCCTGCTTGATCAATTCTTGGTATTGAAGCATGATTATATGAGAGAGGTTAGTAAGAAAGAGGAGCGTAGACGAAGGTTTAGAAAATTCGCCAAAGACACTTGCAAATTGGTTCCAGGCGTATGCCAGTTCATCCGTCTTCCCATTACCTCTTGGGTTGTCACATCAGACAGTTTTTCGTGGATCTGTGCTTGCCCATGGGCTGCGCTATATTTTTTGCATATTTTGAGAAGTTATTTATTTTCTCCACTGGGTTACTAGTCGTTGGGCAGGGTTAGATTCGTTAGTTCATTACTTAGATGATTTTTTGTTTTTTGGGCTGTCGGATTCCTGGCATTGCGCACACCTTTTTGAATATTTTTTTTCTGAAATGGCAGCAGAATTCGGTATTCCATTGGCGGTAGAAAAAAAAATGTTTTTTTTTCTCATGTCATACATTTTTGGGGTTTACAGATTGACACGCTGGCAATGGAATGTAGGTTGCCATTGGCAAAGGTGGTTGATCTTAAGGAATCAGTAGAGAAGGTCTTGGGAACAAAAAAAGTTACTTTGAGGGAAATGCAGTCATTATTGGGTAAACTCAGATTTTTTCAAGGAGGCTGTCATTGGCCATGGCGGGTGTACTTAAGGCACATTACCATATCAGGGTTTCACCGGAACACAAGGAAGATTTGAGAATATATTTACTGTTCCTTAATCACTAACGGCCAGGCTGTCATTATTCCTGATCCAGTGCTCAGCTCAGGGTTACATTTGTCCACTGATGCATCAGGCGCAAAAGACTTTGGGGCATATTTTTTAGGGTCATTGGTACACAGAGGCTTGGCCTTCAAATTGGGGATCAAAACTGTTAAGGAACCTTGCAATCTTAGAACTATTCCCTATTGTTCTATCTGTAATGTTACGGGGTCATTGCTTGCGCAATCATCATGTGGTCTTCAATTGTGATAACTTGGGGGTTGTGCAGGCAATTCATATCACGTCTGCTTCATCCGTGCCTAAGTGCTCCGAGCTCGAAAGGCTTCTATGCGTTATTGGCTAGCCTCACTTTGCCAAGCTCGCAAACGTGACATCGAATCGCAGTTTGACAATTATAATATGTGATACCGTGTAACATCTCACAATATATCCCCAGTTGGCACCATAATATAGCAGCTACAGGACTATTGCTGAATGTATATCTATGTATATTCTGGTATTGAGGCTGCTGCTCATATGCATTTTTGAAGTACCTACAATATTAGGACTTATCCACTGAGTAAGACATTGTGCTCTTAAAGAATATGTACTAATTTACATTTTGGGTAACTATTTGCATATCTGATATATTCCTGTCTCAAACCTGTGCACTCCTATTTGCTCTGACCCTGTGGCCATTTGCACACAGATTCACCATGCCCAGGACTTATGATGTATGACAGGAACGCTATTGTTTTTACAATCTATATATATATTTTTTTACTCTAAGTACTTTACCTTTTAATCAACTTCAATAAAAGTTATATTTTATTTATATGGCATCTTACTGGTCCTTTTTTCATCTATAGAATTAGACTCACAATTTTAAGAATCTTTAATTGGTCAGGTTCAGGGTAGTGGGTGGACTACTGTGGACAGACATATCGGTAAATAAATGTTGTGTGTCCATATTGTTGCGCAAATCAAAAATTGACCAGTTAGGTAACGGAAAGGTTTTTGTGTTATACCCCATTGGAGGTGCCTGTTGTTCTTATGATTGTGTGTGGCAATATATTAGTACTCGTCCACAAGGTGGGAGGGCATGGGTGTATATACATATGCATGTATGTGTATATATATAAGCAATTTTATGGCCTGTGCATGTGATTAGATGTATCCCACCCCCAGAATTATTCTGGCTAATACACCCCTGGTGGGGGTAATCTTTTATTCATAACAATGGGTTCAGTATGTTCATATTTAAATTTCAAGCAGTTTTTAAATCATGCATTTCAGGCCTTGGTTTGGACCTGGTTCAGTTTGGAACTCATTCTTTCAGAATAGGGTCTGCAACGGAGGCGGCTAATCTAGGTTTCGAATCCAGCATAGTTCAGTGAACTGGGAGGTAGGAATCTAATGCTTTTCATGCATATGTTCCCCCTCATTTGTCTCTTTTCTTCTAGGTTATCCTTTCCAGCTATGGATTGTGGGTCATTCCTTTATTTACTGGGGCAGAGGAGCGGCGGCTATACATGATAATGGTAAGCAGCTGGGTTTTCAGGCCACAGAAATGCATATCAGATGGTTTGGTGTAAGGGGTATGAGACCTGAGGCACCCACATATTACATAAAAGATGGTGTGCACCTTAATGAGGTGGGTTTTCAACTGTTTAACTATAATTTGAAGGAAATTATGGTGGAAAATAAATAGGTCACCTCAACTTTGAATAGACAGTATTTTTTTTTTTACCCGATGAAGCAATAGTCATGGTCATTTCCGGGGTGGGGGGGGGGCACTGGACTTTTGGGGACTGTTGGACTATTGGGGGGGGGGGGCTAGATTAACATAGGCTGTTATTGCCCCGCTTGCATGAGTTGGTTGATATTGACTGTGGTGTGGTCGTATTCTGCATGGCTTATGATGGTAATGTTAAGTATGAGAATCCCCATAGCATGTTTATTTTCTAAATGCTACATTTTCCCCAAGGAATTTAATAAAGTGTATTACTGGGGTCTCTGTGGAAAGAAGGGTCCAGTTATGGGGTTACGTGATTGTGAGTTAAAAAGTTTCCAGCAGATTTAGGGTTGGCCCTATACAGGGGGGATTGGACAATATCACCACCGGCCATTTGACCTCCCCTCCTGCCAGAGGAGAGACTAACATGACATGGACATGTCAGTTATCTCTTACTAGGTAGCTGGAGATCAAAAAGGCCCAGCAATTTAGAGAAAGTTGACAGAACAAGGGGGAAAGGTAATTAGCAGATTACCCCCTGTCAAGTACAGAAGGACAGGAGAATATATATTGTTTTTGATGGAGATATTAGAAAATTATTATAAATTTTCATGCCATCATGTCATTAGACTTTCCAGTCTATATTAAGCATGATGAGCCCATTTAATTACAGCTTAGTTCAGACATAAAAAGTTCTAGTCTCTAAATGATTTATCATGCTGATAGTGCGTGAAACTACATATACTTGTCACAGAATCAAGGATCCTCAGTCACAACACAATTCGTATAGAACCTTGTTAGTTGATTGCAAGAAAAGGATAAAATACCCTTTTGTTATTGGAAACATTCAAGCAATAATTGTCTATCACCAGCCCTTACTTGTGCCATGTTCAACTTAAGCTATTCAAACAAGTGAACTGACAACAAAATGCAATTGCTACATTACTAATTAACTTAAAAGTCTTAATTCTGAAAGTAAAATATGTTTCTTTAAAGAAACTCTGGAGAGCCCATCTCAAAGCATTCGATTAAGACATTAAAACCACTGTATATGTACATTAATACAAATATACATGATCATTTTGTATATAAAGTTCCTCTTTCCAATAATGACTTGCATAGGAAATATACAGGTAACAATAAATCCCATATATGGCCCACCTTCTGCAGCATTATTTCTGTGCTTTGCTTTCTATGCTGATGAACAGACGGGTAAAACAAGCACATTTGCTGTAATGACTTTGCAGGTGAGCTCTCAGATCACTTCACTCACACACCCCTGTAGCTGCTTCAATACTAATGGACCCAATGCCCAGGGAAGAAAAGCAAGAACTGCTGAATAGACGATACGGCTCTCATGGAATAACAAATGTATAATCAAGAGTTGGCATTAAAAACACCGGCCTATATTCACTAAAACTGGCATCCAATATAAAGTGTATTTTACTAAATTTAGAAGCTGCTTTTCAACATGTATGATTTGTACAAATTGATATGAAAGTTTCATTTGTCTTCCATCACATTATTGATATATCATTAACCATTTGACTGTTTTTATAACTTACGAGTGTACTTAGTCTGGTATTTTTTGCAAATATATTGACAGGCGTCATCATATCATGGGTATAGGAACTAGCGGGGATGATGGGGATAGGAACAAATCCCTCCCCCAGATTTTTCAATGTGTGTGTTTGTGTAGTAAGCAGTGGTGTGGTATTTTTATACTGTATGCGGTATCCTACACAGATTTTCTTTGGCTCCTATACGCATGGGCATCATAATGGTAAATGTATTGTTTCAATGCAACATCGTCTAAACATTTAAGAGATATTTTGTCTTAGCATTTCTTATTACTAGTACACCATGCTGTACATTAGTGCAGACACGCAGCCTGTCACTGTCTTCTTACAGCATTGCACTGGTAGTGAGGATCTCCTCTCCTGTGAATGTGACATTAGGTTGTAGTAGATATTAGGTGACAGCTGTGAAACAAGGCACCCTACATGAGAAAGAAAATAACCTGTTACACTAAAGTGTAAAATGTGTGTGTGTATATATATATATATATATAATAGTTGTCAATTTGCGAGTTGTCGTCGCGCTTTGCGGCCCTCGTTGCAGGGCTCACAATGAGCTTACTGCGAGGCCCGCATGGCTCTCCCTGCCCCACTGATGCGCGTGAGGCCCGCAGTACAGCGTTCTACATCACCACCGTCTGCACTGAGCACCATAGGCATTCACTGCGAAGCCCGCACAACTATGAGTCTGATGGAGCCCGGCCTAGGAGGATAACCTCTCTTTCACCCCACTGGAGCATCAACCATCCCTTTGCACCCCCAGCAGAGCAAGGACTAGGAGAATAACCTTCCCTCCTACCCCTCTGCCCACCAGAGCATCCACCACCATCAGGGGCTCCAACACTTTGCACCCCCAGCAGAGCCGCAGCATCGCAAAGCCCGTACCTGGATGCAACCCTGCCAGCAGCGCTGCACTCACCTTTTCACCTCACCTTCTCTTTTGTGGCTCCCGTCCTCCGACCGTAACTACTTTCTGGATCATGCCAAGCAACGCGCATGCGCAATGCACGACTTGATCCAGAAAGTCGTTCTGGACGGGGGACGGTAGTCACAGAGGAGGTGAGTGCGGCGCTGCTGGCAGGGTTGCATCCAGGTACAAGACACAGGGCCGGGAGAGGAGGGGGAAAAGGAGGTACGGGAGGGGGGAAAGGAGACACAGGAAGAAGTGGGAAAAAGACAGGAGAGAGGGAAAGGAGACATGGGAGGGAGAGGTGGGGAAAAGACACAGAGAATGGTTGGGGGAATACACAGTTTATAAAGATATATCAAACCGCTACTTGAGAGAGACAGTACAAACACACAGGAGAGGGTGGAAAGAGACACAAGGGGGGGGGGGGCATAGGGGAGGGAAATAAGGGAAAAAAATAAAAGGCCAGGGAGGGAGGGGGAAACAGAAATTAACACAAGTCAGAGAGTAGGGGGGGGGGGGGGCAAAGGCTTGCAATGAATGTCGAAGGGGCTCATTGAGAGGCATGAATGTGGCAGGTTGGCCATGGCCAGCAATGAGCAGCAAAGCCGCTCATTGTGCGGCTGGCGATCGATAAAGGCACTCATCACGAGGTCCATAAAGGAAATGCTGGGAGGGGCTCACAAAGTTTGGAGGCTAATTGAGTTATTTCGGACCAAATATATTGAGCCTTAGGGCAAGTCCACCATATGTGAACAAAGGTCCCTGTCTCCAAACATCCCCTAAAGCAAGTGTCGGGTTCTTGAGGGTTCATCCTGTGGAGTCTCTACAAGGTAATATAAGTTCTATGAAATACTTTCAGCAAAGTTTCTAGCAGGCTATAATTATAGGAGCCCCTAGCTAGTCTCCGGCTGATAAGCCCCCATTTTTCAGGTCCCAGGTCTGACCCAGGTCTTCTTCCCATTTAATCAAGGGCTTAGGTTTATGGTTAATTGAAGTGCTATTACATTCTTCGTAAATCAGTCCAAGAATACCTTTGGTTACCTTGGGTTGACCAAAAGCCCTCTTCAAGGTCCATATAAAGTGCCTAAAGCCCTCTTCAAGGTCCAAAGCCCTCTTCAAGGTCCATATAAAGTGCCTAAACTTGCAGAAGTGTTCCTTCTGAGGAAGATCAAAATTATCCCTAAGATGCACAAAATTTATGATTTCACCATCTTTTAACCAAGCCCCTATTCTATCTAAATGATGTGAGGTCCACCAAACCTTAGAGTCTTTAGGGAGGTCCTTTGCAAAGAGGGGAGAGGTCAGGAGTCAGTTGCCTTTTTGAGTGTGCCCAAGACCAACACCCCAGGGACAATCTAATCATGGGGTTTAAGGTATGTATGTGGAGGGCAATGGGATTTCGGGAGCCATATTATCGTATCCCACCCCAAAGGCTGTAGCTGCTGGTTTTCCCTCAAAACCCTTGCACTGGCAATCTGATCTGAAATAATATAGAATTCTACTGAGAATGTTTATCTTCACTCTGTGAATTCGGCCAGACCATGATATGCAGATCTTGTTCCACCTCTCTAGGTCGGCAGATAATTCTATAAAAAGGGCCTGGTAGTTGACATAATATAGGTCAGAGATGTTGGGGGTAATTTTTATTCCTAGAAATTTTAAGTACTTTTTGGGCCAATGGAAATTGAATGAGTTCTTTAGCCATTCCTTGTCAGGCTGTGGGAGGTGCAACCCCAGGATTTCTGATTTGTCTTCATTAACTCGTAAGCCTGAGATAGAGCTACATTTATTTAATATTTCCATAAGGGCTGTAATGGAGATGGAGGGGCGGGTTAAAGTACATAATAAATCGTACACGAAAAGACAGCACTTATATTCTTGGTTACCTAACTATAGACCCCGAATTGCCGGGGAGGCCCTAATACTCTGAGCCAGTGGCTCCATAGCAAGGGCAAATAGGAGTGGGGATAGAGGACATCCCTGCCTTGTACCCCTTAGAATGTTTAAAAGCGAGTCTGGGCCAGGTCGTTTTAAAGTGGCTTTAGGTGAGTTATATGTTTTGCGGAGATTCAGGAAGTTGCCTTTGATACCAAATTTCGCTAGCACTGCGTATAGGTATGGCCACTCCAACGAATCAAATGCTTTCCCAATGTCTAAGGCCAGGGTGCAGAGAGGGGTTTTTGAGTGTCTGGCAAGGTGTAGTATATTTAGCACTCTCCTAATGTTGTCCCCCGCCTGCCTGTGTGGGATAAAGCCTGCCTGATCTTTGTGGACAAGCTTGGGCAGGAAACTGGAACCCTATTCGCCATTAATTTAGCCAGTATTTTAATATCCCCATTTAACAGGGAAATAGGGCAATAATTCTGTCCTGCATCAGATCCCTCCCCGCCTTGGGAAAAAAGACCAGACTCGCCTGGTTTAATTCCGGTGGCATCTGCTCCCCTCTTAGAATAGCGTTGTTTAGTGTTACCATTTGAGGAGTCAAGACATCTCCAATTTGTTTATAATACAAATTTGAAAAGCCATCCGGCCCTGGTTATTTGCCTAGTTTGAGAGATTTAGTGGTGTCTTTGACTTCATCTTCGGTCACTTCGTAGTTAAGAAAATCTGCGCTTCCCAAGAGGGGGAGATCCAGCCCCCCAAAGAAAATCAGCCAGGGAATCCCTATCTGCCTGAACATGGGAGGTGTAGATATCCTGGTAGAATGTACGGAAGGTATCCTGAATCTTGGCCTGGCTTATTGTAACTGAGCCCAAATTTTTTTAATCTGGGTGACCCTTGATTGTTGGTATCTGGCATTCAATTTATTGGCTAACAGGGGCCCTGGTTTGTTTGCCTGGGTGAAGAATTTGCTTTGGGTTTTCCTCAAGGCCTTCTCTGTTTGAGCGGATAGCATGTTATCTAGTTCTAATCTTATCTTGTCAATCCGCTGGCGCACTAGATCAGACTGTTGTTGTTGGTTTTGTTTTTCAAGGGTAAGGAGTTCTTTCGTCTGTAGATTTTCCTGTTATCTCATATTTTTCTTATAGGATGAGGATAACCGTATAAAAGTACCTCTTATAAACGCCTTATGTGCCACCCATAGCCACCCTATGCTGGTGGAAGGGTTTGTATTAGTATGAACATAGTCCTTCACTTCTTTAGTGATTTGGTCTAGCACACTCGGGATTGATAGGAGCTTGTCATTAAGACGCCACGTGTATGGCCACGTGTATGCAAGCCCAATGACGACTATGGTCTGCCCATGGGCAGGGGGTAATATCATAGAATGTGGCTTGTTCTAATAATGTGGCATCTATTACAAGTGTGTCAATCCGCGAGTAGGACTTGTGTGTCGGCGAGTAGAACATTTATTCCCTCTCCTGAGGATGGAGTCCCCTCCAAGCATCCACTAAGCCCAATTTCAACAACAGGTTCTTGATTTGTTTGACTTTGTCTGGGGATCTATTTTCTCCCTGCCCTTTGGGCCTATCAAGATCTGGGTTCAAAACCAGGTTTAAGTCCCCCCCAATGATAATTATTCCAGTTTCCTGGGAATCTAATGTCTCCAATAAAATTATAGCTTTGTGGGGGGCCGCAGTAGGGGCATAGATCGATACCAAGGTTAACTTAGTGTTTCGTAGGGTACCAGTAAGAATCACAAAATTGCGTTCTTTATCTATTTTTTTTGTGGATTATTTTAAATGGGAAATTTTTGTGGATGGTATGGAAGGTCGGGTAATCTTTGTGCAAAAAAGAAGGGGTTTTGCCTTGTGCAAATTGAGTCTCATGAAGGAAGAGAACTGAAGGTTTGTCTTTCCTATATGTAATAAAAGCTTTCCTCCTTTTATTAGGTGAGTTAAAGCCTCTGACAGTATGGGTGATAAAAGTGTGTTATGAATTAGCCATGTGGGGGTGTGCAGGTCCGCAGGGACCCCAAGTGTGCTGTTACTCTAGTAGGCTCAGAGATGGGCCGACCGCCGAGCGTCCGCAGAAGCCCTGGCACCCCTCCCTGGAGAAACAGACGAGCCAGACTGGAACACCCAGGAGCGCCCCCGAGGAAGGTGAAGGGAGAGAAATCGTTCAGTACAATGAAGTAAATATCTTTAATCTTTTGGGACGAAAAATATACGTAGGCAACAAAATACAAACAACTTTATCCTAAACAATTTTAACATTACGGTTCTGAGTGTAGAGTCCCATTGGGGGCTCCAGCAGGCATTATCTTAGCTACCTCGAACTACTGCATAATTGCAATCAAAAGAGATTGTGATTTTAGTCTAGCCTCGTAACAGACCATGATGCTGGTATATTAGCATTTACATTTTTACCAAGAGAAGCTGTGCATCCTAGGCTTTTTGTGAAAATACATAAACTTCTAATTGCCTCGGCCTACACCGCAAATCTGTTAGCTCTAAACACTTTATCTATAGGCCAAATTCGTCAAATGTTCTATGTTTATGAGTTAAACAAGTAGAAATTACAACAATCATCCATCAGTCGAAGCTTAAGTTTGTCCCAGCTTGCTTGTAAGGCTGGCCGAAGGATCCGGACGTAGGGCCAGCTGAGAGTCTAAATTCAAAGTTGGACAATGTGGATTCTTGGCTGTTGACCAGGCTTTGGAGGGTCTTGGGTTGGGCGCCTGTTCATGAACTGGGCATACCTCGTCAGTGGTCGCCAAAGGGAGTCGATGTAGAAGTTTGGCGCATTCTTCGGGTGTATGAGTCAAGTAGGTAGTCCCCTTATGTTGAAATGAGAGGGAAAAAGGAAAGCCCCATCTGTATGGTATTTTGTGTTTAATGAGGATGGCAGGGGCCGGCTTCATTGCTCTGCGTTTTTCCAATGTCCTTGGGGATAGGTCCATGTAGATTTGAAGCGATGCGCCGTCTGGTCACTTGATGGCTGGCATTTTTCTTGTAGCATTAAGGATCGAATCTCTGGTTCTTTGCCTTAGGAAACGCACAATTATGTCCTTAGGAAGCTCTTGGTTTATTGAGGCCCCCAGGGCTCTATGAGCTCCCTTGATCTCCCAAGAGCTGTCTGCTACCTCTGGCAGGATATTTGAGATCACAGCTGTTAGGTATTGTATTAGGTCCGGGACTGTTTTCGGTACCCCGCGTACTCTGATGTTGTGTTTCCTCAATCTATTTTCTAGATCGTCAATTTTGTCATCTAGGAGTGATACTTTAGCTGTCAGGGTAAAGATTTCGGCTCTGTCCTGTTCCTAGGCTTCCAGAATTGTATAAGTTGTTTCCTCTAGGAGGTTAGTTCTTTGGCCCAGTTCATAGAGGTCTTTCCTGATGTCTTTCACCAATTGCGCTGATTGAGCTTGTAGCATTTGCCCTATGATATCAATAGACTTGGCTGAAAGATTCCTGTCAGGTGATAAACTGGAGTCGTCTCCCTCAATCTCAAGTTCCGTTTGCTTGGAGGGAGGACTTGGAGGCTGAGAGGGGGGTACCTCCAGTTTGTTAAATAGTTCCTGTAAGCTCTTTGAAGATAGACTTTTTTTTGATTTGCCCATTTTCCACAGAAGAAGACAATTTCTGTGTGCGGTTTGTTCGTCAGAGCTAGTTTGTAGATGAGGTAGCGTATTCGTGAGGGGTCACCTCTGAATTAAATCATTCGGAGCAAAGAGTAAGTGGCTAATGCAAGGAGAGCCTTCAGCCTGAGTGGAGTTGTGCCTGTCCAGAGCCTCCCATCTCTAAACTCCCTATCCCATGGTATCTGTGAGGGTGATATCAAAGTTTAAACCCTACCTAGCCCTAGGAAATGTTCAGACAGCTTAGACCCTGCAGCTCCCAGGCCCAAAGTTGTTCTCGAAGTTTAAGATAGCCTTCTGTCTACCGGCTTGTGTTCTGTTAAAGTATATTCAGTGACTGTAGGGCTTAAGAAGTGTAAAAACTGAGAAAATGTTCACAGAATAGAGTAAGTTTCACTAGGCTTCATATAACATACACTGTCCCATTAGCTGAGCACGCTGGCTGCGTGGGTTTGTAGGGTTTCCTCTATTCTTTACTTGAGTTTCTCTGCGGGATGAGGAAGAGTACCTGGTGGCCCTTAGATGTTCTATTAGAAGCCTCAGGCCCTCTTCTCCGTGCCCATGCTCTCTCCGGGTGCCTGGGGCCTAATGGGTGGCTGCTGGATTAAGTTGTGTTCCCCCCCCCACTCAGGGACCGTTCCGACAGCACCTAGAGCACTGCCACGGAGCCTGTCTAAGCTGCGTCCGCCATTTTAGGAAGCTGGCTCCACCACCTTTGTCTCATATTCCCTCAGAGTGACGATGGCCGCCCCTCCACTGGCGGGAAAAGCCCACGTGGGAATAAAAGCATGGGTCCTCTCTCTTTCAGCGAATTTCGGCCCAGTCCCAGGGGCCCTGTCTCTTCTACCCCACCGGGGGTCCACTCACCTGGGGCTGCGTCAGAGGTCAAAGCGGCCTTGCTGCGGCAAAGTGGCCTCCGACGGTACCTCCATCACGTGGAGGAATATGGAAGCTTGCTGCCCTGGAGCTGGGCCCGAGCCCTTGCCGGTGCGTCCCGGACCTCTCGCTGCTTTCCCCCTGCCGCCTACCCAGCTCCGGAGGTGAGAACATCTAGTGCTGGGGGTGCCCTTCTATAAATAGCCTGCTGCCGGGTATGACCTGGCTGATCCCGACTCCCCCGTGGGCTCTTGCCTACCTTCCACCTCTGTGTCTCTCGGTGCCGAAGTAGGTCCCCCCTCGTGGGTCTCTTCTCCTCTAAGCCTCCTTTTACTGCTTCCGAGGTCCTGTCTGGACCCCCCACCAGTGCTGGGGAACACAGGGAGCCGCACCCACGGTAGGAAGGATGATGCAGGCCTCAACCTCGTGGGGCTGTTACCCAGCTCTATCTGTTGGTCTTGGTGTCTTTATGCTCCTCTTCCTCCCCTGTAACTGGTGAAGTTACTTTGGGGATGATTTGGCCAAATTTGGGTGAGAAAAACCCTATTTAGTGTTTTTCTGAGAGAGAGCAGCTCTTCAGCACGTCTGCTCTCTTCACTTGGCTAGACAGGCCCCCATTATATATATATATATATATTTTAAGCCATGAACCATTTGTTTATACTGTTCTAGAGATCTGTGACATGGATGGTCAATGACTCTAACTGATGTGCCCAATAAGGCATAGGTGACACAGCTCATGAATGTCCATGTTGTTGAAGGGGTTTGTGAATTCTCTCTTACAGGAGCAACACCAAAACCACCATATCAGAGAGGCCAGAAGCCATCGTCACAGAGTCTTTGGTCAGCAGGCAGCAAAAGAATTATACACATTAAGCAAAAGATTAGTCAGTATTGTTTTGTAAACTAAATCATTTTATGAAAGAGTGTCCAAAAACAACAATAACCATGTGTTATAGAGGATGGTATTTAGAAAATACACTATCTCTAGGATTTTATATTTTTTGTTTAACATAAGAAAATTTAAATGAATAAAATCTAAAAACAAAGATCCTGCAAAAAATAATATGAAATATAGCCAGAAGATGAAAGAAGTAAAATAATGTAACATAAAAATCTTGTAATAAATGGAGACAAATTATATCCTAAATACAATATTTTCTCTTAGTCCTTGTGTGCTCTATTTGAAAGAACATTGGTATATATTTATAGACATATACCTTATATCACACGTTAGACAATATTCACATGACTGGATTGTATGGTTTGGAAGATTTGATAAAAAGACCACTTTACAATGGGAAAGTATCTGCTTGAAAACTTCCAGTCTGACTAAGAATATAATTAAGTAGGGAAAAAAGTAATAAAGATAGATTTTAATAATAAAAAATATTATTTATACTTCTGTTAGACCCTGGATGCATCCATGAAACTTTGGTGCACGATGTGTGTTTTAGACCCTGGAGGCATCCGTGATACTTTGGTGTGTAATGTGTGTGTTAGAGTTGTGGCCCAAAAATAATTCACTCTCTCTAACTAATTCAGCTGAAGGCTTATCCAAGCAACCGGGGGAATGGCAGAATAGCACAAACGACAGTGAAGATGGAGAATCATTTGGGACTCAGTAGCCAAGCAGTATAGGCACCATTGCTATATGTGCAGCCCAGTAACTGTTTATACATTTTCATTACAAGAGGACTGCTAAGCTTAAATGAAACTGTTACTGCCTGAATGGTAGTTTTCCTAACAGTGCCAGTCTATGCCAATGTAATTCCAGATTTCTTTACAAACAATGCTACTGGTTAAAATTTTGATCTCCACTTCTGAAATTGTTTTTGTGTATCCAATATAGGACTTTTTTTTGTGACGGCACTCTGTGTAATAAATGCTGTATCTGGGTTATTTAGCAAAGGATTAAAACTGCTATAGTAAAAACTAAATTAAATACAACAACATTAGTTTTTGCACATAACCTGTACAATCTCACAAAATGAATCTCCAGAGGCATAAAATATATCTGGACTCTTGTACTAGATACTATTCTGAGCACCCAGACTTGGAGCAGTTGTTATACTGGTTATTCAGAGAATGACCAACATATATTAAGCTAGTTAAGTTCATTACAAGAAACAGTTTGTAACTCTTCCTATTTTGACACCTTTTAAAGATCTGTATAATATGTATTGTGTTAAAGCATCATACAAAAACACAATACTGTATTCTGGATATTTAGTTTCTTTAGTTAATGCCCTCATAGTGATCATTTATACCATCTAACATTTGACACACTGTTGTCGTAGTACTTTGTGATCTTTATTTCCCTTTGTATTCATTTAAGCATTTAAATAAAATGTTATGTTGTGAAAAATGGTATCTGACATATTATTTGTGTTAATTCATGGTAATACTCATCCACCCTTCTACACATTCTCTGGTAGTTTAGTGTTTAAATGAGCTTGTGGCTCCTCTTTTATGTATCATGTCCCTGTACAATGGCCATTAACCCCTGAAGGAAGTCACTGAACCTCTGACGGACGTCCCTGTAGCTTGTTATACCATCAGTGCATCCGCCCTCTTCTACGATTTAAGACTAGATATATAACATATCTAATACTGTTAAAATAGAATAATCTTTATGATTGTGAAGATCCCTTGGTAAGAGTTTTTGTAATCTAGAAAGAAAATGCTGTTCTTTACACATAATTAATTATATTTATATATTTATGTATTGTTTTAATATTGAAAATATCATGATTTTTTTTGTTCTTGCTTTACATAGCAAGCAAGTCCAGCCAGTGGCGTAGCTAGAGCTTTTGCTGCCCGGGGCTCACCGAGTTAGAGGCTACAGATTCAGTGGTAGCCCTGGGCATCAAAAGTACACATGCAGACTTGCACACACACACTCACACTTGCACACACACACTTAGACTTGCACACACACACTTAGACTTGCACACACACATGCAGACTTGCACACACATGTAAACTTGCACACACACGCAGACTTGCACACACTCACACACACACTCAGGCTTGCACACACACACAGACTGGCACACACACACAGAGTTGCTTCAGTTTTGATACACATTTAATAAATGCTAAAGTGTTCTAGAATCTCTCCAGCTTTTAGTTATCCTATGGCAGTGGCGGCTGGTGACTTTCCAAGTTGGTGGGGCGGAAGGCAGAGACCTGGACCCTCCCCTTAAATTGACTCTGCCCAAAAGTAGAAACTTCTCCCCTTCACAAAATGTTACCACTGTAGGCCATGCCCACTGACACATACTCCACCCACTTACTTTTTTTTCCCTGTCACATTACGTACATATTATCTTGATGAGGGTGAGGTGGTGCTGGTTCTGCTCACTATTCTTATGATGGGAAGTGCTTGCATTTTATTGATGATATGCAATAATGAAATAGAATACATATAAAACATGTTAGATCAAGATGTATAACCATGGCAGCTCATAGATACAGACAAAAATTATCCCATAGAGAGAGACAGGGATAGAGAGAGAGGGATATAGAAAGAGAGGGGGATAGCGGAAGGGATAGATAAGCAAGCAGTAAAGAACAATTCAGCATAGAAGACAGGATTTCCAAGAGAACACCCTGATGGTGGAACAAATGTAAGGTATACGAATAAAGGGATGACAGAGTAGGAGATTGGTAGATTAGGTTTTTGAAGCAATGACCATGAACTTGAGGAAGCTCAGAGGGTAGTGGCAGACAGGTGTGCCTGATGTGCTGTGGTCCATAGGGTCACAGAGAGACTGACATGACTGAACAAAAATAAAAGTAATGGGGAAAACAATACTATCTTTGAATACATTTTTACAACACTACACAAGCTAAATGCTCCTACAGGTAGACTGATTGAAGTAAAACCTAAAAAGCAGTCATCAAGGTATTTTACTTGACAATATAAGAACTACCCAACCTCTTGTACCATACTCCATAGTCCTAAACTGGCTACAAGCCCTGTGTATCATATGATTTAAATAAAATCAGATGTTAACTGTTATACTAAACTGTTATACTAAACTGTACTAAAACCTTTGATTGCAAGCTCCACAAGTACATATATAATGTACAGTATATTCTATATGATATATGTGTATTATATATACTAGCGACTTGCCTGTCAAAAATGACGGGGCAATACAATTTTAATGCTGCTAAAACTGTTTGCAACACAACCTGACTGTCTGACATTCTTAACCTTTATTTTATCTACAAACAAATACAACATTTTGAATAAAACTTTTTCTTTTTGTAACTTTCAACTTCTGTTTCACCAACAGGTATAGAATATATATATATTTTTCAAAACTAAGACTTTTAATTGTCATATATGGAATAATAATATAACAATGTCTGAACTTTTCATGAATACATATTGTAAACCATAACATAAAAGTTTGTAACATGCAACTTGTCTTTTAAACAATCTTGAATCATTTGTTTTAACAATACTAACATTTAGAATTGATAGTTATCCATGAATAACAGAAGACTATGTAAACTTTCTGTAAATAACTATTTAGAACAATTACATGCTTTATAACATTCATTTTTTTTTAAACTCTTGTTAAACTAAATCAGCATTGAACCCAGAGCAAGGCAAACAATAACCCCCCCCCCCCCCCCCACATTGATCCTTGGCCGATTGTATCAAATAGGGGGAAAAAATGCCTTCCTGACCCCATAAACTGGCAATCGGATTACTCCCTGAATCAATACTCTGTATTTAATAATACAGTTCTATGTATTAACAAATGGTGAAACTTGTAGTAACATAAATCCTTGACTATATACAATATACAATGAACCAACTTTCCACAACTTTGAAAATACAATGTTAACAATCTGTATAACTACTGTTTACTGTAGTTTTTCTTTTTGTTTGCACTTTTTTTGTTCTTGTTGTACTTTGTGCAAATGGCACATAGAGTTTCCTGTGTGAAATAGTGGTCCCCTATTCAAAAAGTCCCAGTGAGCTAACATTTTGTCCTGAAAGTAAAACCACTGTTCTTTATGTTTTTTTGCCATTGTATAAAGTTTCTTATTGAAATAGTGGTCCTCTAAAATCAGTCCGAGGGAGGGAGTTAAAGAATTAATAAATTCCATAGTAAAGTTTGCTTCACTATCTTTGTCATCAGCCAGAACAGAATCTGCACTGTAATAGTTTTTTTGGGGGTGCATTGATTAATTTTAATATTTTGTTGTTTAGATTCAAGGCATCTATATTTTTTTATGTCAATATGACTTTGCTTGCAATGTCTGAGTAATCCTCATTATTGATGGTATTGAGGAAGATTGTCAAAATTATTGGCTCTTTTGAAATCATTTCTGGTGGAATTTAAACAGCATTGACAGGTAAATTATTTATTTTTGGCTGTTTTCCTTCTCAAATCTGAATGAGCCAATCATTGAATTGATTTTGGCCTTCAAATCACATATCTACTTCTAATTTAAGGTGTGTAAATATTTTCCACAGCTTACTTCTTTTTATACACATTTCGACAATGTCAGTCCGATTGCCATGTGGCACCACAGGTAATGTTTGCCTAAAATCTCCTCCTAACAACATCACCTTTCCACCAAATGGCAAATCATTAGCCATAACTTCTTTTAATAATAGATCAATACATTGCAGGGCAT
>CM050174.1:33748726-33937184 GCA_027410445.1 Discoglossus pictus
CAACTGGGACTTTGTGGTAATTAAAGAACAACTACAGCCTGACCCTAAACTGTGAGTAAACAGCTTCATTGCAGGCCCAGAGATCCCTATATATGCTACATCTACATTTAAACTATCTCTACCAGTGCTACTCACTGTTCTGAACCTACAAGTGGCAGTGTATAAGTAATACCCAGGAAACAAAGACTGACACACATGACAAGTGTGATAATTGGCAAGGCAGTTTGGCATTACTTTTCAGGGCTGCAACTTTCAAGCTTCACTTGCAAACCAACTAGATCTCTGATTTCCTGAGATCAATTCAACTAATTTACTTGCTTATTGAACACTGCTTACATGTGGACAGAGAGTAATGTAGGTCTAATATGATCCACCGGGGGAGACCTTGGCAGATCATGGCATAGCAATACAGCACGCCACAACTTGTAAAACAACAAGCCGGAATTCAACTCTAACAAAAACACATTCCTGAAAGGGGCATACATCTACGCGGCAACTTTAGTATATCATATTCTGTGGAGGGTCCACTGCAGCCCAAGATGGGGAAGAGTAAAAAATCCCTTCCACTTAAGAGAATTACTGCAAACCCCCTGAAACTCCTGGTGAGGTGAGATCTGACCCCTCTGAGGAATCGGAGGGGGAGGACATACAAAAGGCAACCCAGGCTGATATAAATCTATCCAAGAATGCGTTGGCACAAATTGAAAAACTGTTTCAAGCTTACACGACTAAAACGGTGGATGCAATCAGGAAAGACATCCAAAACCTAGGTCAAAGAACCCACCAACTAGAAGAAACAGTTGACCAACTGGTTGAAGCACAGGATAGAGACAGGAGGGAGACGCATCACCACGCGTCACGCATAGCGGCTCTAGAGGACAAGTATGAAGATCTAGAGAATCGATCTAGAAGACATAACATATGAATAAGGGGGATTCCTAAAGTGATAATGAATCTGAAAAGATATATTATGGACTTGCTTACTGTGATCGTACCAGAAGGGGCAGAAGCGGACATTGATATAGAAAGAGCGCATAGGGCGCTAGGAGCTTCTCGTAATATGGATACCCCTAAAGATGTAATTGTCCGATTCTCCCGACAACAGTCAAGGGACTTAATACTAGCTGCAACCCGAAAGATTTCGGATCTTAGAGGACCAGATGATGCTCAACTCATGGTGTTTGCAGATCTTTCTCCTATCACGTTGACCAGGAGAAGATAAATGAAACCGGCATTGGGAATACTCATTCAACATGGTATCCAATACCGATGGGGCTTCCCTTTTGCCCTGATTTTTCAATATAAGGGAAAAACCCACACGGTCCACAGTTTGGAAGACTGCCAGTCATTGCTACAAATGCTGCGTATAACTTCGGATGGTGGCCATAGAGACCCTGAAAATCAGCGTGTGACCCAGAATCCTCTCCCTAAGAGACAGTGGACCTCGGTTCCTCTCAGGAGTAAAAACAGAATTGGAGAGGCTGACACGTTAGAGGCCTTGACTATCCCTCCAGAAAGACATACCAAGACTCCTGAGCCCTAAGCTGGAGGGGTCTAGGAATTTTTCTTGCGGATGCACGGGACTTATTTATCTGGATTTCGGTTTCTGGAGAACTTGTTAATCTTCAAAAATGTTGTTTTTTACAGTTGTGATTCTTTCTTTTTCAGCTAGTTAATATGCTGCTAGTTATAATGTTGGTTAAATAATCTGCATTGTCGAGGGTATCCCCCCTCTCCTTAGTTGGAACTTTTTGTACCTCAAATAAATGTATTACCCCTTCCTAACGGGGCCGTATTAGAGAATGGCAGGTCCATTACTCTCTCCCCTAGAAGCCAGGATTTACGATTGGCGTAGGAAGTTATGTGTATTAAAAACAATATGTATGATAGTACTCCTCGATAACTGCGAAGATATTGATCTTCTTGTGAACTCCTCATTTGTTAACTTGTCTTTTTGCTATTTTTTTCATTCCCAGAATTGCATGCTCGTATCTCATCACTGCAACAGCTTCAAGGAGCCTTTTGTCTTGGCTCAAGCGCCTCTCTGGTCGCCCCATCTAGTCCGGCTAACACTAAAACAAGGTAAGATGATTAGACCAAACTATCTCGGGATGCAGGACAGAAATGGCTAGAGTTCTGAGGGAGAAATATAGTTTTTTAACACACAATGTTAAGGGCTTTAATTCCCAATTTAAAAGAAGGAAAGCTTTCCTGTATTATCAAACTAAGAAACCATCTATCATTTTTATGCAGGAAATGCATTTTGCAAAGAATCATATTCCCTCGTACTTAAACAAGGAATATCCCATTTTCGACTCTTCAACCCAAAGGTCCAAAAAAGCGGGAGCCACCATTCTTATTCACCATAACTTTCCCTTTCAGATAGAATCCAAATTGATAGATAAGGATAGGCATTATGTCATTTTGCGGGGAACAATTCAAGAAGTTAAGCTTACGCTGGTATCCTTCTATGCAGACACGGTGGCACCCCATAAAAGTTTACTACACATGTTGAAAAAAGTGGAACCCTGGTCAGACGGTCTGGTGGTGATAGGGGGGGACTTCAACCTTGTGTTAGAGCATGGGCTAGATTGTTCGAGTTCCCAAGCCACTAATAGATATTCGCGAAAACTGCAACAGATTAAAGGGGTGTTTGACAGAATGGGCTTAGTGGATGCCTGGAGGGGACATCATCCTAATAGTCGTGAATACACTTACTATTCACATACGCATGAGACCTACTCACGGATAGACACGATTTTGGTAACATCTAAGTTTTTTGACCAAACCAGGGGCTCGGAAATTTTGGTATGCCCGTGGTCAGACCACTCAGCAGTTTCCTTGGATATGGATCTTGGTGGAGACTCAAGGACTCCATATTTCTGGAAAATTAATGAACGTATGTTAACAGACACGGCGCTAACGGGCCAGATACAGAAAGAATTGCAACAATATTTTGAGCTAAATAATACCCCGAATTCTAATATAGGATGGGTGTGGATGGCCCATAAGGCCTATATCAGGGGGATGTGTATCAAGATGGCATCTGCCATAAAAAAAAAATAGTATACGTCATGAACAGGAACTTAATACAAAGTTACAAGATCTAGAACTACAGAATCAAACACACCCCACCACCAAACTCCGCCAAAGAATAGATGACACTAGATTGGAACTTGATGCCTTGCTCTCGCACAAGACAGAGAGTGCCCTGAGACGGACGAATCAGCTGTTTTACTCCAAAGCTAATAAACCAGATTCCTTTCTGGCAGGGAAGCTTCGGTCTAAAGCAGCATTGTCCAGAATTCTGAGGATTAGAACTAGGGCTGGGAAGATAACAGTGAGTCAGAGCGAAATCAAACACACATTTAGGGACTTTTATAATTCGATCTATTCGACAAAAACAAACCTGAGCCCGGAAGCTCTTAGATCCTATCTGGATTCGTGAGATCTTCCTAAAGCTTCAGAGAAAATATGGAGGATTTGAATGCGGAAGTGGGTGTAGAGGAAATATTAGAAACCATTAAAAGTTTGAAATCAGGGAAGGCCCCAGGGCCGGATGGCTTCACCAACTTTTATTATAAAGTATTTGGGAACATTTTAGCCCCTTATCTTAGCTCTCTGTTTAATGTCATACTTAGTGGGGGATCTATGCCACCGGAACTCAGCACAGCAAACTTAGTAATCTTCCCTAAAGAGGGGAGGGATCCCCTGGAGCCGAAAAATTATCGTCCCATTTCCCTCATGAACGGGGATATTAAATTATTAACTAAAATTATAGCAAATAGGATGGCAAGGTTTCTCCCAACCCTAATACACAAGGACCAGACCGGGTTCATACAACATAGACAAACGGTAGATAATATCCGTAGGACCATGAATGTTATACACCTGGCCTCCCAAAGTAAGACACCTCTTTTTGTGTTGGCACTGGATATGGAAAAGGCATTTGACACAGTAGAGTGGCCTTACTTATATGCAGTGCTAGCTAAATTCGGTATTAAAGGAAACTTTATACACCTAATCAAAACACTAAATAAAAGCCCTGTAGCTCATATAAGGATGCCTGGGACAGGAGAGGCTTTGGTTAATATTCAGCGGGGTACCAGGCAAGGGTGTCCCCTGTCTCCACTGCTTTTTGCGTTGGCTATTGAGCCTTTGGCTCAAAAGATAAGAGGAGAAGGGGAGATCAGGGGTCTGCAGATAGGTCACCACCACCTGAAATGCTCTCTCTTTGCAGACAATCTCTTATGCACTCTAACGGACCCTGTAAACTCTATTCCTAAATTATTGTCTACTTTAAGGGAATTTGGGGCCATGTCAGGGCTACAAATAAATGAAGAAAAAACTGAGGCCTTGGGGGTAGGGGTTCCAGGGCCTATAATAGAAACATTGAAAGCGGCGTTCAATTTTCAATGGCCTAAAAATTCAATCAAATACCTGGGAATTAGGCTTACCAAAAATTTGGCGGGTCTATATAAAGCTAACTTCCCACCATTAATTAGGCAGTTGACTGAAGACTTAAGGACCTGGTCTAAGTACCAAATATCATGGACAGGACGTATAACATCAATAAAAATGACAGTGCTCCCAAAAATTCTGTATCTCTTCCGAACTTTGCCAATTAACCTATGTATGAGGGAAATAGATCAATTCCAGAATACAATGTTTAGATTTATCTGGCGTAATAAACCACCACGTATTGCGAGAAAAACGATGTACAGGAATAGGCAAAAAGGGGGTCTTTCTTGTCCCAATCTGAGGCTTTATTTTCAAGCAGCACGGCTGGCGTGCATCCCTGTAACCCATTCTAGTAAACTACAACCGCTGTGGACTTTTATTGAAAATTGGCAGATGAAACCCCAATCATGGGATACGGTGATCTGGGAGAAAGCAAAAATAGACACGAGACGCAGACATACTAACCCAATAATCTCTACGACCCTTCAGGCCTGGGATAGGCTTAAAAAATCGAGCAACTTGATTCCAACCCTATAACCACTGATGTCCTTAACATCCTTCCCCGAGTTTGAGACCATTATTAGCCCAAATTCTAAAATATGGTGGCTGACTAGCCCTCTAAAGAGAATAGGGGAATGGTTTTCCACGGAGGCTCTGTTAACACATACTTCTATCATATCCCGGTTTCAAATTCCGGAGAAGGAGTTGTGGAACTATCGGAAGTTTAGACACTGGATCTCCTTGCTAATCCATAATTATGGGAATCCTACACATACAGGTTGGTCCTCTATCTGTGAAAAGATACCCTCGATGAAAGGCACCCTAGGATACATATACTCCTACTTGATGGAGTTCCAGAACACACAAAAAACTAAATTTATGGTAAAGTGGGAGCAGGACCTGGGAAAGGAATTAGATGTCTTTGCCTGGAAAATAATCTGTACTAATCTGACAAGGGGCCCATATACATATAGTCTACTTGAGACCTCTATTAAGGTATTGCATAGAACCTATTACACCCCCCAAAGGATGGCAAAATGTAATAAAGATATAAATGGAGAATGTTTTAGGGGATGTAAAACAGAAGGGAATTTCCTACATATCTGGTGGACATGTCCCGTTGCGCAGAAGCTATGGGGAGAACTCACAGACTTATTTACACAAATTGCAAACAGTAGTTTGAGACCCGAAATTGAAACATGCCTTTTGGTAATGAAACATTATGATTTATCTAGAGACCAGAATGAACTCTGGCAATTTTGGACTTTAGCCAGTAAAAATTGCATTGCCAAAAATTGGAAAACTTCCGTATTGTCAATCAAAGAAGTTGTTACAAAGATAAATTATATAATGATAAATGAGAGAATAGCGAATTCATTGTAGAACACAATGCCCAGGTTTACTAGCACGTGGGCTTCCTGGTTGGTGTCCAAATATAGTACACAGATCTAGATGGAGATTGGATGTGAGAGTTTGGGAAGTTGGAGGATGGTGGCGGCTGGAGAGGATGGCTGGTTCTCATCTGGATGGAGGCTTTTGGAGTGATGATGAGGGAGCTCGCAGGTACTGAATATTTTATATTTATTAACACAAGTAAACATAAGCTGAGGAAGTTTAATGATAGCTAAATATTTTGTAAAATAGTTAAAAGCAAGCGTACTCAAGAATGCAGGTTGATAATCAAAAAGAGAAAAAATGTTAGGACGTCTTTCTACATCATAGAATAGAAGGTCATATGGAAACCAGATTTCAGTTGGTCCAAGTCAATATGGTGGGGGAGCTAAGAGCTGGTGTCTCATGTTTATTTTTATACTAGCGACTTGCCCGTCAAAAAATGACGGCAATGTGATGTATATGTTTGTCAAGTTGTTTAGTTAACATATATTTTTGTCACTTGTAAGTATTTTAATATGAACGTGTATTTTTGTAAAATGTTGATGTAATGGTTTTTTAAAATGTAATTTGTATCTGAAGAATTGTTAACTTTAATATACATTGAATGAATAGGAAAGCAAAAAGTAAAAAGCCTTCTTGAAACGTCGCAAATTTTAACATGAAGTTTAAAATATATGTAAGCAATAACCTTCAAAGTATATATTTTTAAACTTGAACTTTATTTTTTATGTAAGTTTAGAAGTTGACAAAACATTGGTATAATTTTGAACATTATAAACAGGAACATAGTGAATACATTTTGTAACCTAATTTTTTATTAAAAGTATTAACATTTGAATGTAAAAACAATTGACCTTTAAATTAATCAGTATTAAAATGCAATTTATATCACAATAATTGTTAACTTGAATATACATTGAATGTAGAGGAAGGCATACAGTAAAACTCTCCTTAAAACGTACGTAATTAAAGTAATTCATTACTGAGCACATAAACTGGCGATAAACATTAATGTAGGTAGTAATCTTAAGATAACAGACAATATTTACATTGTGACTTAAAAGGTGCTTGACCTCTTAACATCCACTTTGTAATCTGTTGAATGAAATAACTTGAAAAGATATTTTTTAAACTTGTAACATTAGAAACATTAACATAGTTACTTAACATTTTAACATAATTTTTACTAACAATGCAAGGCAAGTATTTTGTGAGGCGAATCATTCATAAACAGTACTTCCATTAATTATGACTGAATTAAACAACCAATTGTTATGTATTTTGGAATGCTTTTAAAAAATGTTGGCATCTTTAATTTGTATCCTGCAAATTTATAGTACTTCATAGTAGACAATGTTTTTAGTAAAAATACGTCCATCTTCTAATAAATCACCTTGACTTTCATTGTTTTCAATGTAAACTTTAATAGCCTGTGGATTTTTGCACCGTGACAACGCAACGTACAATTAACCATGTGCAAAAACTGGTTCTTCCAAGAAAATACCCACAGATTTGAAAGTTTGACCTTGTGATTTATTAATGGTCATGGCAAATGCCATAATAATGGGAAATTGTCTTCTTTGAAGTATAAAAGGGAGACTACTTTCACTTGGTGCTAAATCTATTCTTGGTATGAAAACTCTCTCTCCTTTATGGGTCCCAGTTAAAATTTCAGCATCTATAAAATGGTCCTTTAATTGTTGAACAATTAATCTTGTGCCATTGCATAGGCCTTTTTTGGGGTTCATATTTCGCAGTAACATGATAATTGCACCTTTCTTTAGCTGCAAAATATGTGGTGGCATTCCAGAAGGAGTTAAAGAGTTTATGAATTCAGTTGAAAAGTTTGCCTGACTTTCATTGTCATCAGCAAGTACAGAATCAGCACTGTGATAATTTCTTTGTGGTGCATTAATTTTTTTTAAGATTTCATTATTGAGTATTAATGCATCTTTATTTTTACACGTCAGTATAACTTGGTTGGCAAGCTCGGAATATTCTTCGTTATTTATGCTCCCTTCAAATATAGCCGATATAATATCTTGTTGACAAATCATATGAGGTGGGATCTCTACAGTGTCGTCAGGTAAATGTAGTATTTTTTCTGTTGTGCCTTCTCCAATTTTAATAAGCCAATCATTGAAATCAGTTTGGCCTTCTGATCTCATATTTTGTTGCAGTTGAAGACGGGTAAAATTTTTCCATACTGTACTTGACTTTATACATGTTTCAATAATGTCAGTTCGATTTCCATGTACAACGACAGGTAATGTTTGTCTAAAATCGCCACCCAACAACATTACCTTTCCACCAAATGGAAAAATATTATCCATGACTTCACAAAGCAAACGGTCAATACATTGGAGGGCATAGCATGACATCATTGTGGCCTCATCTATTATAATTAATTTACATTTCTTCAATTTCTTTGCTTGTAAGGATGTCATGCGAATATCTGACACAGAATTTTCTAAAATAGGCACTGGCAGTTTAAATCCACTATGAACAGTTCTTCCACCTTCTAATAAAAGTGCAGCAATTCCAGTAGTGGCAAACGCCATTGCTATTTTTCCTTGTGCTCGTACTGAACTCATTAATAAATTGTACAAATATGTTTTTCCTGATCCGCCAAGTCCATCAAGATAGAAATAATGCTCTGTCACCATGTCATCATCTATAGCATTTTTAATGGCATGAAATGCTTGCAATTGTAGTGTATTTAAAGTTGCAAGTCTTTCTTCTGTTCTTTCTGCTTGTAGTTGAATGTCATAGTCTTCAAAGTTAATGTCATCTATAAGACCTGGATCAGGCAAATTAAAACTTGCACAACTTAATCCATGAGTTAAAAAGACTTCTTGGATTTCCATTAACGGTTTTAAGTGTGCAATGGGTTCATTGTATCGTCGCATAAAGTCTTCAGCCATATTACTTTTAAAAGTCTCCCACAAAGCTAATGCATTTGGAGCATTTGAGAAGATACAAATAAAAGCAAATTGTTCTCTCATCTGTCGTGGCATTTGACATTGTGCTGCTTCTTCTAAACATCTTTCCCACTCTGTATCATCAGCGAGTAAGTTTCTATGTCTTGCAGCTAAATGGAAGGATTCATATACAATGTCATTAACAGTTCTTAATTGTTCAAAACTTTGTGCTCCTGGAACATTTAAAAGTAATATCCGTAAGCAAAAACGTTCAACATCTCTTGGACTGACTGTGTAAATTCTTGGAATAATTTTATTGCCTCTGGTTTTTCTTGGTCTCCATAATCCATTCACAAAAACATAGTGATATGGAATTTCAATATATAAGTATTGTGTTGCTTCAGCATCAGTGGAATTTAATGCAAACCATGCAGTTAGTGTAGTGTGACGATCTTCACTTTGGGCCAATGCATTCATTTCATTTCCAGCATGGAAATAGACTAAATGTCGTTGTGGCAAATGTACTGCTAACCTATATACTGCATGTGATCTATCATGCATTTCAAATTTTAAAAGCCGCCACATAGCTTCTGGCGCACTGACATAGCGAGCATCTACATGAGATGCAAGTTCATCATGTACTAACTCACTACTTTCAGGGTTGTCTGCACTTTTGACGACTACAGTAGCTGCATCGTAACCTTTGTAAATATATTTGTAGACATATTTAATGGATTTGATGGAAGTGCAGGCTTCTACGTTGATGTGGGCGTTGTACTTCATGAGTAAATGTGGATTGTAGGGTACTACATATCTATTGTCCACTTTTTTTCCACGAATAATGGCACTATCTCCTTCTCTTCTTTTATAAAGTGGATATCCATCACAATTGGCATAGGTTTTGTCTCTATAATCTTTTGGAAATTCTTTTGAACATTGATTATTTTCCATACATGGTGATTGTGGAATAAGGATACCACAGGGTCCATGAATCATGCGATGAGTAACAATCTCATATAGTCTACCATATAGTTCTGGATCTGGTAGTTCAGCAACAATGACTGCATCCACTTTGTCCGAAGTATCTAATTTATCTTTTTCTTGAAGTATTATTAGAAGATGTGCATGTGGAAGGCCTCTTTTTTGAAATTCAATGGTATATACATAAGCAAGACATTTGCAAAATAACTGATTTATAGTGAAGTCACTTATTAATTCATTTAATTTAATCTTAAAAACTCTGGCTACTAAATCTGGTCGATCTGAAGCAGTTTGTCCAAGAAGTAGATTTAGTGTAATTTCTGGCCATTGTGGATTACATGTAAATGTCACAAATAAATCGGGTTTGCCAAATTTAGTGACAATAGCCATAGCATCATTGTATCTTTCTCTCATATTCCGAGGAGATCCTTGAAAGGAAGATGGTAAAATGATGGCTTTGCCAGCTGTCATGTCTCTGCTTGTAGCCACGTCAGCAACATAGTCCATTAATCCAGAATATTGTTCTACACAGAGTTTATCTTGTTGATATTTGATAAAGTTTAAATTATTTGCCTCAACTTGCAAATATGAATCAATAATCCATTGTTGTGTTAGTTTCCCACCACATAAAATTGGATTAAATACATTGCGAATGGCAATTTGAGCTACTTTAAATTCAAGCATAGAAACATTATTTCGGATTCTGGCTTTAGCATTTGGGTAACTGGGAAGAGTTAATTTTGGTTGCCAACCTGCTTCTGCGTGTGGGAAAAAGATGGGATATGTCATTGGATCTAAATTTGTACTTAAGATACTCATATTAATAAACGGTTGCTCCTCATTTCTGGGATATATTCGAATGTCTCTTTGAAATGGTGGTTCTCCTTCATCATTCTGAAACACCATTGCAACCTCATTTGATGTTGGCAAGTTATAACGACGTTTATCAGTATGTCTGTCTCTTTTAAGCACCATATTAACCTTCGGCATTGGTAATTGATGTGTTTGTGCATGAAGTAGTTGTTCATTTTCTACTTCTGCCAATTTTTTATAAGCTTTACTGTAGGGATTGATGTCCATAATGTTATTTAGCTCTATGAAAACACTGGGTAAGCATTTTTTATTTTCTTCCATCTGCATACGTTGGTCAACAGCTTCCATTGTATCTAGGACATATAGTTGAGCGAATTTTCTTTGATTTCCTTCCTCTGGATGTAAATGGGAAGTGCGATGATAAATTTGTCCTTGGACTTTAAAACAGTAAGGACCATGTCCTGGTACATTAGCAGCTAATGTTGCCCCCATGGATGCAAAGGATATGGCACTATTGTAGGATCTTATATTTGTTTTAAAATTTTTGTAGTTTGGAAAAGTAGGTTCAGTCATAATGTTTTGTAAATAGAGAGGAAATTGTTTCCTTTCTGGAAGTTTGAACTTGCCTTTTTGACAGCAACTAATAAATTGGCCATCTCTGGGTCTCTCCTGTTTAAAATAATAAGCCTCACAAAACTGACATTGAGTAGTCATGTCCCCACAACTATGAACCTCTACTGCTAAAGACTTGAGTAGAGGACAATTTGCAAAGCATATAGGATTTTGACTTTCATATTCATCAGGTGATAATGTTTTAACAACAGGTTCTAAATGCTTTTTTTTTTTCGTGGCTTTTCTTGGTATATGTTGTATTGTTTGAGGTAAAATGTCATGTAATGTTTCATGAAATGGTTCTAAATGCTTTGTTTTTTTTGTTGCTTTTTTTGGTATCTGTTGTATTTTTTCTGGTAAAATGTCATCTGATGTTTGAGCAACAGGTTGTAAATGCTTTATTTTCTTTGTTGCTTTTTTTGACATATCTTTAATTTCTGCAGGTGACAGTCTTTTGCTTGCAATTCTTTTGCGTTCTTTTTCTCATCGAATTTCCTTCTTCTCCGGTGTCTGCTGGCTGTCTGCTCTCTGTCGTCGTTCTCTAGCTTGGCGTCTTTTCTTTTCTTGTTTACTCTCGTTATCAGCCATGTTAATCTGTAAAAATAAAATAATGTATCATTAGTTTATTTAGAGATGTTAAGTTGTTTTTCATGACAAATTGTTATCAACAGTGTGTTTACATTTTATACTTAATCAATTTCAATGCGGTCAATTGAATAGAGGTCTAAATAAGGCCATCAGATAATTATTTAAAGAAGTTTTTATTTATTAAACATGTATCCAAAAGCAAGTGTTTCAGTAACTAAAAAGGTATTTTCAAAAAGATGTTATGTCCTTATTTACAGCACTATTCAATTTGTCAAATGGCAATTAAATTAGGGTTTAGGACTGGAATGTTACAATGACAAATTGTATAGATTCTGTGTTTTTAGACTTTTTGGGACTATGCAATTTTTTTTAAAATTTTACATTGAAGTTTGTATTTACTGTTAAAGATTATTGGCCCTAAAAGACAAATAAGATATAGATGAAAAATGTGTTTGTTATATTTTTTCAACAGTTATAGTTACCGGTGGTTTATTTTAAATTTTATTTTCTGTTGACATCGATGCAAAGCTAAGATCTTTATTTTTTTTTTCTCTTTTTTTACTTGTTATACTGTACCTTGGTTGAAGTTTTATTTCAAGCAAAATTCTTTGTTGGTCCTGTGTTGAAAGCCTTTGTCCGATGGTCTGGTCCTGTGTTGAAAGTCCTCGTCCGCTGGTCTGGTCCTCAGTTCAAACTCCTGTTCCGATGTTCTTGACGCAGTATCTGTTATAAAATAAAAATGAAAATGTTATGTTATTTGAATGTCTTTGTATTAATGATAAAATGCCATTATTTCTGTGTTTTTCTACAATTCTTTTTGGTGCGCCGCAATTTTGGTATGCTTCTTTAGGCTTTTTTCTAAGGCTTATAGGTGGTTAAACATTAAAGAAGAATATTAATTAATTTTTCTCTTTTTTTACTTGTTATACTGTACCTTGGTTGAAGTTTGATTTGAAGCAGAATCTTTGTTGGTCCTGTGTTGAAAGCCTTCGTCTGATGGTCTGGTCCTGTGTTGAAAGTCCTCGTCCAATCGTCTGGTCCTCTGTTGAAAGTCCTTGTCCGATGGTGTAGTCCTCTGTTGAAAGTCCTCGTCCAATGGTCTGGTCCTCTGTTGAAAGTCCTCGTCCGCTGGTCTGGTCCTCAGTTGAAACTCCTGGTCCGATGTTCTTGACGCAGTATCTGTTATAAAATAAAAATGAAAATGTAATTTTATTTGAATGTATTTGTATTAACTAAAAAATGACATTATTTCTGTGTTTTTCTACAATCCTGTTTGGTGCCCACCACTTTTGGTATGCTTATTTAGGCTTTTTTCTAAGGCTTATAGGTTGTTAAACATTAAATAAGAATATAAATGTAGTTTGCTATGTGTTTGTGTGAGTTTTCATACAATCCTGTTTGGTGCGCACCACTGTTGGTATGCTTATTTATGTTTTTTTTTAATGCTTATATGTTGTTAAACATTAAATAAGAATGTAAATGTAGTTTGCTATGTGTTTGTGTGAGTTTTCATACAATCCTGTTTGGTGCGCACCACTGTTGGTATGCTTATTTAGGCTTGTTTCTAAGGCTTATAGGTTGTTAAACATTAAATAAGAATCTAAATGTAGTTTGCTATGTGTTTGTGTGAGTTTTCATACAATCCTCTCGGTGCGCACCACTGTTGGTATGCTTATTTAGGCTTCTTTCTAAGGCTTATAGGTTGTTAAACATTAAATAAGAATCTAAATGTAGTTTGCTATGTGTTTGTGTGACTTTTCATACAATCCTGTCTGGTGCGCACCACTGTTGGTATGCTTATTTAGGCTTCTTTCTAAGGCTTATAGGTTGTTAAACATTAAATAAGAATCTAAATGTAGTTTGCTATGTGTTTGTGTGACTTTTCATACAATCCTGTTTGGTGCGCACCACTGTTGGTATGCTTATTAATGTTGTTTTGTAATGCTTATAGGTTGTTAAACATAAAATAAGAATATAAATGTAGTTTGCTATGTGTTTGTGTGAGTTTTCGTACAATCCTGTTTGGTGCGCACCAATGTTGGTATGCTTATTTAAGCTTCTTTCTAAGGCTTATAGGTTGTTAAACATTAAATAAGAATTTAAATGTAGTTTGCTATGTGTTTGTGTGAGTTTTCGTACAATCCTTTTGATGGGCACCACTTTTGTTATACTTATGTAGTGTTTTTTCTAATGGTTATAGGTTGTTAAACATTGAAAAAGAATATGAATTTAGTTTGCTATGTGTTTGTTACAATCCTGTTTTGTGTGTACCAGTTTGTGTGTACCATATGTTGCATACTTTGGCCCTCATTCAATTGCAGTTTGGCCAATTCAATAGGGTTCTAAATGTGCTTATTTCGAGCCCTATTGAATTGTCCAAAATATCAATTGAATGAGGGCCTTTGGTTGCTGGATTTGTTATATTGTGAGGGCCTCATTGAATTTCGTTTTTGGCAATGGAATTGGGCTCAATATGAGCACAGAGCATCTTTTTTTACAGAAGTTTTTAGTTAGTGAACTTGTATCCAAAAGCAAGGTCTTCACTAACTAAAAACTTCTGTAAAAAAATATGCTCTGTGCTTATATAGAGCCCTATTGAAATGGGCAAATCACATTTGAATGAGGCCCTCGGCCATTAAACATATTTAGGTCCTGAATCAATTGCGTTTTGACCAATTGAATAGGGCTCTATATAAGCACATAACATATTTTTTGACAGAAGTTTTGAGTTAGTGAAGACCTTGATTTAGTATCGAAGTTCAGTAACTAAAAATGTCTGTCTAAAAAATCTGTTATGTGCTTATATAGAGCCCTATTCAATTGGTCAACTCACAATTGAATGAGGCTCATGGTTCTGTTCTTTTTATACTTAATACTTTACCTTGATTGAAGTGTCGAATGACAGAGGGTCCCCTCCTGCCAATCTTAATCCGCCGGTCTTCTTGTAGTGTCTGTTTGAAAAATAAAGTGAAATAGTGAATTATATATTTTTTTATTTTATTTAGCAAAGCATGGCCTTTTCAGCATTTAATGTATTTTTGTATCTTACCTCTTCTTCTTTGTTGGTGTTCTTTAAAAGGGATTGTGCTTCACAATGCACGGTGCAAATTGTAGAGAGACGCTGTTGATGCAGAGTCTGTTTGAATATTAAAAAAAGTAGAAAGATTAAGCTTTAGGTGATCTATTGAATTGCAGTAAATTAATGTCATTTAAATATACTTCTGTAATTATTTTCAATTAACATTATTTTTTGGTGGGGGCTACACACATATGTCACATACATGAAGCACATTTCCATAGTTGAAAGTAATTTTTTGTGTGCGTGTGACATATCACTATACATGAATCATATTTTAATTGTTAAATTAACCTTATTTTTTGGGGGGGCCAACATACATAAATGTGTGTGTGACATGTGACTATAGATGATACACATATATGTGCGTGTCACATATCAGTATACATGACTCATATTTTAATAGTCCCAACTTATTTTTTTCTAATGTAATTTAAATGTAGTTGTTTAATTAGTTTGTTTTAAGATAATTTTGTTGCAGGGGCAATCCACATAAATGTGCGTGTGACATGTCACTATACATTATACACATATATGTGCGTGTCACATGTCAGTATACATTATACACATATATGTGCGTGTCACATGTCAGTATACATTATACACATAAATGTGCGTGTCACATGTCACTATACATTATACACATAAATGTGCGTGTCACATGTCACTATACATTATACACATAAATGTGCGTGTCACATGTCACTATACATTATACACATATATGTGCGTGTCACATGTCACTATACATTATACACATATATGTGCGTGTCACATGTCAGTATACATTATACACATATATGTGCGTGTCACATGTCAGTATACATTATACACATAAATGTGCGTGTCACATGTCACTATACATTATACACATATATGTGCGTGTCATATGTCAGTATACATAAACCTCTTTTTCTTATTTAATTTTTTTTTTGATGTCCTGTCTTGATAATAAAATGTAATATATTATAGCTTACCTCTCAGTTGTAATTTGCACAATGTAAAGTATTAAATTAGGAAAGAATTGTCTTCTCAAGTTTTAGCAGCAGTTATGTCTGAAGTCACTCTGTTCATCACCTGAGGAGAAATGTATTTTTCTCAGTCAAATAGGCAGTATTTATAAACTTGTAGAACATTCTGGAAAGTGAGACCGTTAGATCGCAATACGCATGCGCTATTTGCGTTACAGCTTACAATTTGCGTTCCATCCGCCATTTTGTGCGTAGTAGTGGTTAAAATGGTGTTTAATATGAGTATGATCCGTTCCGCATAGTATGTGTTTCATTATTGCGAGTAAGTGTAGTGTAGTTACGTCTGGAGCCTCGTTTTCGTTTTGTTCGGCGGCCATTTTTTCTCTCGCTTAGCCGATTTTCGGCCGTTTAAACTCTTTGTTTTGGACTTAAATGGACGTGTAAATCAACTTTTGGAGGTGCCGGATGCCCCCCCGTGCTGTAAGTAAGCTTTTTATGTGTTTGTTGTGTTTATTTCTTGTGTGTATGATGTGTGTGATGCGCGGCGGTTGGAATGGGTCTTTCGCGGCCGTATTTATTTCCGATGCGGCCGTATTTTGTTGCGATATACGCAGTTAGCTTTTATGTGTACGACGCAGTGTATTTGTTTCTAAGTCGTGCGTATGTGTGCTAAGAGCGTGTGAGGGGCGATTTTTACTGTTTTTTTGTTAAGTCTTGCATCTGTGTGTCTGGGTGTAAGCGGGTGTGAGGCGACTTTAAGTTTTTTTTTGTTATGAAGTTGTGTGTGTGTGTATGTGTGTGTTAACACAGCCGATGTTGGGATGCTCCCACCACCGCAAATGCGGACCCTCACTTCGCGAGGATCCGCATTTGCGGAGACGTTGTTGGGTTTTTGTTGGCTGGGCGGTTGAGTTTATTCTGTTAAAAATTTGTGTGTGTGTATGTGTGTGTTAACACAGCCGACGTTGAGCCTCCACCTCCGCAAATGCGGACCCTCGCTTCGCGAGGATCCGCATTTGCGGGGACGTTGGGATGCTCCATCACCGCAAATGCGGGCCCTCGCTTCGCGAGGACCCGCATTTGCGGGGAACTGCGTCCCTCGCTTCGCGAGGGACGCAGTTCTTGCGGGCTCGCGCACCCGTACGCTCACAACTATATATGTGATATATATATATCCATTTTTTGCCTTTACAATAAAGTTAAGCTGGGCATATAGTTGCTGCTTTTTTCTCTCTCTTTATTTAGAATCGCTGTGACAGGATCGCCGGCCGATTGGTCCTTCATAATTGACCGGGGAGGGAAGCTCCGCTCTGCTGGTGGGACTTAGGGGACCCTACCCTGACTTCAAAAAGCAGTTTCTGACATCCATATTCACAAATATTTGTCCAAGTTGTCTGCTAACCTTATCCTAAAATATTCCATATCTGAAATTTGGCTACAGCTTTAAGGGTTAGGCACTTCCTTAGATGTGTATGATGGTGCCCAATTCTTCCTGCAGCCTTTGGGATGTGGAAAATAAACCTTTAGATGTTGTCACAATCTAGGCATCTGCTTTTAGTGTCATCCCCTATGACTCATGATATCATTCTAAATATCTTTCCCAAAAGTTGCGGCACATTTATTATATGTGATGTTAAACTATACTACATCTAACCACCCTTGTCCAAAAGTCATTTAAAATGAACAATATTTTCTCCATAATATTAATTCAAACTGTGACGTTGTTTTTCAGTCTTGGTGATGTACAGCTCATCTGGCTGTGGTAACACTATGTACGGATTACTCAGGTTTGTTGCAGACTGCATGCATTTACTCCCCTGCTTTGAAAATGTTTTGGGTTTGAGGTGTAAAGAATTAATGACACTGTCCATGTTTCAGTGTCAGCCACCAATGGCAAAATGTTACCAATATCATAGGCGATATCTTTTCCAAGATGATGCCAGTTTCATTATCTGCCATCCTGTAAAACCTGGTCTCATGACCAACAGGTGTTGCTATCTGTAGACTGCAGGCCAGTTGATATCTACATGTTCATAGCTCCATCTTTCTACAATTCAGAAAGTAATTTAGCATTTTGATGACACTTTTATCTCTGTTTGAGCCATACACCTTTCAGCTGAAGGTGAGTCACCCATAATTTGGACCTTAATGTGCAACTCTTTAAAGGTTCAGCTGAAGAATAGACCATTCTCGTGAGGCTATATGGGAATCCACACCTGTCATCCAAGCCTTACAATATGCAGTCCTTTCTGCCACTTTGTTTCATTGGACATAGTCAGAACTAGAGCAAGTGGACTTCACACCCACATTTCACTCCGAATAATTAATCTCAGCTTCTGTAAATGGTTCCTAATGGATTCTGTGGGGATGTCGTTCCTTGTAAAGGATGCCTTCAGCTTCCAGTTGCTGGCTGTGCTGGTTTGTCTGACAGTGTTGGGTGTTTTTTTTTATATAGCTAGTGTAATAAATAGGATTTCTTTTGATGAGCTACAATGTAAGATTAACCATTGTCTGCCTAATGGATTACACAGGTTTCACAAGCATTTACTTGTTTTCTGTAAGTAGAAAAGCAATGTGGCATCAGTAATGGATGATATTAATAGATTATAAATCAGTAAATTTCTTTAGCCCTTTCGCAGGAAATCTTACAGGTAAAATTTTAAAATGTAGCCAATGATTTTAAAGTTGTTTTGAATACACGCCACCCTAGAATAGCTTGCAAAAACACCCTCCACAAATAAATATGTTTGAGAGACAAATTATTATTTTCTTGTCATGAACCCCAGGACACTTGGACTTTTGGTTCTGGCCACTGGACCCTGATGGACAATAGCCACATATCCAGGTTAAATCAAAGGGGTATTATAATGGCCATAAGGACCTTGTGATGTGTTTCCCCCAAATTTTGTTTCTATGCCCTGGACCTCTAAGGCCCCTTTTCCACCAGGTTATTTGAGCCTAGAGGGCAGCTCTGGGTCTATTTTCCATATTTTAGGGCCATCATTTTGTGTGGAGTGTGTTTTGGGTGTGTTTTAATTAAGCCAATAAAAATAGTAACCTTCTTGGGTTGGACCCCAAGCACACACCCAGACATTCTGGGTCCAGGTCTCTAAATATCTTATCAACCCCTGCTGTGTCCAGATCCTGATCGGAGGTAGCTGATAGCTGGGGCTGTAGACCCCATCTAACAGACAGGCTGGTGCCAGGTTCTGGGACCCACTTCTAGCCAAGTGGGGGTAAATCAAAGGAAGAAAAGAAAAGAAGGTGTGATGCTTGTGTTTGTCTAAGGAAGTGATCCATTGCTAATTGGACCTGTATAAAAGGATTTACCTAAAAAATAAATAAAGTTTATGCTCTGTTTGGAAAACATATACTTGGGGTGTTTCATTTAGAGGAAAGGAGTTTATCTTTTAAAAGTAAATGTATTTTTTGCAACATGTCCTGGAACCCAATCACCTGGCCTGATAATCTGCAACTTGTCATATAATTAGGTTAAGCTGTCCTGTGTGCTGGGATAAACAACCTGTGTGCTGGGATAAACAACCTGTGTGCAGGATTGGTCTCTGAGCTTTTCAATCCCAACAAAGAGCTGGTTGTGACACATATCAAATGCACTGGTTAAACCATAACTTTATATTATACATTTCAAGCTTAGGATCAGATTCTTTTTCCTTCTCTCTACATATGCGAACAAGCCATTTCTCCATCCCAAAAGCAAAAACCATAAAATTGATTTTTAAAAACATATTTTATTAAATACACTACAGGCTTTTCATGTTGCTTTCCAAAATCTACTGATCTGTTTGCATCACGCACGGCAATGCTCTATAAGACATGAACCTTTATAAAAAGAACTTGTTTTGTTTCATCTGTATATTAACATTTTCCTCAAATAAAAAATAAAAAAAATAATAATAATAAAATAACACATTAGATATTCCTAATGTACATAGATTAATTATTCACAACTATTAAATTATGATTTTGTACAAATCTCTAAACTAAAAGATTTTCATTCTGAACCAAAATAATATAGTTTTATAAGTAACATAGCAGCTACTTAAAATGTATTCAGTTCATCCATCTAAAGATATTCCATAATAAATGGACATCAAGTGTGTGGCTCCGGCTGCTGGTCCTGTGTTTCACTGTTAGGAGATGGAGCTGGCTCAGTTGGGTGATCACCTCTTGGTGGTGGTGGTCTTAGATGCGGAGGTGGAAAATATGGGTCCCCATGCATTGGAAAGGGAGGATAAAGTTGTGGGTTTGGATGTCTCACTATTGGAAAATGAATACATTAAATATAAATAAAAGTTGACATTGCACATTTCAAAAATTTAACTTTTAAGACCATTTTCCATCTCAGAAACACATTTGCTGTTGTTACTTGGCTCTTATAGACTCCAGAAGTAATGTGAATGCCATTTTAAAATAAATAGAAATTGGGTCACAGGAAATATATGTTTTGGAACAGTTCCTCAGACACCAAACAGTAGGCTTTCTGTGATGCAAAAGATGTGTATTTAAACTATGGGTTACTATTAGTTCTATCAGCACATTATGCCAACTATAATGTTTCATCCAGTGAATGGGAAAAATATCTAATTATATACAACAGACAAAAAAAAAAGAGAAAAAAAAGAAAATAGCACAAAATATAATAATTTTTTAATTAAGATTTACTGTGATAACAGAACAGAGAATACATATAACTAGCAGTTTGCTATCATAAATAATGTATTTCCTTACTTGGCATTGGTGGCATTCCAAGATAGTCTCGGGGTCCATACATCTCCATTGGATGTGGTGGTGGTGGAAAGGGTCTTCTGAAAAAAGGTCCTCTTGGATCTACTGGTAATAAAGGAATTCTCATCGCAGGAGGGGGGTGAACACCATAACCTAGAGGTGGTCCATCAATGGTTTCACCTTCTTTTGGTGGCAGGTGACTAGGTAAAGCCTGCAATAGATGTCAATGTTCAGTTAGTAAATATGTCATACAATGATTGTTCCTCGGTTTATTATTTTGGCGAGTACATACGTCGTCTTCTTCAGAACCATTTCTGCTTGTATTTGTTCCTCTATATTCCGGTGAGGTTCGCCCATCTGCAATGAAAACATTAATTATAATTACACACAGAACAAAAAAACTAATTATATTAAGAATAGAGATCTGCGGCATATTATTGAAGGTATACATTTATTACAGGATGCATGTACAGAAGGGCTTTACAAATCTCATAGCTAGGGAGTTATGGCGCCTTAAACTTTACCACTTGCTCCACACTTTTTATTTATAAATACATATATTTCAGTGTAAAATCCATACCATGACTCCTAACAAATCTGCCTGGCTTCTAAGTCTCAAATACATTTATCAACTCCTGATGTGCAGTATTGTGCTGAAAAAGTGAATTACACCATGAGTAATGTTAAAGACAGACAATGTGCACTTTAAAGACTGAAGACAGGTTATGAATACTCAAGTTTTGCTTTCTTTTGTACAGTGATATTAATGAAACCTCTATTTTGATGGTACCATAAGCGCATGGTTACTTTCTCCTGTTTGATAATCACTAGTCTTTCATGTATTAGACTATGGGCCATATTCAATTGAGCAAATTTGAGATCCGGAAGCCCGCAAGTGAGCATGCAGACTATTTTGCTATTCAATTTGCTTCTTTTTGCGGGCTCGGAGAGGCTTCCGAGTTACGGCTTTGAAATAATGGCGCCGATCAAACTCGTAACTTACAGCCCCACAGAACCCTTTGATCTCGCACTTTCGCAAGGCTAAAAATCACAAAGCGCTATTCAATTGCTTAATTTCCCCAAGCCCGAAATGTAGTCACACCCATAAAACAGCAAATGAAGGAGAAAATCCTACGAGTGCTAGAGAGGACTCGCAAGGGGGCTAAACACCTATTCATAGCACTGTAAATGCAAATAAAAATCAATACTGCACTGTAAATAACGGGGAAAGCGATGATGTCATTTCAGGGTTAAATCAATCTTGGGTATCAATGAGTTAATACAGTTCTAGTCCATATGGGTGGCCTGATATGTATTGACATTCATTTTCATAATTCTTTATTTTTAATGATTTGCGAGTCTGATCGCATATCGGACCCCCGAACCTAATTGATTGACCTGTAACCTCTGTGTTTTACTGCTGTAATAATGACAGACTCATTTTCTATTGGCCGATTAAAAATGGGCGGTTATGGGCTTGCTGAATTGCTCAGGTCCTGCTTAGAACTGCTCTGAACCAGTGCATGGTTTACGATTTTGGCTTGGGGCCCGTAACTTGCGCCCTTCAGCAACTGAATAGCATCGCAATCAGAAACCAACGGGAGCCCGCAACTCACTAGCAGACATTCGGTCGACTGCGATCAGGTTACGGGCTTCAAATTGAATGTAGTCCATTGTTTGCAATCTTGAACCTCTGACATAGTTTAGCTGCCTGGAGATCTTGGTGAGAACTGGATGCAGGGCCAGAAAATGGGATTGGATAGAGTAAAAAGTAATGAATATGTGTGGCTCTATTTTCTTTCCCATCTGTTTTTTATGGGGCTGTTCACTCTTAGGTTCTTTGTAGTGTTTTTTGCCTCTCTGTTTTGCTGGTTTATTTATATTTAAAGCAAAAAATGATGGGTTTTCTTAAAATTGGGAACAAAGGATTTCTCCTGATTAATGTATTTCTTTCAATTGGCTGGTTTCGGTTTTCCTTTTCCTTTCTAACTTTTGTGAACATATATATTTCCTTGCAATCAGGGCCGGATTAAGACCTTTAGAGGCCCTAAGAACTTAAAAGATTTTGGTGCCACCATATATATATATCTAATTCAAAATATAAAGAATAGTAAACCATTATAATGTGTATCATTAACCTCCATTACTACTATACATTGTTTCATTTACTGTGGGAGCCCCTTTTTTTTGGAACCTGGTTCAGCTGCACCATTTGTAGTTTTGCACCATTTGCGGTTCATGGTAAATCCGACAACAGAAAATTTCTGTGGTGCCCCCTAAAATTAATGCCCTAAATAAATGTTATGACTAAAAAATGCATTTCATTGACTGATATATCAGTTGCTTTAACTGCCTGTCAATGTTCCTTTAATACGCTCCTCCCTTGATGGCACCAAAATCTACCTCTCAGCACCAAATCTATCCAACTATCTAAAAGCAAATGTTGCCAACTGCCTCACGGGCATATCCTCCTTGATGTCCATCTGTCAAATCAAGCTCAACATGTCAAAGATTGAGCTCTTAAGCTTCTCACCCTCTGCTACAGCTTCCACTACACAAGTATTCCTCACCGTTGACAATGCCACCATCACTCCCACCTCTCAGGCCCATTGTCTTGGGGTTTTATAATAAATAACCAAAACATGTAATTTTCAAATAAAAAGACATCTCCACAATATTTTACAATCTTACACAAGACACAACTACAATTCTAATCCACTCTCATCATATTTTCTCTCAACTACTGCAACTCAATCCTTGCTGGCCTTTCCATCACCCGTCTATCTCCACTCCAATCCATAATCCACTCCAATCCTAATCATGACTCATCTATAATACTCCATGCTCATACTCTGTCCACGTTCTTCTTTCCTCCTCTCGTCCCCTCCTCTCACTCCCGCCCTAAGGACATTTCTCGAGCTGCACTTACTTTTTGGAACTCCTTGCCTGGCTCCACCAGACGATTTTTTCCTGCCTCAAAAGCTTCAAAACTCAAACTCTAAAAGAAGCTCATTTCCTTCAGCCTTAATATGCACAACTGCATACAGAATGACACAAACACACAATCTACTGTATAACACACAGGCAACTTCACTTGCATAAGCCTACGGTCTTGATCGTTCCCTTTTTTCATCCGTCACACTCCGTATCAAACCCAACCTTAGCTTCTAGATTGTAAGCGCGTCAGAGTAGGGACCTCACTTCTGATGCACTAAGGTATCTGCAGACCCATTTGTTTCATGTTCGTACTGCATTGTACCTGTACTTCTACTTACCGTAGAATTTGTTTATATCTTTGTAATTGACTAATTGTACCCACTGTATTCTATTCTACTTCATGAACAGTGCTACACAAAAAAATGCTGCTATATTAAAAATAAAGAATAAATAATAATAATAATGATAATAATCTGTGGTATACAAATATTAGATACAGAGCAGCCATATACTGTTGATGCCCACACCCAGAATAAAATATTTAATATACAGTTGTAGAACATGCCTGGTGCATCCATAAAAGGTTTTCCTTGGTTTCTGGTGAGTTCTGCTGGGCCAGAGGATCTTCCTGATGGTGGTGGATAGTGATAAAATCGTTCTGGCCTTCGTATTGAAAAAGGTGGCTCTTGATAGGGCAAACCTAATTAACACAAAGACATTAGTTTACAAGTAAAACAATATGTGTAAAGTTAAGCCTGAAGCAGCCAAGCAGTATAAATTGACGCTTTTCTTGGTGTAATATTACAATCATTATAAAATAGTTTGTAAGCTATGAGCAATAGAGGTTTCTCAAACAATGTAAATAACATTTTACCTGGTGGGGGCATGCTGTTTTTTTGCTCCCTCTCCCACGGAGGAGATAGGGAACCAGAATCTGAAAGTGTACGCTGGTGATCTGATTTTCTGTCTGCATTTACATCCCCTCGTTCTTTAACTCCAGCATATACTGGATAATATCCAAGTGGTCTCATACCTAGAAATATGTACCATTACTATAGTTATATTTGGAATCAAGGTTTTCAAAAATAAAATTCTGAACTGCAAAGTACATTCATCAATCTATCTTTCAAGGAATTGGAAATATATATTCATACTACCGAATGCATTCAAGTAACTTGGACCGGAAGCCACCCATTTGTGGTCTTTTGGCCTGTATTAAATCTAGAATTCAAGTTGTTGTTTCTCTCAAAGAGTAGCCTAAGGAGCGGTGCTGCTCAAGAAAGCTTTACTCTCAACAACTACAGTGTGGTGCAATGTAATGGAGTGAAGGGTTTTTGCCAGTGGGATGCACTGAATGAAACGGCATAACTTTGGAAATACTGTTTGCCAAACACTTCTATTCTACAAGAAATCTTACATAATGTAACCTGTTTTATTGAAAATTTAAATATATCTGAAAGTTTTCTGCAAAGAAAGGAGCTTTACAATAGCAGAGCTAAGTTGATATGGTGGTCCCTCCTGAGAATTTTCCTTATTTCTTATACCAGCAGTATGCAATCGGTGGTCAGAGAGCTGTATTTTGAACCCCAGCCTGACTAGGTGGCCCCTGGCATTTTTATGCAAGTTTCTATTTAGGTGAAGCTATCATTGCCACTTGTATTCCAAAAGACAGAATTTATACCAGTTACACACGAGCTGCAAAGCACAGGGTCAGGCTCATTAAAAATAAGCACAAAACCACATAGAACATCACACATTAAAAACTAGGCTAAAGGCATGTGGGGAGAAAGGTGGATTGTCAGCTATGGGCAGGAAGATATGAACTTGTTTGGGGACCAAAAAAAAAATAAAAAAAATATTTAATTGTATTTTAATTAAAAAAAGAAAAGGTTTAAAATAATCACACCAGAAATACCCCTTTTATTGTAGATCTACCACTTTACAGGAGTAGATTTGTAGGACACAGTGTCTCGAGTGAGTTAAAGGGACTCTGTTATTTATGTTGTGCCAAGCAGTATTCATAAATCCAGTCAAAATAAAGTAGAAAATGTGAAAAAAAATTGAAGTTCTTTTTACATTTTTTTACATGTTTTTAAGTGCTACAGTTTTAGCTCTTATAGCACTTACAGATTGAGCTTATGGGGACAAGCTTTCAGGTTCTGAAGGCATCAACAATTACAATCTCCCTATAAATGCTTATATATGGTCTTCACAGCAATAATAGGTTGTTAAAATGTTCCCCTTTGTGCTTAGAAACGCCTAAAGAACCCAAAACAAACAAGCTGCAGACAAGTGTATGAATTGATGTATAATAGTATTTTCCATATCCATTTGATACTACAGACCAAGTTTGCAACCTTTAAAGTCAATACGTAACTGAACACATCCTTAAAGGAATACATGGGATACAGTGCACAGAAAATGGGGCAAGCAAAAACGGTTTCCAGTCCACATATATAATAATAAGAGCGTCATTTGAAAATAAATAAACTAGATTCAGTGGTGGCTTGTACAGAACAGCAAGGAAATTGGTTTTACTCTTACCTCTGTCTGCTCCGGGAAGCATGGAGGGGGGAAGTCTCGGGGGACCTTCCATAAGGATTGGAGGGGAAAGAAAGCCTCAACCTTCTTGAAGTCTACCAACTGGTAAATTATCTAAAAGTATTCAAAAAGATTAAAACATGCCTTTAATATAACACCACCACCACCACACACAACTGGTAGGCTATGTACAAATCACCAGATCAACGATGGAAGTGATAAAACATGCGGGTATCTCTAAACCATCTGTTTATTGGCAACTGAACACATTACTTCTAATGGAAGTAAAAAACTAAAACAAAGCCTAACCCAGCAGAAATTATCTACCTGTCTGACTTTCATATTTCTAAAAGAACTTGAATTAAGAGGTAAAATGTTATTAGGAATTTTAAAATAGTCTTTTTTTTTCCAAATACACAAAAATATTTTTTTACGTTTTAATTGTAATTTATGTGTTATATATCACATATATAGTTGTGAGCATCATGGGTTGTTACCAACGATTGCGGGCTCGCACAGCGAGCCCGCCATAACTGCAGCCCTCAAAGCAAGGGCCGCAGTTGCAGGCAATGAGGGGTGAAGGCGCTCACTGCGCTGGTGGAGATGAGCGCCATAGTCGCTCATCCCTACGACCCAGAACGACTTAGGGATCATCCATACAACCCGTGGGACTACAGATCAACAGAAGTCTCAATTATCCAATTTACAGTGCGAGTCCCGTAGCAGTTTGAAAAAATGCGTTAAAAAGTAAGGCCCGTAACACTTTGCAAAAATCTGAAGCACAGAAAAAATCCGGACCCCGCAAAAATACAAATTTAACGGCCGAGCCGCACCACTCGATAAACACAAAAATAAAATCAAATATGCCACAAATTAACTTGAAAACTCACACAGCACAGGGGGAGAGCCAGGATGCCTGTGACCGAGTTTACAAGTTAATTTGAGGCATATTTTTGGCGGCCGAAAAAACGAAAAAAAAGATATTAAAGGAGACAGAGGCACGCAAATCACCGACAGGCACGTACGAACTACACGAGGGGAGAGGCTCACAATGAGCGCCGAAGGTCCTCAGAGGAGCAAAAGCCTTACATTGTATGGCAAACAGCATTGCCATGGCGTGGCTTCACATTTTATTGCCGTCACTTTTTGACGGGCAGTTCGCTATTATATAATATATATATATATATATATATATATATATATATATATATATATATATATATATTAAGGAGTATTGCAATATATATATAATCCCTTTTTTAACAGGTTGTTATATAAACATCCAACTCTGTATAATATACAGCCTACTCTGATGGACTAAAGAGGGAAGTAGAGATATGCTTTCTAATGTTGGCGATTAAATGTTTCTTAAGGAGCCTCCATACTTCACTGTTCAGTATGCAGAAAACAATTCCTGAGATTTTGTTTGTGGAAGAGCAATTCAGCTTTCAAAGTTATCATAAATCTTATACGTTTTAGAACACTTTTTGAAAAAGAAGAGCAAATGAAACATCACGATGGAAATTATAAGCGCTATAATCCTGAAGATAAAATCTGGATAGAACTGGAGAATGGGCGTACTGAAATGGTTTTATGTACAGTGACATGGATGACACAAATAAAATGTATACCTTGGTGGATTATAAAAACATCTGCATAAGCTATTTGGAGAAAGCAGAAAATAGTTTAACAAAATGTTATATGAATGTCACATACAAACTGTCATTGCCCCAGGAGCGCGGCTCTAGGCGTACATTTATAGACGTACATTTCATATATTACGCTACACAAGATACTGATCTAGATTCATCAATAAGGTAAAGGTGGTGGCAAATAGTGTTGTCTATTTTCATGGAGAAGACACCAACAATTTCTGGTCTGGGATCCCTTTCCTAGCCATAAAAAGTATCTAACCTGCTTTGTAACCAAACTTTGAAAATGAGCGCCCCCCCCCCCCCAAACAGATCCCTTATATTGGTGCGTACAGCTGAAGATCCTACTTGGAAGGGCAAAGAGCCTCAAATACTTATTGTTACATCTTGGCCAAGAGTGAAATCATTGAAAAAGCAGGTTTTATACATTAAATGTCCCCCCCCCCCCCTATGGAAAACAAATTATATTAACTGAAAAATATGAACACTAAAACAGCCAGGCAGATAAAAGAAAAAAAAGCAACATATGTTTGAGCCGCCTTTATCTTACCAGTAAGTTAAGATGAAGCACAAACTAGGTGACATGGAAGCCATGTTAAATTGTGTTGCCTTATCCTATTTACATTAAAAACAAAAATCACAACATGCTATAGTTCAGACCTCCATAAGGCTGGTTTCCGGGTTTCTGTAATATCAGGAAAGAGGAATAGAAAACAGTCTGACACTGACTGGTGTGGACCAATAGTAAACGGCTGGATATACTGTATTTGCTTTAAAACAAATACAGTATATCAGTGCAGAAGTAGCTACACTAACGCACGCAGCCTATTCACACGACACACTGCACACATTGCTCACACTTACACATCAGCTCCACAACAGTGCAAACCTACAATGTATGCTGCAGGAATATGAAAACAGATTGTCAGCTCTTCAGCACAATGCTTCCTGCATATATTACTTACAAATAGGTAAAGTATATTTATTAATTTCGTAATTATTTAATTAGCATACAAAAGTACATATACACAAAAAAAACTCGCAATAACCACAAAAGCCATTCACTGCGTGCCTCACAACGAGCGCCAACGCTGCTCATAGCACACAAACTGAACCAGGGGACAGTCTAGCAATAAGCGCAAAAAGCAGATCAGCGCCGACCTTACAATGACAGTGCGAGGCTCGCAATGAGCGCCAAAGGATCTCAGACCACCAAATATAATGTCTGTGGCAAACAGCATTACCGGCCTTAAAATGTTATTGCCCCGTCATTTTTGTCGTGCAAGTCGCTAGTAAGATTTATAATGTTCACATCTCCTATTGGAATCTAGGCCTGTGTCAGCCGTAAAGATTAGTTTGGCTGCTCCCTGTAAGATTTACGGCTGTGCACGGCGTGCTATAATCTGGGGAGTAAAAGATTTACATTAGTGTAGAAGTTAGGGGGGAAAAAGGTCCCTCCGCCAATTACTGCAGTGCCCCATCTTAGAGAACCTGATTTACATAGGGCTCTATGTCGGCACACATTTATACCAACTGTGCTCATCCTGCATATCACCCCACTGTGAGTGAATTACCTCAGGATCATGTAATGATAGGCTCAGTGATGATTATTTATTCAATTAGATGTTCTTAATACTAACCAATGTGAGAATTAATCAATTCACATAAAATAGTTAGCAGAGATAAATATAAAATAAATATGCATGCTATGCAACTTATTATTATAGAATTTGTATTCAATATGAGCAAAAAGCATCACTCAAAACATTAAATACTTGGAAAAAAATAACAAAATGAACAACCAGCTGTAATTCGCTATAAAAAGAGACCAGAACATCAAAAATGACAAGTCTAAAAAGGAACTAACCTATTGCTAGTAAAATAATCATGTAATGTTTGAACATTCAAAATATCTATTTTATACATCATACTCTTTTTAATCGAATGGATTTTTACTCACCCAGTTGTCATGAGCTTTCATTTCATAAGAAGTGACCTACACAAAAAAATAAAATATAGCACACTATTAAATGTGAAATTACAATGCAACCAAGATGTATAATTAATAGAAATAAAAAAAGGACAGTGTACCCATCAGAAGCGCTTTGCACCATCAGATAGAGGGTGGAAATGTTTCCATTTTTTAAACTGCTCAAGAGCTGACATAGCGGAGAGAAACTGCACAAGGTTCAGGCTACATGTCATATTGATTATATTTTGTATCCATTTATTCCTATAATCTCTGTCTATTCAACAAACATCGTGCAGGGGTTAAAAGAATCTGCCTTAGAACTGCAGGTGTGAGTATAAATCGCAAGTGTTTCCTTTTTATATGAAATATTTTTTTTTACTTAATTTAATTATTTTAAATGCATTACAACACAATTATTTGTATGAAAGAAAAATATAATATATATCATAATATAATAGATTTAATATTCCAGATCACTATGGCTGAGAAAATCAGAGTAAAGCAACAAACTAAATTAATCAGCATTTTTTCAATAGAAATGACCTTTTGTACATGCATTTTCCATCCTCTGTTTGATCATATGGTGACCCTTTAAAAATCTAAAACTACGTATGATCCAATTTGTACAATGGCTCTAGTGTGTGTACAAAACAAACCTGGTAGGAACGAGCCGTCCTCTCAAGCTCCTCTCAAGCTCCTCTTCTAGTTCCTTTGCAAAAACAGAAAAAGTTATATTAGAAAATGTGTATTAGCTTAAACGTGTATCAGTGTATTAGCTTAAAAGATGGTTGCTGGAGGCTTGTAGCAGTTTCTGCAAAAGCCAGAGGATAAGTTACATGATGGATGCTGGAGGTTAGAACAAATTAGAGATAGTGAGATATAGTTTGGAACTGGCACAGTATTTATGCATTTAAAAGGAGCACTTGGTGCAGACAGATGTGAAGGAGTGAATGGGGTGGGGAGATGGCGGTGAAGAAATACAGTGTGAAAGCTTACAATTTAACAAAGTAGAAATAAAATTACTATGTGAACAAAAATCATATCAGATATGGATATTCATAATTAATGTTACAGAAGGATACAGTAGAGTCAAAGATGAATCATTGAGTTGGATGTAGATACCTTGTAGCAGTGTGTGCAAATGCAAGAGGAGAAGTTACAAGATGGTTGCTGGAGGCTTGTAGCAGTGTGTGCAAATGCAAGAGGAGAAGTTACAAGATGGTTGCTGGAGGCTTGTAGCAGTGTGTGCAAAAGCCAGAGTAGCAGTTACAAGATGGTTGATGGAGGCTAAAACAAAGAAGAGATAGTGAGATATGGCTTGGAACTGGCACAGTATTTATGCATTTAAAAGGAGCATTTGGTGCAGACAGATATGAAGATGTGAAGGGGGTGGGGAGATGGTGGTGAAGAAATACAGTGTGAAAGCTTAAAATGTTAAAAAAGTAGAAATAAAGTTACTATGTGAAAACAATCATATCAGATATGGATATTCATAATGTTACAGGATGATACAGTAGAGTCGAAGGTTTACCATTGAGATGGCTGTAGATACCTTGTAGCAGTGTGTGCAAAAGCCAGAGGAGAATGTACAAGATGGTTGCTGGATGCTTGTAGCAGTGTGTGCAAAAGCCAGAGGAGAAGTTACAAGATGGTTGCTGGAGGCTGGAACAAAGAAGAGATAGTGAGATATAGTTTGGAAATGGCCCAGTATTTATGCATTTAAAAGGAGCATTTGGTGCAGACAGATATGAGATGTGTAGGGGGTGGGGAGATGGTGGGGAAGAAATACAGTGTGAAAGCTTAAAATTTTAAAAAAGTAGAAATAAAGTTACTATGTGAAAACAATCATATCAGGTATGGATATTCATAATGTTACAGGATGATACAGTAGAGTCAAAGGTTTACCATTGAGATGGCTGTAGATACCTTGTAGCAGTGTGTGCAAAAACCAGAGGAGAAGTTACAAGATGGTTGCTGGAGGCTTGAAGCAGGGTGTGCAAAAGCCAGAGGAGAAGTTACAAGATGGTTGCTGGAGGCTTATAGCAGTGTGTGCAAAAGCCAGAGGAGCAGTTACAAGATGGTTGCTGGATGCTTGTAGCAGTGTGTGCAAAAGCCAGAGGAGAAGTTACAAGATGGTTGCTGGTGGCTGGAACAAAGAAGAGATAGTGAGATATAGTTTGGAAATGGCCCAGTATTTATGCATTTAAAAGGAGCATTTAGTGCAGACAGATATGAAGGTGTGTAGGGGGTGGGGAGATGGTGGGGAAGAAATACAGTGTGAAAGCTTACAATTTAACAAAGTAGAAATAAAGTTACTATGTGAACAAAAATCATATCAGATATGGATATTCATAATTAATGTTACAGGAGAATACAGTAGAGTCAAAGGTGAATCATCGAGATGGCTGTAGATACCTTGTAGCAGTGTGTGCAAAATCCAGAGGATAAGTTACAAGATGGTTGCTGGAGGCTGAAACAAAGAAGAGATAGTGAGATATGGCTTGGAACTGGTCCAGTATTTATGCATTTAAAAGGAGCATTTGGTGCAGACAGATGTGAAGGAGTGAAAGGGGTGGGGAGATGGTGGTGAAGAAATACAGTATGAAAGTTTACAAGTTAACAAAGTAGAAATAAAGTTACTATGTGAACATAAATCATATCAGATATGGATATTCCTAATTATGTGACAGGAGGATATAGTAGAGTCAAAGGTGAATCATTGAGATGGCTGTAGATACCTTGTAGCAGTGTGTGCAAAAGCCAGAGGAGAAGTTACAAGATGGTTGCTGGATGTTTGTAGCAGTGTGTGCAAAAGCCAGAGGAGAAGTTAAGGATGGTTGCTGGAGGCTTGTAGCAGTGTGTGCAAAATCCAGAGGAGAAGTTACAAGATGGTTGCTGGAGGCTGGAACAAAGAAGAGATAGTGAGATATAGTTTGGAAATGGCCCAGTATTTATGCATTTAAAAGGAGCATTTGGTGCAGACAGATATGAAGGTGTGTAGGGGGTAGGAAGATTGTGGTGAAGAAATATAGTGTGAAAGCTTACAATTTAACAAAGTAGAAATAAAGTTACTATGTGAACAAAAATCATATCAGATATGGATATTCAAAATTAATGTTACAGGATGATACAGTAGAGTCAAAGGTAAATCATTGAGATGGCAAAAGATACCTTGTAGCAGTGTTTGCAAAAGCCAGAGGATAAGTTACAAGATGGTTGCTGGAGGCTGGAACAAAGAAGAGATAGTGAGATATAGTTTGGAACTGGCCCAGTATTTATGCATTTTAAAGGAGCATTTGATGCAGACAAATATGAAGGTGTGAAGGGGGTGGGGAGATGGTGGTGAATAAATACAATGTGAAAGCTTACAATTTAACAAGGTAGAAATAAAGTTACTATGTGAACAAAAATCATAACAGATATGGATATTCATAATGTTACAGGAAGATACGCGGGAGTCAAGGGTGAAATACTGAGATGGCTGTAGATACCTTGTAGCAGTGTGTGCAAAAAACAGAGGAGAAGTTACAGATGGTTGCTTGAGGCTTGTAGCAGGGTGTGCATAAGCCAGAGGAGAAGTTACAAGATGGTTGCTGGAGGCTTGTAGCAGTGTGTGCAAAATCCAGAGGAGAAGTTACAAGATGGTTGCTGAATGCTGGAACAAAGAAGAGATAGTGAGATATAGTTTGGAAATGGCCCAGTATTTATGCATTTAAAAGGAGCATTTGGTGAAACAGATATGAGTGTGTTAACAGGGTGGGGAGATAGTGGTGAAGAAATACACTGTGAAGCTTACAATTCAACAAAATAGAAATAAAGTTACTATGTGAACAAAAATAATATCAGAAATGGATATTCATAATTATTGTTACAGGTGGATATGGTAGAGTCAAAGGTGAATCATTGAGATGGCTGTAGATACCTTGTAGCAGTGTGTGCAAAAGCCAGAGGAGAAGTAATAAGACGGTTGCTGGATGCTTGTAGCAGTGTGTGCAAAAGCCAGAGGAGAAGTTACAAGATGGTTGCTGGAGGCTTGTAGAAGTGTGGGTAAAAACCAGAGGAGAAGTTACAAGATGGTTGCTGGAGGCTGGAACAAAGAAGAGATAGTGAGATATAGTTTGGAAGTGGCCCAGTATTTATGCATTTAAAAGGAGCATTTGGTGCAGACAGATGTGAAGGAGTGAAAGGGGTGGGGAGATGGTGGTGAATAAATACAGTGTGAAAGCTTACAATTTAACAAGGTAGAAATAAAGTTACTATGTGAACAAAAATCATATCAGATATGGATATTCATAATGTTACAGGATGATACAGTAGAGTCAAAGGTTAATCATTGAGATGGCTGTAGATACCTTGTAGCAGTGTGTGCCAAAGCCAGAGAAAAAAGTACAAGATGTTTGCTGGAGGCTTGTAGCAGTGTGTTCAAAAGCCAGAGGAGAAGTTACAAGATGGTTGCTGGAGGCTGGAACAAAGAAGAGATAGTGAGATATAGTTTGAAACTGGCCCAGTATTTATGCATTTTAAAGGAGCATTTGATGCAGACAAATATGAAGGTGTGAAGGGGGTGGGGAGATGGTGGTGAATAAATACAATGTGAAAGCTTACAATTTAACAAGGTAGAAATAAAGTTACTATGTGAACAAAAATCATATCAGATATGGATATTCATAATTAATGTTACAGGAGGATACAGTAGAGTCAAAGGTGAACCATTGAGATGGCTGTAGATACCTTGTAGCAGTGTGTGCAAAAACCAGAGGAGAAGTTACAAGATGGTTGCTGGATGCTTGTAGCAGTGTGTGCAAAAGCCAGAGGAGAAGTTACAAGATGGTTGCTGGAGGCTTGTAGCAGTGTGTTCAAAAGCCAGAGGAGAAGTTAAAAGATGGTTGCTGGAGGCTGGAAAAAAAAAAGAGATAGTTAGATATAGTTTGGAACTGGCCCAGTATTTATGCATTTTAAAGGAGCATTTGATGCAGACAAATATGAAGGTCTGAAGGGGGTGGGGAGATGGTGGTGAAGAAATACAGTGTGAAAGCTTACAATTTAACAAAGTAGAAATAAAGTTACTATGTGAACATAAATCATATCAGATATGGATATTCATAATTAATGTTACAGGAGGATACAGTAGAGTCAAAGGTTAATCATTGAGATGGCTGTAGATACCTTGTAGCAGTGTGTGCAAAAGCCAGAGGAGAAGTTACAAGATGGTTGCTGGAGGCTTGTAGCAGTGTGTGCAAAAGCCAGAGGAGAAGTTACAAGATGGTTGCTGGAGGCTGAAACAAAGAGGAGATAGTGAGATATAGTTTGGAACTGGTACAGTATTTATGCATTTAAAAGGAGCACTTGGTGCAGACAGATGTGAAGGAGTGAATGGGGTGGGGAGATGGTGGTGAAGAAATACAGTGTGAAAGCTTACAATTTAACAAAGTAGAATTAAAGTTACTATGTGAACAAAAATCATATCAGATATGGATATTCATAATTAATGTTACAGGAGGATACAGTAGAGTCAAAGGTGAATCATTGAGATGGCTGTAGATACCTTGTAGCATTGTGTGCAAAAACCAGAGGAGAAGTTACAAGATGGTTGCTGGATGCTTGTAGCAGTGTGTGCAAAAGCCAGAGGAGAAGTTACAAGATGGTTGCTGGAGGCTGAAACAAAAAAGAGATAGTGAGATATAGTTTGGAACTGGCCCAGTATTTATGCATTTTAAAGGAGCATTTGATGCAGACAAATATGAAGGTGTGAAGGGGATGGTGAGATGGTGGTGAAGAAATACAGTGTGAAAGCTTACAATTTAACAAAGTAGAAATAAAGTTACTATGTGAACATAAATCATATCAGATATGGATATTCATAATTAATGTTACAGGAGGATACAGTAGAGTCAAAGGTGAATCATTGAGATGGCTGTAGATACCTTGTAGCAGTGTGTGCAAAAGCCAGAGGAGAAGTTACAAGATGGTTGCTGGATGCTTGTAGCAGTGTGTGCAAAAACCAGAGGAGAAGTTACAAGATGGTTGCTGGAGGCTGGAACAAAGAAGAGATAGTGAGATATAGTTTGGAACTGGCCCAGTATTTATGCATTTAAAAGGAGCACTTGGTGCAGACAGATGTGAAGGAGTGAATGGGGTGGGGAGATGGTGGTGAAGAAATACAGTGTGAAAGCTTACAATTTAACAAAGTAGAAATAAAGTTACTATGTGAACATAAATCATATCAGATATGGATATTCATAATTAATGTAATAAGGAGGATACAGTAGAGTCAAAGGTGAATCATTGAGATGGCTGTAGATACCTTGTAGCAGTGTGTGCCAAAGCCAGAGAAAAAAGTACAAGATGTTTGCTGGAGGCTTGTAGCATTGTGTTCAAAAGCCAGAGGAGAAGTTACAAGATGGTTGCTGGAGGCTTGTAGCAGTGTGTGCAAAAGCCAGAGGAGAAGTTAAAAGATGGTTGCTGGAGGCTGGAACAAAAAAGAGATAGTTAGATATAGTTTGGAACTGGCCCAGTATTTATGCATTTTAAAGGAGCATTTGATGCAGACAAATATGAAGGTCTGAAGGGGGTGGGGAGATGGTGGTGAAGAAATACAGTGTGAAAGCTTACAATTTAACAAAGTAGAAATAAAGTTACTATGTGAACATAAATCATATCAGATATGGATATTCATAATTAATGTTACAGGAGGATACAGTAGAGTCAAAGGTGAACCATTGAGATGGCTGTAGATACCTTGTAGCAGTGTGTGCAAAAACCAGAGGAGAAGTTACAAGATGGTTGCTGGATGCTTGTAGAAGTGTGTGCAAAAGCTAGAGGAGAAGTTACAAGATGGTTGCTGGAGGCTTGTAGCAGTGTGTGCAAAAGCCAGAGGAGAAGTTACAAGATGGTTGCTGGAGGCTTGTAGCAGTGTGTGCAAAAACCAGAGGAGAAGTTACAAGATGTTTGCTGGAGGCTTGTAGCAGTGTGTGCAAAAGCCAGATGAGAAGTTACAAGATGGTTGCTGGAGGCTGGAACAAAGAAGAGATAGTGAGATATTGTTTGGAACTTGCCCAGTATTTATGCATTTAAAAGGAGCATTTAGTGCATACAGATGTGAAGTTGTGAAAGGGGTTGGGAGATGGTGGTGAACAAATACAGTGTGAAAGCTTACAATTTAACAAAGTAGAAATAAAGTTACTATGTGAACAAAAATCATAACAGATATGGATATTCATAATTAATGTTACAGGAGGATACAGTAGAGTCAAAGGTGAATTATCGAGATGGCTGTAGAAACCTTGTAGCAGTGTGTGCAAAAGCCAGAGGAGAAGTTACAAGATGGTTGCTGGAGGCTTGTAGCAGTGTGTGCAAAATCCAGAGGCTAAGTAACAAGATGGTTGCTGGAGGCTGAAACAAAGAAAAGATAGTGGGATATGGCTTGGAACTGGCCCAGTATTTTGCATTTAAAAGGAGCACTTGGTGCAGACAGATGTGAAGGAGTGAAAGGGGTGGGGAGATGGTGGTGAAGAAATACAGTGTGAAAGCTTACAATTTAACAAAATAGAAATAAAGTTACTATGTGAACAAAAATCATATCAGATATGGATATTCATAATGTTACAGGATGATACAGTAGAGTCAAAGGTGAATCATTGAGATGGCTGTAGATACCTTGTAGCAGTGTGTGCAAAACACAGAGGAGAAGTTACAAGATGGTTGCTGGAGGCTTGTAGCAGTGTGTGCAAAAGCCAGAGGAGAAGTTACAAGATGGTTGCTGGAGGCTTGTAGCAGTGTGTGCAAAAACCAAAAGGAGAAGATACAAGATGGTTGCTGGAGGCTTTTTAGCAGTGTGTGCAAAATCCAGAGGATAAGTAACAAGATGGTTGCTGGAGGCTGAAACAAAGAAAAGTGAGTGAGATATAGTTTGGAACTGGCCCAGTATTTATGCATTTAAAATGAGCATTTGGTGCAGACAGATGTGAAGGAGTGAAAGGGGTTGGGAGATGGTGGTGAACAAATACAATGTGAAAGCTTACAATTTAACAAAGTAGAAATAAAGTTACTATGTGAACAAAAATCATATCAGATATGGATATTCATAATTAATGTTACAGAAGGATACAGTAGAGTCAAAGGTGAATCATTGAGATGGCTGTAGATACCTTGTAGCAGTGTGTGCAAAAGCCAGAGGAGAGGTTACAAGATGGTTGCTGGAGGCTTGTAGCAGTGTGTGCAAAAGCCAGAGGAGAAGTTACAAGATGGTTGCTGGAGGCTGGAACAAAGAAGAGATAGTGAGATATAGTTTGGAACTGGCCCAGTATTTATGCATTTTAAAGGAGCATTTGATGCAGACAAATATGAAGGTGTGAAGGGGGTGGGGAGATGGTGGTTAATAAATACAATGTGAAAGCTTAAAATTTAACAAGGTAGAAATAAAGTTACTATGTGAACAAAAATCATATCAGATATGGATATTCATAATTAATGTTACAGGAGGATACAGTAGAGCCAAAGGTGAATCATTGAGATGGCTGTAGATACCTTGTAGCAGTGTGTGCAAAAACCAGAGGAGAAGTTACAAGATGGTTGCTGGATGCTGGTAGCAGTGTGTGCAAAAGCCAGAGGAGAAGTTACAAGATGGTTGCTGGAGGCTTGTAGCAGTGTGTGCAAAAGCCAGAGGAGAAGTTAAAAGATGGTTGCTGGAGGCTGGAACAAAAAAGAGATAGTGAGATATAGTTTGAAACTGGTCCAGTATTTATGCATTTTAAAGGAGCATTTGATGCAGACAAATATGAAGGTGTGAAGGGGGTGGGGAGATGGTGGTGAAGAAATACAGTGTGAAAGCTTACAATTTAACAAAGTAGAAATAAAGTTACTATGTGAACATACATCATATCAGATATGGATATTCATAATTAATGTTACAGGAGGATACAGTAGAGTCAAAGCAGAATCATTGAGATGGCTATAGATACCTTGTAGCAGTGTGTGCAAAAGCCAGAGGAGAAGTTACAAGATGGTTGCTGGATGCTTGTAGTAGTGTGTGCAAAAACAAGAGGAGAAGTTACAAGATGGTTGCTGGAGGCTGGAACAAAGAAGAGATAGTGAGATATAGTTTGGAACTGGCCCAGTATTTATGCATTTAAAAGGAGCATTTGGTGCAGACAGATGTGAAGGAGTGAAAGGGGTTGGGAGATGGTGGTGAACAAATACAGTGTGAAAGCTTACAATTTAACAAAGTAGAAATAAAGTTACTATGTGAACAAAAATCATATCAGATATGGATATTCATAATTAATGTTACAGAAGGATACAGTAGAGTCAAAGGTAAATCATTGAGATGGCTGTAGATACCTTGTAGCAGTGTGTGCAAAAGCCAGAGGAGAAGTTACAAGATGGTTGCTGGAGGCTTGTAGCAGTGTGTGCAAAAGCCAGAGGAAAAGTTACAAGATGGTTGCTGGAGGCTTGTAGCAGTGTGTGCAAAATCCAGTGGAGCAGTTAAAGGATGGTTGCTGGAGGCCTGTAGCAGTGTGTGCAAAATCCAGAGGCTAAGTAACAAGATGGTTGCTGGAGGCTGAAACAAAGAAAAGATAGTGGGATATGGCTTGGAACTGGCCCAGTATTTTGCATTTAAAAGGAGCACTTGGTGCAGACAGATGTGAAGGAGTGAAAAGGGTGGGGAGATGGTGGTGAAGAAATACAGTGTGAAAGCTTACAATTTAACAAAGTAGAAATAAAGTTACTATGTGAACAAAAATCATATCAGATATGGATATTCATAATGTTACAGAATGATACAGTAGAGTCAAAGGTGAATCATTGAGATGGCTGTAGATACCTTGTAGCAGTGTGTGCAAAAACCAGAGAAGAAGTTTCAAGACGGTTGCTGGATGCTTGTAGCAGTGTGTGCAAAAGCCAGAGGAGAAGTTACAGATGGTTGCTGGAGGCTTGTAGCAGGGTGTGCATAAGCCAGAGGAGAAGTTACAAGATGCTTGCTGGAGGCTGGAACAAAGAAGAGATAGTGAGATATAGTTTGGAACTGGCCCAGTATTTATGCATTTTAAAGGAGCATTTGATGCAGACAAATATGAAGGTGTGAAGGGGTGGGGAGATGGTGGTGAAGAAATACAGTGTGAAAGCTTACAATTTAACAAAGTAGAAATAAAGTTACTATGTGAACATAAATCATATCAGATATGGATATTCATAATTAATGTTACAGGAGGATACAGTAGAGTCAAAGGTGAATCATTGAGATGGCTATAGATACCTTGTAGCAGTGTGTGCAAAAGCCAGAGGAGAAGTTACAAGATGGTTGCTGGATGCTTGTAGCAGTGTGTGCAAAAGCCAGAGGAGAAGTTACAAGAAGGTTGCTGGAGGCTTGTAGCAGTGTGTGCAAAAACCAGAGGAGAAGTTACAAGATGGTTGCTGGAGTCTTGTAGCAGTGTGTGCAAAATCCAGAGGATAAGTAAGAAGATGGTTGCTGGAGGCTGAAACAAAGAAAAGATAGTGAGATATGGCTTGGAACTGGCCCAGTATTTTGCATTTAAAAGGAGCATTTGGTGCAGACAGATGTGAAGGAGTAAAAGGGGTGGGGAGATGGTGGTGAAGAAATACAGTGTGAAAGCTTACAATTTAACAAAGTAGAAATAAAGTTACTATGTGAACAAAAATCATATTAGATATGGATATTCATAATTAATGTTACAGGAGGATACAGTAGAGTCAAAGGTGAACCATTGAGATGGCTGTAGGTACCTTGTAGCAGTGTGTGCAAAAGCCAGAGCAGAAGTTACAAGATGGTTGCTGGAGGCTTGTAGCAGTGTGTGCAAAAGCCAGAGGAGAAGCTACAAGATGGTTGCTGGAGGCTTGTAGCAGTGTGTGCAAAAACCAGAGGAGAAGTTACAAGATGGTTGCTGTAGGCTTGTAGCAGTGTGTGCAAAATCCAGAGGATAAGTAACAAGATGGTTGCTGGAGGCTGAAACAAAGAAAAGATAGTGAGATATGGCTTGGAACTTGCCCAGTATTTTGCATTTAAAAGGAGCACTTGGTGGAGACAGATGTGAAGGAGTGAAAGGGGTGGGGAGATGGTGGTGAAGAAATACAGTGTGAAAGCTTACAATTTAACAAAGTAGAAATATAGTTACTATGTGAACAAAAATCATATTAGATATGGATATTCATAATTAATGTTACAGGAGGATACAGTAGAGTCAAAGGTGAATCATTGAGATGGCTATAGATACCTTGTAGCAGTGTGTGCAAAAGCCAGAGGAGAAGTTACAAGATGGTTGCTGGATGCTTGTAGCAGTGTGTGCAAAAACCAGAGGAGAAGTTAAAAGATGGTTGCTGGAGGCTGGAACAAAGAAGAGATAGTGAGATATAGTTTGGAACTGGCCCAGTATTTATGCATTTAAAATGAGCATTTGGTGCAGACAGATGTAAAGGAGTGAAAGGGGTTGGGAGATGGTGGTGAACAAATACAGTGTGAAAGCTTACAATTTAACAAAGTAGAAATAAAGTTACTATGTGAACAAAAATCATATCAGATATGGATATTCATAATAAATGTTACAGAAGGATACAGTAGAGTCAAAGGTGAATCATTGAGATGGCTGTAGATACCTTGTAGCAGTGTGTGCAAAAGCCAGAGGAGAAGTTACCAGATGGTTGCTGGATGCTTGTAGCAGTGTGTGCAAAAGCCAGAGGAGAAGTTACAAGATGGTTGCTGGAGGCTTGTAGCAGTGTGTGCAAAAGCCAGAGGAAAAGTTACAAGATGGTTGCTGGAGGCTTGTAGCAGTGTGTGCAAAAGCCAGAGGAGCAGTTAAAGGATGGTTGCTGGAGGCCTGTAGCAGTGTGTGCAAAATCCAGAGGATAAGTAACAAGATGGTTGCTGGAGGCTGAAACAAAGAAAAGATAGTGGGATATGGCTTGGAACTGGCCCAGTATTTTGCATTTAAAAGGAGCACTTGGTGCAGACAGATGTGAAGGAGTGAAAGGGGTGTGGAGATGGTGGTGAAGAAATACAGCGTGAAAGCTTACAATTTAACAAAGTAGAAATAAAGTTACTATGTGAACAAAAATCATATCAAATATGGATATTCATAATGTTACAGGATGATACAGTAGAGTCAAAGGTGAATCATTGAGATGGCTGTAGATACCTTGTAGCAGTGTGTGCAAAAACCAGAGAAGAAGTTTCAAGACGGTTGCTGGATGCTTGTAGCAGTGTGTGCAAAAGCCAGAGGAGAAGTTACAGATGGTTGCTGGAGGCTTGTAGCAGGGTGTGCATAAGCCAGAGGAGAAGTTACAAGATGCTTGCTGGAGGCTGGAACAAAGAAGAGATAGTGAGATATAGTTTGGAACTGGCCCAGTATTTATGCATTTTAAAGGAGCATTTGATGCAGACAAATATGAAGGTGTGAAGGGGGTGGGGAGATGGTGGTGAAGAAATACAGTGTGAAAGCTTACAATTTAACAAAGTAGAAATAAAGTTACTATGTGAACATAAATCATATCAGATATGGATATTCATAATTAATGTTACAGGAGGATACAGTAGAGTCAAAGGTGAATCATTGAGATGGCTATAGATACCTTGTAGCAGTGTGTGCAAAAGCCAGAGGAGAAGTTACAAGATGGTTGCTGGATGCTTGTAGCAGTGTGTGCAAAAACCAGAGGAGAAGTTACAAGATGGTTGCTGGAGGCTGGAACAAAGATGAGATAGTGAGATATAGTTTGGAACTGGCCCAGTATTTATGCATTTAAAAGGAGCATTTGGTGCAGACAGATGTGAAGGAGTGAAAGGGGTTCGGAGATGGTGGTGAACAAATACAATGTGAAAGCTTACAATTTAACAAGGTAGAAATAAAGTTACTATGTGAACAAAAATCATATCAGATATGGATATTCATAATTAATGTTACAGAAGGATACAGTAGAGTCAAAGGTGAATCATTGAGATGGCTGTAGATACCTTGTAGCAGTGTGTGCAAAAGCCAGAGGAGAAGTTACAAGATGGTTGCTGGATGCTTGTAGAAGTGTGTGCAAAAGCCAGAGGAGAAGTTACAAGATGGTTGCTGGAGGCTTGTAGCAGTGTGTGCAAAAGCCAGAGGAGAAGTTACAAGAAGGTTGCTGGAGGCTTGTAGCAGTGTGTGCAAAAACCAGAGGAGAAGTTACAAGATGGTTGCTGGAGGCTTGTAGCAGTGTGTGCAAAATCCAGAGGATAAGTAACAAGATGGTTGCTGGAGGCTGAAACAAAGAAAAGATAGTGAGATATGGCTTGGAACTGGCCCAGTATTTTGCATTTAAAAGGAGCATTTGGTGCAGACAGATGTGAAGGAGTAAAAGGGGTGGGGAGATGGTGGTGAAGAAATACAGTGTGAAAGCTTACAATTTAACAAAGTAGAAATAAAGTTACTATGTGAACAAAAATCATATTAGATATGGATATTCATAATTAATGTTACAGGAGGATACAGTAGAGTCAAAGGTGAATCATTGAGATGGCTATAGATACCTTGTAGCAGTGTGTGCAAAAGCCAGAGGAGAAGTTACAAGATGGTTGCTGGATGCTTGTAGCAGTGTGTGCAAAAACCAGAGGAGAAGTTAAAAGATGGTTGCTGGAGGCTGGAACAAAGAAGAGATAGTGAGATATAGTTTGGAACTGGCCCAGTATTTATGCATTTAAAAGGAGCATTTGGTGCAGACAGATGTGAAGGAGTGAAAGGGGTTGGGAGATGGTGGTGAACAAATACAGTGTGAAAGCTTACAATTTAACAAAGTAGAAATAAAGTTACTATGTGAAGAAAAATCATATCAGATATGGATATTCATAATTAATGTTACAGAAGGATACAGTAGAGTCAAAGGTGAATCATTGAGATGGCTGTAGATACCTTGTAGCAGTGTGTGCAAAAGCCAGAGGAGAAGTTACAAGATGGTTGCTGGAGGCTTGTAGCAGTGTGTGCAAAAGCCAGAGGAGAAGTTACAAGATGGTTGCTGGAGGCTTGTAGCAGTGTGTGCAAAAGCCAGAGGAGCAGTTAAAGGATGGTTGCTGGAGGCCTGTAGCAGTGTGTGCAAAATCCAGAGGATAAGTAACAAGATGGTTGCTGGAGGCTGAAACAAAGAAAAGATAGTGGGATATGGCTTGGAACTGGCCCAGTATTTTGCATTTAAAAGGAGCACTTGGTGCAGACAGATGTGAAGGAGTGAAAGGGGTGGGGAGATGGTGGTGAAGAAATACAGCGTGAAAGCTTACAATTTAACAAAGTAGAAATAAAGTTACTATGTGAACAAAAATCATATCAGATATGGATATTCATAATGTTACAGGATGATACAGTAGAGTCAAAGGTGAATCATTGAGATGGCTGTAGATACCTTGTAGCAGTGTGTGCAAAAAACAGAGGAGAAGTTACAAGACGGTTGCTGGATGCATGTAGCAGTGTGTGCAAAAGCCAGGGGAGAAGTTACAGATGGTTGCTGGAGGCTTGTAGCAGGGTGTGCATAAGCCAGAGGAGAAGTTACAAGATGGTTGCTGGAGGCTGGAACAAAGAAGAGATAGTGAGATATAGTTTGGAACTGGCCCAGTATTTATGCATTTAAAAGGAGCATTTGGTGGAGACAGATGTGAAGGAGTGAAAGGGGTTAGGAGATGGTGGTGAACAAATACAGTGTGAAAGCTTACAATTTAACAAAGTAGAAATAAAGTTACTATGTGAACAAAAATCATATCAGATATGGATATTCATAATTAATGTTACAGAAGGATACAGTAGAGTCAAAGGTGGATCATTGAGATGGCTGTAGATACCTTGTAGCAGTGTGTGCAAAAGCCAGAGGAGAAGTTACAAGATGGTTGCTGGATGCTTGTAGCAGTGTGTGCAAAAGCCAGAGGAGAAGTTACAAGATGGTTGCTGGAGGCTTGTAGCAGTGTGTGCAAAAGCCAGAGGAGAAGTTACAAGATGGTTGCTGGGGGCTTGTAGCAGTGTGTGCAAAAACCAGAGGAGAAGTTACAAGATGGTTGCTGGAGGCTTGTAGCAGTGTGTGCAAAATCCAGAGGATAAGTAACAAGATGGTTGCTGGAGGCTGAAACAAAGAAAAGAAAGTGAGATATGGCTTGGAACTGGCCGAGTATTTTGCATTTAAAAGGAGCATTTGGTGCAGACAGATGTGAAGGAGTGAAAGGGGTGGGGAGATGGTGGTGAACAAATATAGTGTGAAAGCTTACAATTTAACAAAGTAGAAATAAAGTTACTATGTGAACAAAAATCATATCAGATATGGATATTCATAATTAATGTTACATGAGTATACAGTAGAGTCAAAGGTGAACCATTGATATGGCTGTAGATACCTTGTAGCAGTGTGTGCAAAAACCAGAGGAGAAGTAATAAGACGGTTGCTGGATGCTGGTAGCAGTGTGTGCAAAAGCCAGAGGAGAAGTTACAAGATGGTTGCTGGAGACTTGTAGCAGTGTGGAAAAAACCAGAGGAGAAGTTGCAAGATGGTTGCTGGAGGCTGGAACAAAGAAGAGATAGTGAGATATAGTTTGGAACTGGCCCAGTATTTATGCATTTAAAAGGAGCATTTGGTGCAGATAGATGTGAAGGAGTGAAAGGGGTGGGGAGATGGTGGTGAACAAATACAATGTGAAAGCTTACAATTTAACAAAGTAGAAATAAAGTTACTATGTGAACAAAAATCATATCAGATATGGATATTCATAATTAATGTTACAGGAGGATACAGTAGAGTCAAAGGTGAATCATTGAGATGGCTATAGATACCTTGTAGCAGTGTGTGCAAAAGCCAGAGGAGAAGTTACAAGATGGTTGCTGGATGCTTGTAGCAGTGTGTGCAAAAACCAGAGGAGAAGTTACAAGATGGTTGCTGGAGGCTTGTAGCAGTGTGTGCAAAAGCCAGAGGAGAAGTTACAAGATGGTTGCTGGAGGCTTGTAGCAGTGTGTGCAAAATCCAGAGGAGCAGTTAAAGGATGGTTGCTGGAAGCTTGTAGCAGGGTGTGCATAAGCCAGAGGAGAAGTTACAAGATGGTTGCTGGAGGCTGGAACAAAGAAGAGATAGTGAGATATAGTTTGGAACTGGCCCAGTATTTATGCATTTTAAAGGAGCATTTGATGCAGACAAATATGAAGGTGTGAAGGGGGTGGGGAGATGGTGGTGAAGAAATACAGTGTGAAAGCTTAATATTTAACAAAGTAGAAATAAAGTTACTATGTGAACATAAATCATATCAGATATGGATATTCATAATTAATGTTACAGGAGGATACAGTAGAGTCAAAGGGGAATCATTGAGATGGCTATAGATACCTTGTAGCAGTGTGTGCAAAAGCCAGAGGAGAAGTTACAAGATGGTTGCTGGATGCTTGTAGCAGTGTGTGCAAAAACCAGAGGAGAAGTTACAAGATGGTTGCTGGAGGCTGAAACAAAGAAGAGATAGTGAGATATGGCTTGGAACTGGCACAGTATTTATGCATTTAAAAGGAGCACTTGGTGCAGATAGATGTGAAGGAGTGAAAGGGGTGGGGAGATGGTGGTGAACAAATACAATGTGAAAGCTTACAATTTAACAAAGTAGAAATAAAGGCTTCTACTTAAGCCCTACGTACTGCAAAGTTTCTCTAACTTACAATGCTATTAAATTAGCCCTGCTGCGAGCAACGTGTGAGCTACGCAGCAGGGCCGTACGTATCTACACTGCGTAAATGTACATGAGGAGTGACAGCCTGCGAGATGATATCGCAGGCTCCCACTCCTCATCAAGTGCTGCGGGGGTCCTAAAAGGGACCTCCGCGGCAGTCCCCCACATAAGCATTGCCGTGGGGGGTACTCCAAACCCCCCCCAGGCACCTAAAATGAACCCCCCCTCAATGCGGGGGTCCCTGTCGGGACCCCCGAAGTGTCCTCACATGAACACCTTGCTGCAGGGGTCCATAGGAACCCCCGCAGCCCCCACACATTAACCCCTTGCAGCGGGGGTCCCCGATCGGCACTGATCAGGCCCCCGCTGCATTTAAAACTTTTAAATTCCCCGCCGCGGCTCCTTAAAGGGACCGCGGCACACTATTAGCCAATCCCGGCCGCGGCACTTAAAATTAACCCCCCTCTATGCTGGGGGTCCCCATCGGGACCCCCGAAGTGTCCCCACATAAACCCATTGCAGGGGGGGTCCCCGATCTGCATAGATCAGGCACCCCGCTGCATTTAAAACTTTTAAATTCCCCGCCGCGGCTCCTTAAAGGGACCGCGGCACACTATTAGCCAATCCCGGCCGCGGCACTTAAAATTAACCCCCCTCTATGCTGGGGGTCCCCATCGGGACCCCCGAAGTGTCCCCATATAAACCCCCTGCAGCGGGGGGCCCCGATCGGCACCGATCGTGACCCTGCTGCAATTCAATTTTAAATTTCCCGCCTCGCGGGTCCTCAAAGGACCGTAAAGGTCCTGAAAGGACTCGCACTAAAAATAATAACCCCAGGCAACTATAATTACCCCATTAACTCATGATGGTCAATCCAGACCACCATAAGGCCTAAATTAACCCATTAACTCATGGTGGTCAATCCAGACCACCATAAGACCTAAATTAACCCATTAACTCATGATGGTCAATCCAGACCACCATAAGACCTAAATTAACCCATTAACTCATGATGGTCAATCCAGACCACCATAAGGCCTAAATTAACCCATTAACTCATGATGGTCAATACAGACCAGCATAAGGCCTAAATTAACCCATTAACTCATGGTGGTCAATCCAGACCACCATAAGGCCTAAATTAACCCATTAACTCATGATGGTCAATACAGACCAGCATAAGGCCTAAATTAACCCATTAACTCATGATGGTCAATACAGACCAGCATAAGGCCTAAATTAACCCATTAACTCATGATGGTCAATACAGACCAGCATAAGGCTCTATTTAACCCCATCAGTCCCATAAGGGTATATTATTACCATTATGGGCCTGTTACAACCCAACATTAACCACATAAGTGCCATGATGGTCCTCAAGGACCATCATGACACTAACTACAAACACTACACTATAACCCCCAATAAACCATTTAATCTAAACTAACCCCCCTCTACACTAATCTATTAACACTTACACTACCTACCTACACTACCTACCCCCTAATAAACCTCCCCAACACTCTAATTACAAAAAACAAAAAACCTACAGTACAAAAAACAAAAAAACCTACAGTACAGAAAACAAAAAAAAATTACACACCTGAAAAGGAAAGACAGATAAACACAATACAATAATACATATAATACATTACATACATTACATACAATACATGACATTACATATAATATATTAAATATAATATATTAAATATAATATATTACATATAATACATTACATACATTACATACAATACATGACATTACATATAATATATTAAATATAATATATTAAATATAATATATTACATATAATATATTACATATAGTCCTAATCAAATACCCCCTATCTATCTAACATACAATCTATTTAATTTAAAATAAATCCTAACTATATCAAATACATCCCCCTATCTATCTAATATACAAAAAATCCTAACTACATACACAGACCCTTATTCTAAAATAAAATAAAATAATTACAGTCCTAACTACATACACAGACCCTAATTCTAAGCTAAAATCAATAAATTAAGACCACTTACCTTTAAGATGTTGCTTCAGATCACTAACCTATGGGTCAAACAAAAAAAAAAATTAGTACAAAACATTAACATCAAATAAATAAACATTATATACATTCTACATATTCAACTCACCTTTACAGCATGTCCAGTCACTGTTAAGCTCTTCCGGCGCGGCCCTGTTAAAAAAAAAAAAACACAATACATGAATACATGAATACAATATATAAACAATAAATAAAATACACAAATAAACATCTAAATATACATTTAACTTACCTCCCCGCGATGTCCCCGGCCTTCTCTCCTTCAGCCCCGGCTGGGCCGCGGAACCATCCGCGCTCTAAAAAAAAATAAAAAATAAAATAACGGAGGTCTGCACTGGCAGACCTCCCCGACGCTACTGAACCTCCCGGAGTCGTTTCCGGGAGGAAATTGGCATTGGCGGCTTGTGATTGGCTGAAAAAGCTGTCAGCCAATCAAAAGTCGTCAATGTAGGAGCCAATCAGGATGCGCAGATGTCTTCTACCAATCACTCCGTGGGGGTGTATCCCATAGTGATTGGCTGAAGGCATCTGAGCGTTGTGATTGGTTCCCATAAAGATAGACAAGTGTTTTAGCCAATCAGGGTGGGATATTGGGGTGTATCCCATCCTGATTGGCTCACACATTGACGACTTTTGATTGGCTGAAATTGATAGACAGCTTTTTCAGCCAATCACAAGCCGCCAATGCCAATTTCCTCCCGGAAACGACTCCGGGAGGTTCAGTAGCGTCGGGGAGGTCTGCCAGTGCAGACCTCCGTTAGTTTTTTTTCTTTTTTTTTTTTAGAGCGCGGATGGTTCCGCGGCCCAGCCGGGGCTGAAGGAGAGAAGGCCGGGGACATCGCGGGGAGGTAAGTTAAATGTATATTTAGATGTTTATTTGTGTATTTTATTTATTGTTTATATATTGTATTCATGTATTCATGTATTGTGTTTTTTTTTTTTAACAGGGCCGCGCCGGAAGAGCTTAACAGTGACTGGACATGCTGTAAAGGTGAGTTGAATATGTAGAATGTATATAATGTTTATTTATTTGATGTTAATGTTTTGTACTAATTTTTTTTTTTTGTTTGACCCATAGGTTAGTGATCTGAAGCAACATCTTAAAGGTAAGTGGTCTTAATTTATTGATTTTAGCTTAGAATTAGGGTCTGTGTATGTAGTTAGGACTGTAATTATTTTATTTTATTTTAGAATAAGGGTCTGTGTATGTAGTTAGGATTTTTTGTATATTAGATAGATAGGGGGATGTATTTGATATAGTTAGGATTTATTTTAAATTAAATAGATTGTATGTTAGATAGATAGGGGGTATTTGATTAGGACTATATGTAATATATTATATGTAATATATTATATTTAATATATTATATTTAATATATTATATGTAATGTCATGTATTGTATGTAATGTATGTAATGTATTATATGTAATATATTATATTTAATATATTATATTTAATATATTATATGTAATGTCATGTATTGTATGTAATGTATGTAATGTATTATATGTAATATATTATATTTAATATATTATATTTAATATATTATATGTAATGTCATGTATTGTATGTAATGTATGTAATGTATTATATGTATTATTGTATTGTGTTTATCTGTCTTTCCTTTTCAGGTGTGTAATTTTTTTTTGTTTTCTGTACTGTAGGTTTTTTTGTTTTTTGTACTGTAGGTTTTTTGTTTTTTGTAATTAGAGTGTTGGGGAGGTTTATTAGGGGGTAGGTAGTGTAGGTAGGTAGTGTAAGTGTTAATAGATTAGTGTAGAGGGGGGTTAGTTTAGATTAAATGGTTTATTGGGGGTTATAGTGTAGTGTTTGTAGTTAGTGTCATGATGGTCCTTGAGGACCATCATGGCACTTATGTGGTTAATGTTGGGTTGTAACAGGCCCATAATGGTAATAATATACCCTTATGGGACTGATGGGGTTAAATAGAGCCTTATGCTGGTCTGTATTGACCATCATGAGTTAATGGGTTAATTTAGGCCTTATGCTGGTCTGTATTGACCATCATGAGTTAATGGGTTAATTTAGGTCTTATGGTGGTCTGGATTGACCATCATGAGTTAATGGGTTAATTTAGGTCTTATGGTGGTCTGGATTGACCACCATGAGTTAATGGGTTAATTTAGGCCTTATGGTGGTCTGGATTGACCATCATGAGTTAATGGGTTAATTTAGGTCTTATGGTGGTCTGTATTGACCATCATGAGTTAATGGGTTAATTTAGGCCTTATGGTGGTCTGGATTGACCATCATGAGTTAATGGGTTAATTTAGGTCTTATGGTGGTCTGGATTGACCATCATGAGTTAATGGGTTAATTTAGGTCTTATGGTGGTCTGGATTGACCACCATGAGTTAATGGGTTAATTTAGGCCTTATGGTGGTCTGGATTGACCATCATGAGTTAATGGGTTAATTTAGGTCTTATGGTGGTCTGGATTGACCACCATGAGTTAATGGGTTAATTTAGGCCTTATGGTGGTCTGGATTGACCATCATGAGTTAATGGGTTAATTTAGGTCTTATGGTGGTCTGTATTGACCATCATGAGTTAATGGGTTAATTTAGGCCTTATGGTGGTCTGGATTGACCATCATGAGTTAATGGGTTAATTTAGGTCTTATGGTGGTCTGGATTGACCATCATGAGTTAATGGGTTAATTTAGGTCTTATGGTGGTCTGGATTGACCACCATGAGTTAATGGGTTAATTTAGGCCTTATGGTGGTCTGGATTGACCATCATGAGTTAATGGGTTAATTTAGGTCTTATGGTGGTCTGGATTGACCACCATGAGTTAATGGGTTAATTTAGGCCTTATGGTGGTCTGGATTGACCATCATGAGTTAATGGGGTAATTATAGTTGCCTGGGGTTATTATTTTTAGTGCGAGTCCTTTCAGGACCTTTACGGTCCTTTGAGGACCCGCGAGGCGGGAAATTTAAAATTGAATTGCAGCAGGGTCACGATCGGTGCCGATCGGGGCCCCCCGCTGCAGGGGGTTTATATGGGGACACTTCGGGGGTCCCGATGGGGACCCCCAGCATAGAGGGGGGTTAATTTTAAGTGCCGCGGCCGGGATTGGCTAATAGTGTGCCGCGGTCCCTTTAAGGAGCCGCGGCGGGGAATTTAAAAGTTTTAAATGCAGCGGGGGGCCTGATCTATGCAGATCGGGGACCCCCCCTGCAATGGGTTTATGTGGGGACACTTCGGGGGTCCCGATGGGGACCCCCAGCATAGAGGGGGGTTAATTTTAAGTGCCGCGGCCGGGATTGGCTAATAGTGTGCCGCGGTCCCTTTAAGGAGCCGCGGCGGGGAATTTAAAAGTTTTAAATGCAGCGGGGGGCCTGATCTATGCAGATCGGGGACCCCCGCTGCAAGGGGTTAATGTGGGGGTGCGGCAGGGGTCCTGATAGAGACCCCTGCAGCATGGGGATGTGTATAGGGTGCAGGGGGGAGCCTCACGCTGCTGTCTCGGGCTGTTCCGAGGCAGCACGTAGAGGCTTTCGGATCCCTTGCGTGGACTTTTTGTCCACGTAGGGATTCTTACGATATGCGAGACTCGTGCATAGATTTAAGGCTACGTAGCTCTCTCGGAGCCTATTCTCGGCCATTTTCTCGCAGTCATATCGTAAAGCAGGCTGCGAGAGATTCGGTTCTCGCAAACAGCAGGAAAACTGCCTTTTGCGAGCACCGAGAGAACTACGAGGGAGAATTTAATAGGGCCCAAAGTTACTATGTGAACATAAATCATATCAGATATGGATATTCATAATTAATGTTACAGGAGGATACAGTAGAGTCAAAGGTGAATCATTGAGATGGCTATAGATACCTTGTAGCAGTGTGTGCAAAAGCCAGAGGAGAAGTTACAAGATGGTTGCTGGATGCTTGTAGCAGTGTGTGCAAAAACCAGAGGAGAAGTTACAAGATGGTTGCTGGAGGCTTGTAGCAGTGTGTGCAAAAGCCAGAGGAGAAGTTACAAGATGGTTGCTGGAGGCTTGTAGCAGTGTGTGCAAAATCCAGAGGAGCAGTTAAAGGATGGTTGCTGGAAGCTTGTAGCAGGGTGTGCATAAGCCAGAGGAGAAGTTACAAGATGGTTGCTGGAGGCTGGAACAAAGAAGAGATAGTGAGATATAGTTTGGAACTGGCCCAGTATTTATGCATTTTAAAGGAGCATTTGATGCAGACAAATATGAAGGTGTGAAGGGGGTGGGGAGATGGTGGTGAAGAAATACAGTGTGAAAGCTTAATATTTAACAAAGTAGAAATAAAGTTACTATGTGAACATAAATCATATCAGATATGGATATTCATAATTAATGTTACAGGAGGATACAGTAGAGTCAAAGGGGAATCATTGAGATGGCTATAGATACCTTGTAGCAGTGTGTGCAAAAGCCAGAGGAGAAGTTACAAGATGGTTGCTGGATGCTTGTAGCAGTGTGTGCAAAAACCAGAGGAGAAGTTACAAGATGGTTGCTGGAGGCTGAAACAAAGAAGAGATAGTGAGATATGGCTTGGAACTGGCACAGTATTTATGCATTTAAAAGGAGCACTTGGTGCAGACAGATGTGAAGGAGTGAAAGGGGTGGGGAGATGGTGGTGAAGAAATACAGTGTGAAAGCTTACAATTTAACAAAGTAGAAATAAAGTTACTATGTGAACAAAAATCATATCAGATATGGATATTCATAATTAATGTTACAGGAGGATACAGTAGAGTCAAAGGTGAATCATTGAGATGGCTATAGATACCTTGTAGAAGTGTGTGCAAAAGCCAGAAGAGATGTTACAAGATGGTTGCTGGATGCTTGTAGCAGTGTGTGCAAAAACCAGAGGAGAAGTTAAAAGATGGTTGCTGGAGGCTGGAACAAAGAAGAGATAGTGAGATATAGTTTGGAACTGGCCCAGTATTTATGCATTTAAAAGGAGCATTTGGTGCAGACAGATGTGAAGGAGTGAAAGGGGTTGGGAGATGGTGGTGAACAAATACAGTGTGAAAGCTTACAATTTAACAAAGTAGAAATAAAGTTACTATGTGAAGAAAAATCATATCAGATATGGATATTCATAATTAATGTTACAGAAGGATACAGTAGAGTCAAAGGTGAATCATTGAGATGGATGTAGATACCTTGTAGCAGTGTGTGCAAAAGCCAGAGGAGAAGTTACAAGATGGTTGCTGGAGGCTTGTAGCAGTGTGTGCAAAAGCCAGAGGAGAAGTTACAAGATGGTTGCTGGAGGCTTGTAGCAGTGTGTGCAAAAGCCAGAGGAGCAGTTAAAGGATGGTTGCTGGAGGCCTGTAGCAGTGTGTGCAAAATCCAGAGGATAAGTAACAAGATGGTTGCTGGAGGCTGAAACAAAGAAAAGATAGTGGGATATGGCTTGGAACTGGCCCAGTATTTTGCATTTAAAAGGAGCACTTGGTGCAGACAGATGTGAAGGAGTGAAAGGGGTGGGGAGATGGTGGTGAAGAAATACAGCGTGAAAGCTTACAATTTAACAAAGTAGAAATAAAGTTACTATGTGAACAAAAATCATATCAGATATGGATATTCATAATGTTACAGGATGATACAGTAGAGTCAAAGGTGAATCATTGAGATGGCTGTAGATACCTTGTAGCAGTGTGTGCAAAAAACAGAGGAGAAGTTACAAGACGGTTGCTGGATGCTTGTAGCAGTGTGTGCAAAAGCCGGAGGAGAAATTACAGATGGTTGCTGGTGGCTTCTAGCAGGGTGTGCATAAGCCAGAGGAGAAGTTACAAGATGGTTGCTGGAGGCTGGAACAAAGAAGAGATAGTGAGATATAGTTTGGAACTGGCCCAGTATTTATGCATTTAAAAGGAGCATTTGGTGCAGACAGATGTGAAGGAGTGAAAGGGGTTGGGAGATGGTGGTGAACAAATACAGTGTGAAAGCTTACAATTTAACAAAGTAGAAATAAAGTTACTATGTGAACAAAAATCATATCAGATATGGATATTCATAATTAATGTTACAGGAGGATACAGTAGAGTCAAAGGTGAATCATTGAGATGGCTGTAGATACCTTGTAGCAGTGTGTGCAAAAGCCAGAGGAGAAGTTACAAGATGGTTGCTGGATGCTTGTAGCAGTGTGTGCAAAAGCCAGAGGAGAAGTTACAAGATGGTTGCTGGAGGCTTGTAGCAGTGTGTGCAAAAGCCAGAGGAGAAGTTACAAGATGGTTGCTGGGGGCTTGTAGCAGTGTGTGCAAACACCAGAGGAGAAGTTACAAGATGGTTGCTGGAGGCTTGTAGCAGTGTGTGCAAAATCCAGAGGATAAGTAACAAGATGGTTGCTGGAGGCTGAAACAAAGAAAAGAAAGTGAGATATGGCTTGGAACTGGCCGAGTATTTTGCATTTAAAAGGAGCATTTGGTGCAGACAGATGTGAAGGAGTGAAAGGGGTGGGGAGATGGTGGTGAACAAATATAGTGTGAAAGCTTACAATTTAACAAAGTAGAAATAAAGTTACTATGTGAACAAAAATCATATCAGATATGGATATTCATAATTAATGTTACATGAGTATACAGTAGAGTCAAAGGTGAACCATTGATATGGCTGTAGATACCTTGTAGCAGTGTGTGCAAAAACCAGAGGAGAAGTAATAAGACGGTTGCTGGATGCTTGTAGCAGTGTGTGCAAAAGCCAGAGGAGAAGTTACAAGATGGTTGCTGGAGACTTGTAGCAGTGTGGAAAAAACCAGAGGAGAAGTTGCAAGATGGTTGCTGGAGGCTGGAACAAAGAAGAGATAGTGAGATATAGTATGGAACTGGCCCAGTATTTATGCATTTAAAAGGAGCATTTGGTGCAGATAGATGTGAAGGAGTGAAAGGGGTGGGGAGATGGTGGTGAACAAATACAATGTGAAAGCTTACAATTTAACAAAGTAGAAATAAAGTTACTATGTGAACATAAATCATATCAGATATGGATATTCATAATTAATGTTACAGGAGGATACAGTAGAGTCAAAGGTGAATCATTGAGATGGCTATAGATACCTTGTAGCAGTGTGTGCAAAAGCCAGAGGAGAAGTTACAAGATGGTTGCTGGATGCTTGTAGCAGTGTGTGCAAAAACCAGAGGAGAAGTTACAAGATGGTTGCTGGAGGCTTGTAGCAGTGTGTGCAAAAGCCAGAGGAGAAGTTACAAGATGGTTGCTGGAGGCTTGTAGCAGTGTGTGCAAAATCCAGAGGAGCAGTTAAAGGATGGTTGCTGGAAGCTTGTAGCAGGGTGTTCATAAGCCAGAGGAGAAGTTACAAGATGGTTGCTGGAGGCTGGAACAAAGAAGAGATAGTGAGATATAGTTTGGAACTGGCCCAGTATTTATGCATTTTAAAGGAGCATTTGATGCAGACAAATATGAAGGTGTGAAGGGGGTGGGGAGATGGTGGTGAAGAAATACAGTGTGAAAGCTTAATATTTAACAAAGTAGAAATAAAGTTACTATGTGAACATAAATCATATCAGATATGGATATTCATAATTAATGTTACAGGAGGATACAGTAGAGTCAAAGGGGAATCATTGAGATGGCTATAGATACCTTGTAGCAGTGTGTGCAAAAGCCAGAGGAGAAGTTACAAGATGGTTGCTGGATGCTTGTAGCAGTGTGTGTAAAAACCAGAGGAGAAGTTACAAGATGGTTGCTGGAGGCTGAAACAAAGAAGAGATAGTGAGATATGGCTTGGAACTGGCACAGTATTTATGCATTTAAAAGGAGCACTTGGTGCAGACAGATGTGAAGGAGTGAAAGGGGTGGGGAGATGGTGGTGAAGAAATACAGTGTGAAAGCTTACAATTTAACAAAGTAGAAATAAAGTTACTATGTGAACAAAAATCATATCAGATATGGATATTCATAATTAATGTTACAGGAGGATACAGTAGAGTCAAAGGTGAATCATTGAGATGGCTATAGATACCTTGTAGAAGTGTGTGCAAAAGCCAGAAGAGATGTTACAAGATGGTTGCTGGATGCTTGTAGCAGTGTGTGCAAAAACCAGAGGAGAAGTTAAAAGATGGTTGCTGGAGGCTGGAACAAAGAAGAGATAGTGAGATATAGTTTGGAACTGGCCCAGTATTTATGCATTTAAAAGGAGCATTTGGTGCAGACAGATGTGAAGGAGTGAAAGGGGTGGGGAGATGGTGGTGAACAAATACAGTGTGAAAGCTTACAATTTAACAAAGTAGAAATAAAGTTACTATGTGAAGAAAAATCATATCAGATATGGATATTCATAATTAATGTTACAGAAGGATACAGTAGAGTCAAAGGTGAATCATTGAGATGGCTGTAGATACCTTGTAGCAGTGTGTGCAAAAGCCAGAGGAGAAGTTACAAGATGGTTGCTGGAGGCTTGTAGCAGTGTGTGCAAAAGCCAGAGGATAAGTTACAAGATGGTTGCTGGAGGCTTGTAGCAGTGTGTGCAAAAGCCAGAGGAGCAGTTAAAGGATGGTTGCTGGAGGCCTGTAGCAGTGTGTGCAAAATCCAGAGGATAAGTAACAAGATGGTTGCTGGAGGCTGAAACAAAGAAAAGATAGTGGGATATGGCTTGGAACTGGCCCAGTATTTTGCATTTAAAAGGAGCACTTGGTGCAGACAGATGTGAAGGAGTGAAAGGGGTTGGGAGATGGTGGTGAACAAATACCGCGTGAAAGCTTACAATTTAACAAAGTAGAAATAAAGTTACTATGTGAACAAAAATCATATCAGATATGGATATTCATAATGTTACAGGATGATACAGTAGAGTAAAAGGTGAATCATTGAGATGGCTGTAGATACCTTGTAGCAGTGTGTGCAAAAAACAGAGGAGAAGTTACAAGACGGTTGCTGGATGCTTGTAGCAGTGTGTGCAAAAGCCAGGGGAGAAGTTACAGATGGTTGCTGGAGGCTTGTAGCAGGGTGTGCATAAGCCAGAGGAGAAGTTACAAGATGGTTGCTGGAGGCTGGAACAAAGAAGAGATAGTGAGATATAGTTTGGAACTGGCCCAGTATTTATGCATTTAAAAGGAGCATTTGGTGCAGACAGATGTGAAGGAGTGAAAGGGGTTGGGAGATGGTGGTGAACAAATACAGTGTGAAAGCTTACAATTTAACAAAGTAGAAATAAAGTTACTATGTGAACAAAAATCATATCAGATATGGATATTCATAATTAATGTTACAGAAGGATACAGTAGAGTCAAAGGTGAATCATTGAGATGGCTGTAGATACCTTGTAGCAGTGTGTGCAAAAGCCAGAGGAGAAGTTACAAGATGGTTGCTGGATGCTTGTAGCAGTGTGTGCAAAAGCCAGAGGAGAAGTTACAAGATGGTTGCTGGAGGCTTGTAGCAGTGTGTGCAAAAGCCAGAGGAGAAGTTACAAGATGGTTGCTGGGGGCTTGTAGCAGTGTGTGCAAAAACCAGAGGAGAAGTTACAAGATGGTTGCTGGAGGCTTGTAGCAGTGTGTGCAAAATCCAGAGGATAAGTAACAAGATGGTTGCTGGAGGCTGAAACAAAGAAAAGAAAGTGAGATATGGCTTGGAACTGGCCGAGTATTTTGCATTTAAAAGGAGCATTTGGTGCAGACAGATGTGAAGGAGTGAAAGGGGTGGGGAGATGGTGGTGAACAAATATAGTGTGAAAGCTTACAATTTAACAAAGTAGAAATAAAGTTACTATGTGAACAAAAATCATATCAGATATGGATATTCATAATTAATGTTACATGAGTATACAGTAGAGTCAAAGGTGAACCATTGATATGGCTGTAGATACCTTGTAGCAGTGTGTGCAAAAACCAGAGGAGAAGTAATAAGACGGTTGCTGGATGCTTGTAGCAGTGTGTGCAAAAGCCAGAGGAGAAGTTACAAGATGGTTGCTGGAGACTTGTAGCAGTGTGGAAAAAACCAGAGGAGAAGTTGCAAGATGGTTGCTGGAGGCTGGAACAAAGAAGAGATAGTGAGATATAGTTTGGAACTGGCCCAGTATTTATGCATTTAAAAGGAGCATTTGGTGCAGATAGATGTGAAGGAGTGAAAGGGGTGGGGAGATGGTGGTGAACAAATACAATGTGAAAGCTTACAATTTAACAAAGTAGAAATAAAGTTACTATGTGAACATAAATCATATCAGATATGGATATTCATAATTAATGTTACAGGAGGATACAGTAGAGTCAAAGGTGAATCATTGAGATGGCTATAGATACCTTGTAGCAGTGTGTGCAAAAGCCAGAGGAGAAGTTAACAGATGGTTGCTGGATGCTTGTAGCAGTGTGTGCAAAAACCAGAGGAGAAGTTACAAGATGGTTGCTGGAGGCTTGTAGCAGTGTGTGCAAAAGCCAGAGGAGAAGTTACAAGATGGTTGCTGGAGGCTTGTAGCAGTGTGTGCAAAATCCAGAGGAGCAGTTAAAGGATGGTTGCTGGAAGCTTGTAGCAGGGTGTGCATAAGCCAGAGGAGAAGTTAACAGATGGTTGCTGGATGCTTGTAGCAGTGTGTGCAAAAACCAGAGGAGAAGTTACAAGATGGTTGCTGGAGGCTTGTAGCAGTGTGTGCAAAAGCCAGAGGAGAAGTTACAAGATGGTTGCTGGATGCTTGTAGCAGTGTGTGCAAAAACCAGAGGAGAAGTTACAAGATGGTTGCTGGAGGCTGAAACAAAGAAGAGATAGTGAGATATGGCTTGGAACTGGCACAGTATTTATGCATTTAAAAGGAGCATTTGGTGCAGACAGATGTGAAGGAGTGAAAGGGGTGGGGAGATGGTGGTGAAGAAATACAGTGTGAAAGCTTACAATTTAACAAAGTAGAAATAAAGTTACTATGTGAACAAAAATCATATCAGATATGGATATTCATAATTAATGTTACAGGAGGATACAGTAGAGTCAAAGGTGAATCATTGAGATGGCTATAGATACCTTGTAGAAGTGTGTGCAAAAGCCAAAAGAGATGTTACAAGATGGTTGCTGGATGCTTGTAGCAGTGTGTGCAAAAACCAGAGGAGAAGTTAAAAGATGGTTGCTGGAGGCTGGAACAAAGAAGAGATAGTGAGATATAGTTTGGAACTGGCCCAGTATTTATGCATTTAGAAGGAGCATTTGGTGCAGACAGATGTGAAGGAGTGAAAGGGGTTGGGAGATGGTGGTGAACAAATACAGTGTGAAAGCTTACAATTTTACAAAGTAGAAATAAAGTTACTATGTGAACAAAAATCATATCAGATATGGATATTCATAATTAATGTTACAGAAGGATACAGTAGAGTCAAAGGTGAATCATTGAGATGGCTGTAGATACCTTGTAGCAGTGTGTGCAAAAGCCAGAGGAAAAGTTACAAGATGGTTGCTGGAGGCTTGTAGCAGTGTGTGCAAAAGCCAGAGGAGCAGTTAAAGGATGGTTGCTGGAGGCCTGTAGCAGTGTGTGCAAAATCCAGAGGATCAGTAACAAGATGGTTGCTGGAGGCTGAAACAAAAAAAAGATAGTGAGATATGGCTTGGAACTGGCCCAGTATTTTGCATTTAAAAGGAACATTTGGTGCAGACAGATGTGAAGGAGTAAAAGGGGTGGGGAGATGGTGGTGAAGAAATACAGTGTGAAAGCTTACAATTTAACAAAGTAGAAATAAAGTTACTATGTGAACAAAAATCATATTAGATATGGATATTCATAATTAATGTTACAGTAGGATACAGTAGAGTCAAAGGTGAACCATTGAGATGGCTGTAGGTACCTTGTAGCAGTGTGTGCAAAAGCCAGAGGAGAAGTTACAAGATGGTTGCTGGAGGCTTGTAGCAGTGTGTGCAAAAGCCAGAGGAGAAGTTACAAGATGGTTGCTGGAGGCTTGTAGCAGTGTGTGCAAAAACCAGAGGAGAAGTTACAAGATGGTTGCTGGAGGCTTGTAGCAGTGTGTGCAAAATCCAGAGGATAAGTAACAAGATGGTTGCTGGAGGCTGAAACAAAGAAAAGATAGTGAGATATGGCTTGGAACTGGCCCAGTATTTTGCATTTAAAAGGAGCACTTGGTGGAGACAGATGTGAAGGAGTGAAAGGGGTGGGGAGATGGTGGTGAAGAAATACAGTGTAAAAGCTTACAATTTAACAAAGTAGAAATATAGTTACTATGTGAACAAAAATCATATTAGATATGGATATTCATAATTAATGTTACAGGAGTATACAGTAGAGTCAAAGGTGAACCATTGATATGGCTGTAGATACCTTGTAGCAGTGTGTGCAAAAACCAGATGAGAAGTAATAAGACGGTTGCTGGATGCTGGTAGCAGTGTGTGCAAAAGCCAGAGGAGAAGTTACAAGATGGTTGCTGGAGGCTAATAGCAGTGTGTGCAAAAGCCAGAGGAGAAGTTACAAGATGGTTGCTGGAGGCTTGTAGCAGTGTGTGCAAAAACCAGAGGAGAAGTTACAAGATGGTTGCTGGAGGCTGGAACAAAGAAGAGATAGTGAGATATAGCTTGGAACTGGCCCAGTATTTATGCATTTAAAAGGAGCATTTGGTGCAGACAGATGTGAAGGAGTGAAAGGGGTGGGGAGATGGTGGTGAACAAATATAGTGTGAAAGCTTACAATTTAACAAAGTAGAAATAAAGTTACTATGTGGACAAAAATCATATCAGATATGGATATTCATAATTAATGTTACATGAGTATACAGTAGAGTCAAAGGTGAACCATTGATATGGCTGTAGATACCTTGTAGCAGTGTGTGCAAAAACCAGAGGAGAAGTATTAAGACGGTTGCTGGATGCTGGTAGCAGTGTGTGCAAAAGCCAGAGGAGAAGTTACAAGATGGTTGCTGGAGGCTTATAGCAATGTGTGCAAAAGCCAGAGGAGAAGTTACAAGATGGTTGCTGGAGGCTTGTAGCAGTGTGTGCAAAAGCCAAAGGAGAAGTTACAAGATGGTTGCTGGAGACTTGTAGCAGTGTGGGCAAAAACCAGAGGAGAAGTTACAAGATGGTTGCTGGAGGCTGGAACAAAGAAGAGATAGGGAGATATAGTTTGGAACTGGCCCAGTATTTATGCATTTAAAAGGAGCATTTGGTGCAGATAGATGTGAAGGAGTGAAAGGGGTGGGGAGATGGTGGTGAAAAAATACAGTGTGAAAGCTTACAATTTAACAAAGTAGAAATAAAGTTACTATGTGAACATAAATCATATCAGATATGGATATTCATAATTAATGTAATAAGGAGGATACAGTAGAGTCAAAGGTGAATCATTGAGATGGCTGTAGATACCTTGTAGCAGTGTGTGCAAAAGCCAGAGAAAAAAGTACAAGATGTTTGCTGGAGGCTTGTAGCAGTGTGTGCAAAAGCCAGAGGAGAAGTTACAAGATGGTTGCTGGAGGCTGGAACAAAGAAGAGATAGTGAGATATAGTTTGGAACTGGCCCAGTATTTATGCATTTTAAAGGAGCATTTGATGCAGACAAATATGAAGGTGTGAAGGGGGTGGGGAGATGGTGGTGAATAAATACAATGTTGAAAGCTTACAATTTAACAAGGTAGAAATAAAGTTACTATTTGAACAAAAATCATATCAGATATGGATATTCATAATTAATGTTACAGTAGGATATAGTAGAGTCAAAGGTGAACCATTGAGATGGCTGTAGATACCTTGTAGCAGTGTGTGCAAAAACCAGAGGAGAAGTTACAAGATGGTTGCTGGATGCTTGTAGCAGTGTGTGCAAAAGCCAGAGGAGAAGTTACAAGATGGTTGCTGGATGCTTGTAGCAGTGTGTGCAAAAGCCAGAGGAGAAGTTACAAGATGGTTGCTGGAGGCTGGAACAAAGAAGAGATAGTGAGATATAGTTTGGAACTGGCCCGGTATTTATGCATTTTAAAGGAGCATTTGATGCAGACAAATATGAAGGTGTGAAGGGGTGGGGAGATGGTGGTGAATAAATACAATGTGAAAGCTTACAATTTAACAAGGTAGAAATAAAGTTACTATGTGAACAAAAATCATATCAGATATGGATATTCATAATTAATGTTACAGGAGGATATAGTAGAGTCAAAGGTGAACCATTGAGATGGCTGTAGATACCTTGTAGCAGTGTGTGCAAAAACCATAGGAGAAGTTACAAGATGGTTGCTGGATGCTTGTAGCAGTGTGTGCAAAAGCCAGAGGAGAATTTACAAGATGGTTCCTGGATGCTTGTAGCAGTGTGTGCAAAAGCCAGAGGAGAAGTTACAAGATGGTTGCTGGAGGCTGGAACAAAAAAGAGATAGTGACATATAGTTTGGAACTGGCCCACTATTTATGCATTTTAAAGGAGCATTTGATGCAGACAAATATGAAGGTGTGAAGGGGGTGGGGAGATGGTGGTGAAGAAATACAGTGTGAAAGCTTACAATTTAACAAAGTAGAAATAAAGTTACTATGTGAACCTAAATCATATCAGATATGGATATTCATAATTAATGTTACAGGAGGATACAGTAGAGTCAACGGTGAATCATTGAGATGGCTATAGATACCTTTTAGCAGTGTGTGCAAAAGCCAGAGGAGATGTTACAAGATAGTTGCTGGATGCTTGTAGCAGTGTGTGCAAAAACCAGAGGAGAAGTTAAAAGATGGTTGCTGGAGGCTGGAAAAAAGAAGAGATAGTGAGATATAGTTTGGAACTGGCCCAGTATTTATGCATTTTATGGAGCATTTGATGCAGACAAATATGAAGGTGTGAATGGAATGGGGAGATAGTGGTGAATAAATACAATGTGAAAGCTTACAATTTAACAAGGTAGAAATAAAGTTACTATGTGAACAAAAATCATATCAGATATGGATATTCATAATTAATGTTACATGAGGATACAGTAGAGTCAAAGGTGAACCATTGATATGTCTGTAGATACCTTGTAGCAGTGTGTGCAAAAACCAGAGGAGAAATTACAAGATGGTTGCTGGAGGCTTGTAGCAGTGTGTGCAAAAGCCAGAGGAGAAGTTACAAGATGGTTGCTGGATGCTTGTAGCAGTGTGTGAAAAAACCAGAGGAGAAGTTACAAGATGGTTGCTGGAGGCTGGAACAAAGAAGAGATAGTGAGATATAGTTTGGAACTGGTCCAGTATTTATGCATTTAAAAGGAGCATTTGGTGCAGACAGATGTGAAGGAGTGAAAGGGGTTGGGAGATGGTGGTGAACAAATACAGTGTGAAAGCTTACAATTTAACAAAGTAGAAATAAAGTTACTATGTGAACAAAAATCATATCAGATATGGATATTCATACTTAATGTTACAGAAGTATACAGTAGAGTCAAAGGTGAATCATTGAGATGGCTGTAGATACCTTGTAGCAGTGTGTGCAAAAGCCAGAGGAGAAGTTACAAGATGGTTGCTGGATGCTTGTAGCAGTGTGTGCAAAAGCCAGAGGAGAAGTTACAAGATGGTTGCTGGAGGCTGGAACAAAGAAGAGATAGTGAGATATAGTTTGGAACTGGCCCGGTATTTATGCATTTTAAAGGAGCATTTGATGCAGACAAATATGAAGGTGTGAAGGGGTGGAGAGATGGTGGTGAATAAATACAATGTGAAAGCTTACAATTTAACAAGGTAGAAATAAAGTTACTATGTGAACAAAAATCATATCAGATATGGATATTCATAATTAATGTTACAGGAGGATATAGTAGAGTCAAAGGTGAACCATTGAGATGGCTGTAGATACCTTGTAGCAGTGTGTGCAAAAACCATAGGAGAAGTTACAAGATGGTTGCTGGATGCTTGTAGCAGTGTGTGCAAAAGCCAGAGGAGAATTTACAAGATGGTTCCTGGATGCTTGTAGCAGTGTGTGCAAAAGCCAGAGGAGAAGTTACAAGATGGTTGCTGGAGGCTGGAACAAAAAAGAGATAGTGACATATAGTTTGGAACTGACCCACTATTTATGCATTTTAAAGGAGCATTTGATGCAGACAAATATGAAGGTGTGAAGGGGGTGGGGAGATGGTGGTGAAGAAATACAGTGTGAAAGCTTACAATTTAACAAAGTAGAAATAAAGTTACTATGTGAACATAAATCATATCAGATATGGATATTCATAATTAATGTTACAGGAGGATACAGTAGAGTCAACGGTGAATCATTGAGATGGCTATAGATACCTTGTAGCAGTGTGTGCAAAAGCCAGAGGAGATGTTACAAGATGGTTGCTGGATGCTTGTAGCAGTGTGTGCAAAAACCAGAGGAGAAGTTAAAAGATGGTTGCTGGAGGCTGGAAAAAAGAAGAGATAGTGAGATATAGTTTGGAACTGGCCCAGTATTTATGCATTTTATGGAGCATTTGATGCAGACAAATATGAAGGTGTGAATGGAATGGGGAGATAGTGGTGAATAAATACAATGTGAAAGCTTACAATTTAACAAGGTAGAAATAAAGTTACTATGTGAACAAAAATCATATCAGATATGGATATTCATAATTAATGTTACATGAGGATACAGTAGAGTCAAAGGTGAACCATTGATATGTCTGTAGATACCTTGTAGCAGTGTGTGCAAAAACCAGAGGAGAAATTACAAGATGGTTGCTGGAGGCTTGTAGCAGTGTGTGCAAAAGCCAGAGGAGAAGTTACAAGATGGTTGCTGGATGCTTGTAGCAGTGTGTGCAAAAGCCAGAGGAGCAGTTAAAGGATGGTTGCTGGAGGCCTGTAGCAGTGTGTGCAAAATCCAGAGGATAAGTAACAAGATGGTTGCTGGAGGCTGAAACAAAGAAAAGATAGTGGGATATGGCTTGGAACTGGCCCAGTATTTTGCATTTAAAAGGAGCACTTGGTGCAGACAGATGTTAAGGAGTGAAAGGGGTGGGGAGATGGTGGTGAAGAAATACAGTGTGAAAGCTTACAATTTAACAAAGTAGAAATAAAGTTACTATGTGAACAAAAATCATATCAGATATGGATATTCATACTTAATGTTACAGAAGGATACAGTAGAGTCAAAGGTGAATCATTGAGATGGCTGTAGATACCTTGTAGCAGTGTGTGCAAAAGCCAGAGGAGAAGTTACAAGATGGTTGCTGGAGGCTTGTAGCAGTGTGTGCAAAAGCCAGAGGAAAAGTCACAAGATGGTTGCTGGAGGCTTGTAGCAGTGTGTGCAAAAGCCAGAGGAGCAGTTAAAGGATGGTTGCTGGAGGCCTGTAGCAGTGTGTGCAAAATCCAGAGGATAAGTAACAAGATGGTTGCTGGAGGCTGAAACAAAGAAAAGATAGTGGGATATGGCTTGGAACTGGCCCAGTATTTTGCATTTAAAAGGAGCACTTGGTGCAGACAGATGTTAAGGAGTGAAAGGGGTGGGGAGATGGTGGTGAAGAAATACAGTGTGAAAGCTTACAATTTAACAAAGTAGAAATAAAGTTACTATGTGAACAAAAATCATATCAGATATGGATATACATAATGTTACAGGATGATACAGTAGAGTCAAAGGTGAATCATTGAGATGGCTGTAGATACCTTGTAGCAGTGTGTGCAAAAACCAGAGGAGAAGTTTCAAGACGGTTGCTGGATGCTTGTAGCAGTGTGTGCAAAAGCCAGAGGAGAAGTTACAGATGATTGCTGGAGGCTTGTAGCAGGGTGTGCATAAGCCAGAGGAGAAGTTACAAGATGGTTGCTGGAGGCTGGAACAAAGAAGAGATAGTGAGATATAGTTTGGAACTGGCCCAGTATTTATGCATTTTAAAGGAGCATTTGATGCAGACAAATATGAAGGTGTGAAGGGGGTGGGGAGATGGTGGTGAAGAAATACAGTGTGAAAGCTTACAATTTAACAAAGTAGAAATAAAGTTACTATGTGAACATAAATCATATCAGATATGGATATTCATAATTAATGTTACAGGAGGATACAGTAGAGTCAAAGGTGAATCATTGAGATGGCTATAGATACCTTGTAGCAGTGTGTGCAAAAGCCAGAGGAGAAGTTACAAGATGGTTGCTGGATGCTTGTAGCAGTGTGTGCAAAAACCAGAGGAGAAGTTACAAGATGGTTGCTGGAGGCTGGAACAAAGAAGAGATAGTGAGATATAGTTTGGAACTGGCCCAGTATTTATGCATTTAAAAGGAGCATTTGGTGCAGACAGATGTGAAGGAGTGAAAGGGGTTGGGAGATGGTGGTGAACAAATACAGTGTGAAAGCTTACAATTTAACAAAGTAGAAATAAAGTTACTATGTGAACAAAAATCCTATCAGATATGGATATTCATAATTAATGTTACAGAAGGATACAGTAGAGTCAAAGGTGAATCATTGAGATGGCTGTAGATACCTTGTAGCAGTGTGTGCAAAAGCCAGAGGAGAAGTTACAAGATGGTTGCTGGAGCTTGTAGCAGTGTGTGCAAAAGCCAGAGGAGAAGTTACAAGATGGTTGCTGGAGGCTGAAACAAAGAGGAGATAGTGAGATATAGCTTGGAACTGGTACATTATTTATGCATTTTAAAAGAAGCACTTGGTGCAGACAGATGTGAAGGAGTGAATGGGGTGGGGAGATGGTGGTGAAAAAATACAGTGTGAAAGCTTACAATTTAACAAAGTAGAAATAAAGTTACTATGTGAACATAAATCATATCAGATATGGATATTCATAATTAATGTAATAAGGAGGATACAGTAGAGTCAAAGGTGAATCATTGAGATGGCTGTAGATACCTTGTAGCAGTGTGTGCAAAAGCCAGAGAAAAAAGTACAAGATGTTTGCTGGAGGCTTGTAGCAGTGTGTGCAAAAGCCAGAGGAGAAGTTACAAGATGGTTGCTGGAGGCTGGAACAAAGAAGAGATAGTGAGATATAGTTTGGAACTGGCCCAGTATTTATGCATTTTAAAGGAGCATTTGATGCAGACAAATATAAAGGTGTGAAGGGGGTGGGGAGATGGTGGTGAATAAATACAATGTTGAAAGCTTACAATTTAACAAGGTAGAAATAAAGTTACTATGTGAACAAAAATCATATCAGATATGGATATTCATAATTAATGTTACAGGAGGATATAGTAGAGTCAAAGGTGAACCATTGAGATGGCTGTAGATACCTTGTAGCAGTGTGTGCAAAAACCAGGGGAGAAGTTACAAGATGGTTGCTGGATGCTTGTAGCAGTGTGTGCAAAAGCCAGAGGAGAAGTTACAAGATGGTTGCTGGATGCTTGTAGCAGTGTGTGCAAAAGTCAGAGGAGAAGTTACAAGATGGTTGCTGGAGGCTGGAACAAAGAAGAGATAGTGAGATATAGTTTGGAACTGGCCCAGTATTTATGCATTTTAAAGGAGCATTTGATGCAGACAAATATGAAGGTGTGAAGGGGTGGGGAGATTTTGGTGAATAAATACAATGTGAAAGCTTACAATTTAACAAGGTAGAAATAAAGTTACTATGTGAACAAAAATCATATCAGATATGGATATTCATAATTAATGTTACAGGAGGATATAGTAGAGTCAAAGGTGAACCATTGAGATGGCTGTAGATACCTTGTAGCAGTGTGTGCAAAAACCATAGGAGAAGTTACAAGATGGTTGCTGGATGCTTGTAGCAGTGTGTGCAAAAGCCAGAGGAGAAGTTACAAGATGGTTGCTGGATGCTTGTAGCAGTGTGTGCAAAAGCCAGAGGAGAAGTTACAAGATGGTTGCTGGAGGCTGGAACAAAAAAGAGATAGTGACATATAGTTTGGAACTGGCCCACTATTTATGCATTTTAAAGGAGCATTTGATGCAGACAAATATGAAGGTGTGAAGGGGGTGGGGAGATGGTGGTGAAGAAATACAGTGTGAAAGCTTACAATTTAACAAAGTAGAAATAAAGTTACTATGTGAACATAAATCATATCAGATATGGATATTCATAATTAATGTTACAGGAGGATACAGTAGAGTCAACGGTGAATCATTGAGATGGCTATAGATACCTTGTAGCAGTGTGTGCAAAAGCCAGAGGAGATGTTACAAGATGGTTGCTGGAGGCTTATAGCAGTGTGTGCAAAAGCCAGAGGAGAAGTTACAAGATGGTTGCTGGAGGCTTGTAGCAGTGTGTGCAAAAGTCAGAGGAGAAGTTACAAGATGGTTGCTGGAGACTTGTAGCAGTGTGGGCAAAAACCAGAGGAGAAGTTACAAGATGGTTGCTGGAGGCTGGAACAAAGAAGAGATAGTGAGATATAGTTTGGAACTGGCCCAGTATTTATGCATTTAAAAGGAGCATTTGGTGCAGATAGATGTGAAGGAGTGAAAGGGGTGGGGAGATGGTGGTGAACAAATACAATGTGAAAGCTTACAATTTAACAAAGTAGAAATAAAGTTACTATGTGAACAAAAATCATATCAGATATGGATATTCATAATTAATGTTACAGAAGGATACAGTAGAGTCAAAGGTGAATCATTGAGATGGCTGTAGATACCTTGTAGCAGTGTGTGCAAAAGCCAGAGGTGAAGTTACAGATGGTTGCTGGAGGCTTGTAGCAGGGTGTGCATAAGCCAGAGGAGAAGTTACAAGATGGTTGCTGGAGGCTGGAAAAAAGAAGAGATAGTGAGATATAGTTTGGAACTGGCCCAGTATTTATGCATTTTAACGGAGCATTTGATGCAGACAAATATGAAGGTATGAATGGAATGGGGAGATAGTGGTGAATAAATACAATGTGAAAGCTTACAATTTAACAAGGTAGAAATAAAGTTACTATGTGAACAAAAATCATATCAGATATGGATATTCATAATTAATGTTACATGAGGATACAGTAGAGTCAAAGGTGAACCATTGATATGTCTGTAGATACCTTGTAGCAGTGTGTGCAAAAACCAGAGGAGAAGTTACAAGATGGTTGCTGGAGGTTTGTAGCAGTGTGTGCAAAAGCCAGAGGAGAAGTTACAAGATGGTTGCTGGATGCTTGTAGCAGTGTGTGCAAAAACCAGAGGAGAAGTTACAAGATGGTTGCTGGAGGCTGGAACAAAGAAGAGATAGTGAGATATAGTTTGGAACTGGCCCAGTATTTATGCATTTAAAAGGAGCATTTGGTGCAGACAGATGTGAAGGAGTGAAAGGGGTTGGGAGATGGTGGTGAACAAATACAGTGTGAAAGCTTACAATTTAACAAAGTAGAAATAAAGTTACTATGTGAACAAAAATCATATCAGATATGGATATTCATAATTAATGTTACAGAAGGATACAGTAGAGTCAAAGGTGAATCATTGAGATGGCTGTAGATACCTTGTAGCAGTGTGTGCAAAAGCCAGAGGAGAAGTTACAAGATGGTTGCTGGAGGCTTGTAGCAGTGTGTGCAAAAGCCAGAGGAAAAGTTACAAGATGGTTGCTGGAGGCTTGTAGCAGTGTGTGCAAAAGCCAGAGGATAAGTTACAAGATGGTTGCTGGAGGCTGGAACAAAGAAGAGATAGTGAGATATAGTTTGGAACTGGCCCAGTATTTATGCATTTTAAAGGAGCATTTGATGCAGACAAATATGAAGGTGTGAAGGGGGTGGGGAGATGGTGGTGAAGAAATACAGTGTGAAAGCTTACAATTTAACAAAGTAGAAATAAAGTTACTATGTGAACATAAATCATATCAGATATGGATATTCATAATTAATGTTACAGGAGGATACAGTAGAGTCAAAGGTGAATCATTGAGATGGCTATAGATACCTTGTAGCAGTGTGTGCAAAAGCCAGAGGAGAAGTTACAAGATGGTTGCTGGATGCTTGTAGCAGTGTGTGCAAAAACCAGAGGAGAAGTTACAAGATGGTTGCTGGAGGCTGGAACAAAGAAGAGATAGTGAGATATAGTTTGGAACTGGCCCAGTATTTATATATTTAAAAGGAGCATTTGGTGCAGACAGATGTGAAGGAGTGAAAGGGGTTGGGAGATGGTGGTGAACAAATACAGTGTGAAAGCTTACAATTTAACAAAGTAGAAATAAAGTTACTATGTGAACAAAAATCCTATCAGATATGGATATTCATAATTAATGTTACAGAAGGATACAGTAGAGTCAAAGGTGAATCATTGAGATGGCTGTAGATACCTTGTAGCAGTGTGTGCAAAAGCCAGAGGAGAAGTTACAAGATGGTTGCTGGATGCTTGTAGCAGTGTGTGCAAAAGCCAGAGGAGAAGTTACAAGATGGTTGCTGGAGGCTTGTAGCAGTGTGTGCAAAAGCCAGAGGAGAAGTTACAAGATGGTTGCTGGAGGCTTGTAGCAGTGTGTGCAAAAACCAGAGGAGAAGTTACAAGATGGTTGCTGGAGGCTTGTAGCAGTGTGTGCAAAATCCAGAGGATAAATAACAAGATGGTTGCTGGAGGCTGAAACAAAGAAAAGATAGTGAGATATGGCTTGGAACTGGCCCAGTATTTTGCATTTAAAAGGAGCAATTGGTGCAGACAGATGTGAAGGAGTGAAAGGGGAGGGGAGATGGTGGTGAAGAAATACAGTGTGAATGCTTACAATTTAACAAAGTAGAAATAAAGTTACTATGTGAACAAAAATCATATTAGATATGGATATTCATAATTAATGTTACAGGAGGATACAGTAGAGTCAAAGGTGAACCATTGAGATGGCTGTAGGTACCTTGTAGCAGTGTGTGCAAAAGCCAGAGGAGAAGTTACAAGATGGTTGCTGGAGGCTTGTAGCAGTGTGTGCAAAAACCAGAGGAGAAGTTACAAGATGGTTGCTGGAGGCTAGAAAAAAGAAGAGATAGTGAGATATAGCTTGGAACTGGCCCAGTATTTATGCATTTAAAAGGAGCATTTGGTGCAGACAGATGTGAAGGAGTGAAAGGGGTGGGGAGATGGTGGTGAACAAATATAGTGTGAAAGCTTACAATTTAACAAAGTAGAAATAAAGTTACTATGTGAACAAAAATCATATCAGATATGGATATTCATAATTAATGTTACATGAGTATACAGTAGAGTCAAAGGTGAACCATTGATATGGCTGTAGATACCTTGTAGCAGTGTGTGCAAAAACCAGAGGAGAAGTAATAAGACGGTTGCTGGATCCTGGTAGCAGTGTGTGCAAAAGCCAGAGGAGAAGTTACAAGATGGTTGCTGGAGGCTTATAGCAGTGTGTGCAAAAGCCAGAGGAGAAGTTACAAGATGGTTGCTGGAGGCTTGTAGCAGTGTGTGCAAAAGCCAGAGGAGAAGTTACAAGATGGTTGCTGGAGACTTGTAGCAGTGTGGGCAAAAACCAGAGGAGAAGTTACAAGATGGTTGCTGGAGGCTGAAACAAAGAGGAGATAGTGAGATATAGCTTGGAACTGGTACATTATTTATGCATTTTAAAAGAAGCACTTGGTGCAGACAGATGTGAAGGAGTGAATGGGGTGGGGAGATGGTGGTGAAAAAATACAGTGTGAAAGCTTACAATTTAACAAAGTAGAAATAAAGTTACTATGTGAACATAAATCATATCAGATATGGATATTTATAATTAATGTAATAAGGAGGATACAGTAGAGTCAAAGGTGAATCATTGAGATGGCTGTAGATACCTTGTAGCAGTGTGTGCAAAAGCCAGAGAAAAAAGTACAAGATGTTTGCTGGAGGCTTGTAGCAGTGTGTGCAAAAGCCAGAGGAGACGTTACAAGATGGTTGCTGGAGGCTGGAACAAAGAAGAGATAGTGAGATATAGTTTGGAACTGGCCCAGTATTTATGCATTTTAAAGGAGCATTTGATGCAGACAAATATGAAGGTGTGAAGGGGGTGGGGAGATGGTGGTGAATAAATACAATGTGAAAGCTTACAATTTAACAAGGTAGAAATAAAGTTACTATGTGAACAAAAATCATATCAGATATGGATATTCATAATTAATGTTACAGGAGTATATAGTAGAGTCAAAGGTGAACCATTGAGATGGCTGTAGATACCTTGTAGCAGTGTGTGCAAAAACCAGAGGAGAAGTTACAAGATGGTTGCTGGATGCTTATAGCAGTGTGTGCAAAAGCCAGAGAAGAAGTTACAAGATGGTTGCTGGATGCTTATAGCAGTGTGTGCAAAAGCCAGAGGAGAAGTTACAAGATGGTTGCTGGAGGCTGGAACAAAGAAGAGATAGTGAGATATTGTTTGGAAATGGCCCAGTATTTATGCATTTTAAAGGAGCATTTGATGCAGACAAATATGAAGGTGTGAAGGGGGTGGGGAGCTGGTGGTGAAGAAATACAGTGTGAAAGCTTACAATTTAACAAGGTAGAAATAAAGTTACTATGTGAACAAAAATCATATCAGATATGGATATTCATAATTAATGTTACAGGAGGATATAGTAGAGTCAAAGGTGAACCATTGAGATGGCTGTAGATACCTTGTAGCAGTGTGTGCAAAAACCAGAGGAGAAGTTACAAGATGGTTGCTGGATGCTTGTAGCAGTGTGTGCAAAAGCCAGAGGAGAAGTTACAAGATGGTTGCTGGAGGCTTGTAGCAGTGTGTGCAAAAGCCAGAGGAGAAGTTACAAGATGGTTGCTGGAGGCTGGAACAAAAAAGAGATAGTGACATATAGTTTGGAACTGGCCCACTATTTATGCATTTTAAAGGAGCATTTGATGCAGACAAATATGAAGGTGTGAAGGGGGTGGGGAGATGGTGGTGAAGAAATACAGTGTGAAAGCTTACAATTTAACAAAGTAGAAATAAAGTTACTATGTGAACATAAATCATATCAGATATGGATATTCATAATTAATGTTACAGGAGGATACAGTAGAGTCAAAGGTGAATCATTGAGATGGCTATAGATACCTTGTAGCAGTGTGTGCAAAAGCCAGAGGAGAAGTTACAAGATGGTTGCTGGATGCTTGTAGCAGTGTGTGCAAAAACCAGAGGAGAAGTTACAAGATGGTTGCTGGAGGCTGGAACAAAGAAGAGATAGTGAGATATAGTTTGGAACTGGCCCAGTATTTATGCATTTAAAAGGAGCATTTGGTGCAGACAGATGTGAAGGAGTGAAAGGGGTTGGGAGATGGTGGTGAACAAATACAGTGTGAAAGCTTACAATTTTACAAAGTAGAAATAAAGTTACTATGTGAACAAAAATCATATCAGATATGGATATTCATAATTAATGTTACAGAAGGATACAGTAGAGTCAAAGGTGAATCATTGAGATGGCTGTAGATACCTTGTAGCAGTGTGTGCAAAAGCCAGAGGAGAAGTTACAAGATGGTTTCTGGAGGCTTGTAGCAGTGTGTGCAAAAGCCAGAGGAAAAGTTACAAGATGGTTGCTGGAGGCTTGTAGCAGTGTGTGCAAAAGCCGGAGGAGCAGTTAAAGGATGGTTGCTGGAGGCCTGTAGCAGTGTGTGCAAAATCCAGAGGATCAGTAACAAGATGGTTGCTGGAGGCTGAAGCAAAAAAAAGATAGTGAGATATGGCTTGGAACTGGCCCAGTATTTTGCATTTAAAAGGAGCACTTGGTGCAGACAGATGTGAAGGAGTGAAAGGGGTGGGGAGATGGTGGTGAAGAAATACAGTGTGAAAGCTTACAATTTAACAAAGTAGAAATAAAGTTACTATGTGAACAAAAATCATATCAGATATGGATATTCATAATGTTACAGGATGATACAGTAGAGTCAAAGGTGAATCATTGAGATGGCTGTAGATACCTTGTAGCAGTGTGTGCAAAAGCCAGAGGTGAAGTGACAGATGGTTGCTGGAGGCTTGTAGCAGGGTGTGCATAAGCCAGAGGAGAAGTTACAAGATGGTTGCTGGAGGCTGGAACAAAGAAGAGATAGTGAGATATAGTTTGGAACTGGCCCAGTATTTATGCATTTAAAAGGAGCATTTGGTGCAGACAGATGTGAAGGAGTGAATGGGGTGGGGAGATAGTGGTGAATAAATACAATGTGAAAGCTTACAATTTAACAAGGTAGAAATAAAGTTACTATGTGAACAAAAATCATATCAGATATGGATATTCATAATTAATGTTACATGAGGATACAGTAGAGTCAAAGGTGAACCATTGATATGTCTGTAGATACATTGTAGCAGTGTGTGCAAAAACTAGAGGAGAAGTTACAAGATGGTTGCTGGATGCTTGTAGCAGTGTGTGCAAAAGCCAGAGGAGAAGTTACAAGATGGTTGCTGGAGACTTGTAGCAGTGTGGGCAAAAACCAGAGGAGAAGTTACAAGATGGTTGCTGGAGGCTGGAACAAAGAAGAGATAGTGAGATATAGTTTGGAACTGGCCCAGTATTTATGCATTTAAAAGGAGCATTTGGTGAAGACAGATGTGAAGGAGTGAAAGGGGTGGGGAGATGGTGGTGAACAAATACAATGTGAAAGCTTACAATTTAACAAAGTAGAAATAAAGTTACTATGTGAACAAAAATCATATCAGATATGGATATTCATAATTAATGTTACAGAAGGATATAGTAGAGTCAAAGGTGAATCATTGAGATGGCTGTAGATACCTTGTAGCAGTGTGTGCAAAAGCCAGAGGAGAAGTTACAAGATGGTTGCTGGAGGCTTGTAGCAGTGTGTGCAAAAGCCAGAGGAGAAGTTACAAGATGGTTGCTGGAGGCTGAAACAAAGAGGAGATAGTGAGATATAGCTTGAAACTGGTACAGTATTTATGCATTTAAAAGGAGCACTTGGTGCAGACAGATGTGAAGGAGTGAATGGGGTGGGGAGATGGTGGTGAACAAATATAGTGTGAAAGCTTACAATTTAACAAAGTAGAAATAAAGTTACTATGTGAACAAAAATTATATCAGATATGGATATTCATAATTAATGTTACAGGAGGATACAGTAGAGTCAAAGGTGAACCATTGAGATGGCTGTAGATACCTTGTAGCAGTGTGTGCAAAAGCCAGAGGAGAAAGTACAAGATGGTTGTTGGAGGCTTGTAGCAGTGTGTGCAAAAGCCAGAGGAGCAGTTACAAGATGGTTGCTGGAGGCTGGAAAAAAGAAGAGATAGTGAGATATAGTTTGGAACTGGCCCAGTATTTATGCATTTTAACGGAGCATTTGATGCAGACAAATATGAAGGTGTGAATGGAATGGGGAGATAGTGGTGAATAAATACAATGTGAAAGCTTACAATTTAACAAGGTAGAAATAAAGTTACTATGTGAACAAAAATCATATCAGATATGGATATTCATAATTAATGTTACATGAGGATACAGTAGAGTCAAAGGTGAACCATTGATATGTCTGTAGATACCTTGTAGCAGTGTGTGCAAAAACCAGAGGAGAAGTTACAAGATGGTTGCTGGAGATTTGTAGCAGTGTGTGCAAAAGCCAGAGGAGAAGTTGGGAGATGGTGGTGAACAAATACAGTGTGAAAGCTTACAATTTAACAAAGTAGAAATAAAGTTACTATGTGAACAAAAATCATATCAGATATGGATATTCATAATTAATGTTACAGAAGGATACAGTAGAGTCAAAGGTGAATCATTGAGATGGCTGTAGATACCTTGTAGCAGTGTGTGCAAAAGCCAGAGGAGAAGTTACAAGATGGTTGCTGGAGGCTTGTAGCAGTGTGTGCAAAAGCCAGAGGAAAAGTTACAAGATGGTTGCTGGAGGCTTGTAGCAGTGTGTGCAAAAGCCAGAGGAGCAGTTAAAGGATGGTTGCTGGAGGCCTGTAGCAGTGTGTGCAAAATCCAGAGGATAAATAACAAGATGGTTGCTGGAGGCTGAAACAAAGAAAAGATAGTGGGATATGGCTTGGAACTGGCCCAGTATTTTGCATTTAAAAGGAGCACTTGGTGCAGACAGATGTTAAGGAGTGAAAGGGGTGGGGAGATGGTGGTGAAGAAATACAGTGTGAAAGCTTACAATTTAACAAAGTAGAAATAAAGTTACTATGTGAACAAAAATCATATCAGATATGGATATACATAATGTTACAGGATGATACAGTAGAGTCAAAGGTGAATCATTGAGATGGCTGTAGACACCTTGTAGCAGTGTGTGCAAAAACCAGAGGAGAAGTTACAAGACGGTTGCTGGATGCTTGTAGCAGTGTGTGCAAAAGCCAGAGGAGAAGTTACAGATGATTGCTGGAGGCTTGTAGCAGGGTGTGCAAAAGCCAGAGGAGAAGTTACAAGATGGTTGCTGGAGGCTGGAACAAAGAAGAGATAGTGAGATATAGTTTGGAACTGGCCCAGTATTTATGCATTTTAAAGGAGCATTTGATGCAGACAAATATGAAGGTGTGAAGGGGGTGGGGAGATGGTGGTGAAGAAATACAGTGTGAAAGCTTACAATTTAACAAAGTAGAAATAAAGTTACTATGTGAACATAAATCATATCAGATATGGATATTCATAATTAATGTTACAGGAGGATACAGTAGAGTCAAAGGTGAATCATTGAGATGGCTATAGATACCTTGTAGCAGTGTGTGCAAAAGCCAGAGGAGAAGTTACAAGATGGTTGCTGGATGCTTGTAGCAGTGTGTGCAAAAACCAGAGGAGAAGTTACAAGATGGTTGCTGGAGGCTGGAACAAAGAAGAGATAGTGAGATATAGTTTGGAACTGGCCCAGTATTTATATATTTAAAAGGAGCATTTGGTGCAGACAGATGTGAAGGAGTGAAAGGGGTTGGGAGATGGTGGTGAACAAATACAGTGTGAAAGCTTACAATTTTACAAAGTAGAAATAAAGTTACTATGTGAACAAAAATCCTATCAGATATGGATATTCATAATTAATGTTACAGAAGGATACAGTAGAGTCAAAGGTGAATCATTGAGATGGCTGTAGATACCTTGTATCAGTGTGTGCAAAAGCCAGAGGAGAAGTTACAAGATGGTTGCTGGATGCTTGTAGCAGTGTGTGCAAAAGCCAGAGGAGAAGTTACAAGATGGTTGCTGGAGGCTTGTAGCAGTGTGTGCAAAAGCCAGAGGAGAAGTTACAAGATGGTTGCTGGAGGCTTGTAGCAGTGTGTGCAAAAACCAGAGGAGAAGTTACAAGATGGTTGCTGGAGGCTTGTAGCAGTGTGTGCAAAAGCCAGAGGAAAAGTTACAAGATGGTTGCTGGAGGCTTGTAGCAGTGTGTGCAAAAGCCAGAGGAGAAGTTACAAGATGGTTGCTGGAGGCTTGTAGCAGTGTGTGCAAAATCCAGAGGATAAATAACAAGATGGTTGCTGGAGGCTGAAACAAAGAAAAGATAGTGAGATATGGCTTGGAACTGGCCCAGTATTTTGCATTTAAAAGGAGCAATTGGTGCAGACAGATGTGAAGGAGTGAAAGGGGAGGGGAGATGGTGGTGAAGAAATACAGTGTGAATGCTTACAATTTAACAAAGTAGAAATAAAGTTACTATGTGAACAAAAATCATATTAGATATGGATATTCATAATTAATGTTACAGGAGGATACAGTAGAGTCAAAGGTGAACCATTGAGATGGCTGTAGGTACCTTGTAGCAGTGTGTGCAAAAGCCAGAGGAGAAGTTACAAGATGGTTGCTGGAGGCTTGTAGCAGTGTGTGCAAAAACCAGAGGAGAAGTTACAAGATGGTTGCTGGAGGCTAGAAAAAAGAAGAGATAGTGAGATATAGCTTGGAACTGGCCCAGTATTTATGCATTTAAAAGGAGCATTTGGTGCAGACAGATGTGAAGGAGTGAAAGGGGTGGGGAGATGGTGGTGAACAAATATAGTGTGAAAGCTTACAATTTAACAAAGTAGAAATAAAGTTACTATGTGAACAAAAATCATATCAGATATGGATATTCATAATTAATGTTACATGAGTATACAGTAGAGTCAAAGGTGAACCATTGATATGGCTGTAGATACCTTGTAACAGTGTGTGCAAAAACCAGAGGAGAAGTAATAAGACGGTTGCTGGATGCTGGTAGCAGTGTGTGCAAAAGCCAGAGGAGAAGTTACAAGATGGTTGCTGGAGGCTTATAGCAGTGTGTGCAAAAGCCAGAGGAGAAGTTACAAGATGGTTGCTGGAGGCTTGTAGCAGTGTGTGCAAAAGCCAGAGGAGAAGTTACAAGATGGTTGCTGGAGACTTGTAGCAGTGTGGGCAAAAACCAGAGGAGAAGTTACAAGATGGTTGCTGGAGGCTGAAACAAAGAGGAGATAGTGAGATATAGCTTGGAACTGGTACATTATTTATGCATTTTAAAAGAAGCACTTGGTGCAGACAGATGTGAAGGAGTGAATGGGGTGGGGAGATGGTGGTGAAAAAATACAGTGTGAAAGCTTACAATTTAACAAAGTAGAAATAAAGTTACTATGTGAACATAAATCATATCAGATATGGATATTTATAATTAATGTAATAAGGAGGATACAGTAGAGTCAAAGGTGAATCATTGAGATGGCTGTAGATACCTTGTAGCAGTGTGTGCAAAAGCCAGAGAAAAAAGTACAAGATGTTTGCTGGAGGCTTGTAGCAGTGTGTGCAAAAGCCAGAGGAGACGTTACAAGATGGTTGCTGGAGGCTGGAACAAAGAAGAGATAGTGAGATATAGTTTGGAACTGGCCCAGTATTTATGCATTTTAAAGGAGCATTTGATGCAGACAAATATGAAGGTGTGAAGGGGGTGGGGAGATGGTGGTGAATAAATACAATGTGAAAGCTTACAATTTAACAAGGTAGAAATAAAGTTACTATGTGAACAAAAATCATATCAGATATGGATATTCATAATTAATGTTACAGGAGGATACAGTAGAGTCAAAGGTGAACCATTGAGATGGCTGTAGATACCTTGTAGCAGTGTGTGCAAAAACCAGAGGAGAAGTTACAAGATGGTTGCTGGATGCTTGTAGCAGTGTGTGCAAAAGCCAGAGGAGAAGTTACAAGATGGTTGCTGGAGGCTTGTAGCAGTGTGTTCAAAAGCCAGAGGAGAAGTTACAAGATGGTTGCTAGAGGCTGGAACAAAGAAGAGATAGTGAGATATTGTTTGGAAATGGCCCAGTATTTATGCATTTTAAAGGAGCATTTGATGCAGACAAATATGAAGGTGTGAAGGGGGTGGGGAGCTGGTGGTGAAGAAATACAGTGTGAAAGCTTACAATTTAACAAGGTAGAAATAAAGTTACTATGTGAACAAAAATCATATCAGATATGGATATTCATAATTAATGTTACAGGAGGATACAGTAGAGTCAAAGGTGAATCATTGAGATGGCTGTAGATACCTTGTAGCAGTGTGTGCAAAAGCCAGAGGTGAAGTGACAGATGGTTGCTGGAGGCTTGTAGCAGGGTGTGCATAAGCCAGAGGAGAAGTTACAAGATGGTTGCTGGAGGCTGGAACAAAGAAGAGATAGTGAGATATAGTTTGGAACTGGCCCAGTATTTATGCATTTAAAAGGAGCATTTGGTGCAGACAGATGTGAAGGAGTGAATGGGGTGGGGAGATAGTGGTGAATAAATACAATGTGAAAGCTTACAATTTAACAAGGTAGAAATAAAGTTACTATGTGAACAAAAATCATATCAGATATGGATATTCATAATTAATGTTACATGAGGATACAGTAGAGTCAAAGGTGAACCATTGATATGTCTGTAGATACCTTGTAGCAGTGTGTGCAAAAACTAGAGGAGAAGTTACAAGATGGTTGCTGGAGGCTTGTAGCAGTGTGTGCAAAAGCCAGAGGAGAAGTTACAAGATGGCTGCTGGAGACTTGTAGCAGTGTGGGCAAAAACCAGAGGAGAAGTTACAGGATGGTTGCTGGAGGCTGGAACAAAGAAGAGATAGTGAGATATAGTTTGGAACTGGCCCAGTATTTATGCATTTAAAAGGAGCATTTGGTGCAGACAGATGTGAAGGAGTGAAAGGGGTGGGGAGATGGTGGTGAACAAATACAATGTGAAAGCTTACAATTTAACAAAGTAGAAATAAAGTTACTATGTGAACAAAAATCATATCAGATATGGATATTCATAATTAATGTTACAGAAGGATACAGTAGAGTCAAAGGTGAATCATTGAGATGGCTGTAGATACCTTGTAGCAGTGTGTGCAAAAGCCAGAGGAGAAGTTACAAGATGGTTGCTGGAGGCTTGTAGCAGTGTGTGCAAAAGCCAGAGGAGAAGTTACAAGATGGTTGCTGGAGGCTGAAACAACGAGGAGATAGTGAGATATAGCTTGAAACTGGTACAGTATTTATGCATTTAAAAGGAGCACTTGGTGCAGACAGATGTGAAGGAGTGAATGGGGTGGGGAGATGGTGGTGAAGAAATACAGTGTGAAAGCTTACAATTTAACAAAGTAGAAATAAAGTTACTATGTGAACAAAAATCATATTAGATATGGATATTCAGATTTTAATGTTACAGGAGGATACAGTAGAGTCAAAGGTTAACCATTGAGAAGGCTGTAGATACCTTGTAGCAGTGTGTGCAAAAGCCAGAGGAGAAGTTACAAGATGGTTGCTGGAGGCTTGTAGCAGTGTGTGCAAAAACCAGAGGAGAAGTTACAAGATGGTTGCTGGAGGCTGAAACAAAGAGGAGATAGTGAGATATAGCTTGGAACTGGTACATTATTTATGCATTTTAAAAGAAGCACTTGGTGCAGACAGATGTGAAGGAGTGAATGGGGTGGGGAGATGGTGGTGAAAAAATACAGTGTGAAAGCTTACAATTTAACAAAGTAGAAATAAAGTTACTATGTGAACATAAATCATATTAGATATGGATATTCAGATTTTAATGTTACAGGAGGATACAGTAGAGTCAAAGGTTAACCATTGAGAAGGCTGTAGATACCTTGTAGCAGTGTGTGCAAAAGCCAGAGGAGAAGTTACAAGATGGTTGCTGGAGGCTTGTAGCAGTGTGTGCAAAAACCAGAGGAGAAGTTACAAGATGGTTGCTGGAGGCTGAAACAAAGAGGAGATAGTGAGATATAGCTTGGAACTGGTACAGTATTTATGCATTTAAAAGGAGCACTTGGTGCAGACAGATGTGAAGGAGTGAATGGGGTGGGGAGATGGTGGTGAAAAAATACAGTGTGAAAGCTTACAATTTAACAAAGTAGAAATAAAGTTACTATGTGAACATAAATCATATCAGATATGGATATTTATAATTAATGTAATAAGGAGGATACAGTAGAGTCAAAGGTGAATCATTGAGATGGCTGTAGATACCTTGTAGCAGTGTGTGCAAAAGCCAGAGAAAAAAGTACAAGATGTTTGCTGGAGGCTTGTAGCAGTGTGTGCAAAAGCCAGAGGAGACGTTACAAGATGGTTGCTGGAGGCTGGAACAAAGAAGAGATAGTGAGATATAGTTTGGAACTGGCCCAGTATTTATGCATTTTAAAGGAGAATTTGATGCAGACAAATATGAAGGTGTGAAGGGGGTGGGGAGATGGTGGTGAATAAATACAATGTGAAAGCTTACAATTTAACAAGGTAGAAATAAAGTTACTATGTGAACAAAAATCATATCAGATATGGATATTCATAATTAATGTTACAGGAGGATATAGAAGAGTCAAAGGTGAACCATTGAGATGGCTGTAGATACCTTGTAGCAGTGTGTGCAAAAACCAGAGGAGAAGTTACAAGATGGTTGCTGGATGCTTATAGCAGTGTGTGCAAAAGCCAGAGAAGAAGTTACAAGATGGTTGCTGGATGCTTGTAGCAGTGTGTGCAAAAGCCAGAGGAGAAGTTACAAGATGGTTGCTGGAGGCTGGAACAAAGAAGAGATAGTGAGATATTGTTTGGAAATGGCCCAGTATTTATGCATTTTAAAGGAGCATTTGATGCAGACAAATATGAAGGTGTGAAGGGGGTGGGGAGCTGGTGGTGAAGAAATACAGTGTGAAAGCTTACAATTTAACAAGGTAGAAATAAAGTTACTATGTGAACAAAAATCATATCAGATATGGATATTCATAATTAATGTTACAGGAGGATATAGTAGAGTCAAAGGTGAACCATTGAGATGGCTGTAGGTACCTTGTAGCAGTGTGTGCAAAAACCAGAGGAGAAGTTACAAGATGGTTGCTGGATGCTTGTAGCAGTGTGTGCAAAAGCCAGAGGAGAAGTTACAAGATGGTTGCTGGAGGCTTGTAGCAGTGTGTGCAAAAGCCAGAGGAGAAGTTACAAGATGGTTGCTGGAGGCTGGAACAAAAAAGAGATAGTGACATATAGTTTGGAACTGGCCCACTATTTATGCATTTTAAAGGAGCATTTGATGCAGACAAATATGAAGGTGTGAAGGGGGTGGGGAGATGGTGGTGAAGAAATACAGTGTGAAAGCTTACAATTTAACAAAGTAGAAATAAAGTTACTATGTGAACAAAAATCATATTAGATATGGATATTCAGATTTTAATGTTACAGGAGGATACAGTAGAGTCAAAGGTTAACCATTGAGAAGGCTGTAGATACCTTGTAGCAGTGTGTGCAAAAGCCAGAAGAGAAGTTACAAGATGGTTGCTGGAGGCTTGTAGCAGTGTGTGCAAAAACCAGAGGAGAAGTTACAAGATGGTTGCTGGAGGCTGAAACAAAGAGGAGATAGTGAGATATAGCTTGGAACTGGTACATTATTTATGCATTTTAAAAGAAGCACTTGGTGCAGACAGATGTGAAGGAGTGAATGGGGTGGGGAGATGGTGGTGAAAAAATACAGTGTGAAAGCTTACAATTTAACAAAGTAGAAATAAAGTTACTATGTGAACAAAAATCATATCAGATATGGATATTCATAATTAATGTAATAAGGAGGATACAGTAGAGTCAAACTGAATCATTGAGATGGCTGTAGATACCTTGTAGCAGTGTGTGCAAAAGCCAGAGAAAAAAGTACAAGATGTTTGCTGGAGGCTTGTAGCAGTGTGTGCAAAAGCCAGAGGAGAAGTTACAAGATGGTTGCTGGAGGCTGGAACAAAGAAGAGATAGTGAGATATAGTTTGGAACTGGCCCAGTATTTATGCATTTTAAAGGAGCATTTGATGCAGACAAATATGAAGGTGTAAAGGGGGTGGGGAGATGGTGGTGAATAAATACAATGGGAAAGCTTACAATTTAACAAAGTTGAACTAAAGTTACTATGTGAACAAAAATCATATCAGATATGGATATTCATAATTAATGTTACAGGAGGATACAGTAGAGTCAAAGGTGAATCATTGAGATGGCTATAGATACCTTGTAGCAGTGTGTGCAAAAGCCAGGGGAGAAGTTACAAGATGGTTGCTGGATGCTTGTAGCAGTGTGTGCAAAAACCAGAGGAGAAGTTACAAGATGGTTGCTGGAGGCTGGAACAAAGAAGAGATAGTGAGATATAGTTTGGAACTGGCCCAGTATTTATGCATTTAAAAGGAGCATTTGGTGCAGACAGATGTGAAGGAGTGAAAGGGGTTGGGAGATGGTGGTGAACAAATACAGTGTGAAAGCTTACAATTTTACAAAGTAGAAATAAAGTTACTATGTGAACAAAAATCATATCAGATATGGATATTCATAATTAATGTTACAGAAGGATACAGTAGAGTCAAAGGTGAATCATTGAGATGGCTGTAGATACCTTGTAGCAGTGTGTGCAAAAGCCAGAGGAGAAGTTACAAGATGGTTTCTGGAGGCTTGTAGCAGTGTGTGCAAAAGCCAGAGGAGAAGTTACAAGATGGTTGCTGGAGGCTTGTAGCAGTGTGTGCAAAAGCCAGAGGAGCAGTTAAAGAATGGTTGCTGGAGGCCTGTAGCAGTGTGTGCAAAATCCAGAGGATCAGTAACAAGATGGTTGCTGGAGGCTGAAGCAAAAAAAAGATAGTGAGATATGGCTTGGAACTGGCCCAGTATTTTGCATTTAAAAGGAGCACTTGGTGCAGACAGATGTGAAGGAGTGAAAGGGGTGGGGAGATGGTGGTGAAGAAATACAGTGTGAAAGCTTACAATTTAACAAAGTAGAAATAAAGTTACTATGTGAACAAAAATCATATCAGATATGGATATTCATAATGTTACAGGATGATACAGTAGAGTCAAAGGTGAATCATTGAGATGGCTGTAGATACCTTGTAGCAGTGTGTGCAAAAGCCAGAGGTGAAGTTACAGATGGTTGCTGGAGGCTTGTAGCAGGGTGTGCATAAGCCAGAGGAGAAGTTACAAGATGGTTGCTGGAGGCTGGAACAAAGAAGAGATAGTGAGATATAGTTTGGAACTGGCCCAGTATTTATGCATTTAAAAGGAGCATTTGGTGCAGACAGATGTGAAGGAGTGAATGGGGTGGGGAGATAGTGGTGAATAAATACAATGTGAAAGCTTACAATTTAACAAGGTAGAAATAAAGTTACTATGTGAACAAAAATCATATCAGATATGGATATTCATAATTAATGTTACATGAGGATACAGTAAAGTCAAAGGTGAACCATTGATATGTCTGTAGATACCTTGTAGCAGTGTGTGCAAAAACTAGAGGAGAAGTTACAAGATGGTTGCTGGAGGCTTGTAGCAGTGTGTGCAAAAGCCAGAGGAGAAGTTACAAGATGGTTGCTGGAGACTTGTAGCAGTGTGGGCAAAAACCAGAGGAGAAGTTACAAGATGGTTGCTGGAGGCTGGAACAAAGAAGAGATAGTGAGATATAGTTTGGAACTGGCCCAGTATTTATGCATTTAAAAGGAGCATTTGGTGCAGACAGATGTGAAGGAGTGAAAGGGGTGGGGAGATGGTGGTGAACAAATACAATGTGAAAGCTTACAATTTAACAAAGTAGAAATAAAGTTACTATGTGAACAAAAATCATATCAGATATGGATATTCATAATTAATGTTACAGAAGGATATAGTAGAGTCAAAGGTGAATCATTGAGATGGCTGTAGATACCTTGTAGCAGTGTGTGCAAAAGCCAGAGGAGAAGTTACAAGATGGTTGCTGGAGGCTTGTAGCAGTGTGTGCAAAAGCCAGAGGAGAAGTTACAAGATGGTTGCTGGAGGCTGAAACAAAGAGGAGATAGTGAGATATAGCTTGAAACTGGTACAGTATTTATGCATTTAAAAGGAGCACTTGGTGCAGACAGATGTGAAGGAGTGAATGGGGTGGGGAGATGGTGGTGAAGAAATACAGTGTGAAAGCTTACAATTTAACAAAGTAGAAATAAAGTTACTATGTGAACAAAAATCATATTAGATATGGATATTCAGATTTTAATGTTACAGGAGGATACAGTAGAGTCAAAGGTTAACCATTGAGAAGGCTGTAGATACCTTGTAGCAGTGTGTGCAAAAGCCAGAGGAGAAGTTACAAGATGGTTGCTGGAGGCTTGTAGCAGTGTGTGCAAAAACCAGAGGAGAAGTTACAAGATGGTTGCTGGAGGCTGAAACAAAGAGGAGATAGTGAGATATAGCTTGGAACTGGTACATTATTTATGCATTTTAAAAGAAGCACTTGGTGCAGACAGATGTGAAGGAGTGAATGGGGTGGGGAGATGGTGGTGAAAAAATACAGTGTGAAAGCTTACAATTTAACAAAGTAGAAATAAAGTTACTATGTGAACAAAAATCATATCAGATATGGATATTCATAATTAATGTTACATGAGGATACAGTAGAGTCAAAGGTGAACCATTGATATGTCTGTAGATACCTTGTAGCAGTGTGTGCAAAAACTAGAGGAGAAGTTACAAGATGGTTGCTGGAGGCTTGTAGCAGTGTGTGCAAAAGCCAGAGGAGAAGTTACAAGATGGTTGCTGGAGACTTGTAGCAGTGTGGGCAAAAACCAGAGGAGAAGTTACAAGATGGTTGCTGGAGGCTGGAACAAAAAAGAGATAGTGACATATAGTTTGGAACTGGCCCACTATTTATGCATTTTAAAGGAGCATTTGATGCAGACAAATATGAAGGTGTGAAGGGGGTGGGGAGATGGTGGTGAAGAAATACAGTGTGAAAGCTTACAATTTAACAAAGTAGAAATAAAGTTACTATGTGAACATAAATCATATCAGATATGGATATTCATAATTAATGTTACAGGAGGATACAGTAGAGTCAAAGGTGAATCATTGAGATGGCTATAGATACCTTGTAGCAGTGTGTGCAAAAGCCAGGGTAGAAGTTACAAGATGGTTGCTGGATGCTTGTAGCAGTGTGTGCAAAAACCAGAGGAGAAGTTACAAGATGGTTGCTGGAGGCTGGAACAAAGAAGAGATAGTGAGATATAGTTTGGAACTGGCCCAGTATTTATGCATTTAAAAGGAGCATTTGGTGCAGACAGATGTGAAGGAGTGAAAGGGGTTGGGAGATGGTGGTGAACAAATACAGTGTGAAAGCTTACAATTTTACAAAGTAGAAATAAAGTTACTATGTGAACAAAAATCATATCAGATATGGATATTCATAATTAATGTTACAGAAGGATACAGTAGAGTCAAAGGTGAATCATTGAGATGGCTGTAGATACCTTGTAGCAGTGTGTGCAAAAGCCAGAGGAGAAGTTACAAGATGGTTTCTGGAGGCTTGTAGCAGTGTGTGCAAAAGCCAGAGGAAAAGTTACAAGATGGTTGCTGGAGGCTTGTAGCAGTGTGTGCAAAAGCCGGAGGAGCAGTTAAAGGATGGTTGCTGGAGGCCTGTAGCAGTGTGTGCAAAATCCAGAGGATCAGTAACAAGATGGTTGCTGGAGGCTGAAGCAAAAAAAAGATAGTGAGATATGGCTTGGAACTGGCCCAGTATTTTGCATTTAAAAGGAGCACTTGGTGCAGACAGATGTGAAGGAGTGAAAGGGGTGGGGAGATGGTGGTGAAGAAATACAGTGTGAAAGCTTACAATTTAACAAAGTAGAAATAAAGTTACTATGTGAACAAAAATCATATCAGATATGGATATTCATAATGTTACAGGATGATACAGTAGAGTCAAAGGTGAATCATTGAGATGGCTGTAGATACCTTGTAGCAGTGTGTGCAAAAGCCAGAGGTGAAGTGACAGATGGTTGCTGGAGGCTTGTAGCAGGGTGTGCATAAGCCAGAGGAGAAGTTACAAGATGGTTGCTGGAGGCTGGAACAAAGAAGAGATAGTGAGATATAGTTTGGAACTGGCCCAGTATTTATGCATTTAAAAGGAGCATTTGGTGCAGACAGATGTGAAGGAGTGAATGGGGTGGGGAGATAGTGGTGAATAAATACAATGTGAAAGCTTACAATTTAACAAGGTAGAAATAAAGTTACTATGTGAACAAAAATCATATCAGATATGGATATTCATAATTAATGTTACATGAGGATACAGTAGAGTCAAAGGTGAACCATTGATATGTCTGTAGATACCTTGTAGCAGTGTGTGCAAAAACTAGAGGAGAAGTTACAAGATGGTTGCTGGAGGCTTGTAGCAGTGTGTGCAAAAGCCAGAGGAGAAGTTACAAGATGGTTGCTGGAGACTTGTAGCAGTGTGTGCAAAAACCAGAGGAGAAGTTACAAGATGGTTGCTGGAGGCTGGAACAAAGAAGAGATAGTGAGATATAGTTTGGAACTGGCCCAGTATTTATGCATTTAAAAGGAGCATTTGGTGAAGACAGATGTGAAGGAGTGAAAGGGGTGGGGAGATGGTGGTGAACAAATACAATGTGAAAGCTTACAATTTAACAAAGTAGAAATAAAGTTACTATGTGAACAAAAATCATATCAGATATGGATATTCATAATTAATGTTACAGAAGGATATAGTAGAGTCAAAGGTGAATCATTGAGATGGCTGTAGATACCTTGTAGCAGTGTGTGCAAAAGCCAGAGGAGAAGTTACAAGATGGTTGCTGGAGGCTTGTAGCAGTGTGTGCAAAAGTCAGAGGAGAAGTTACAAGATGGTTGCTGGAGGCTGAAACAAAGAGGAGATAGTGAGATATAGCTTGAAACTGGTACAGTATTTATGCATTTAAAAGGAGCACTTGGTGCAGACAGATGTGAAGGAGTGAATGGGGTGGGGAGATGGTGGTGAAGAAATACAGTGTGAAAGCTTACAATTTAACAAAGTAGAAATAAAGTTACTATGTGAACAAAAATCATATTAGATATGGATATTCAGATTTTAATGTTACAGGAGGATACAGTAGAGTCAAAGGTTAACCATTGAGAAGGCTGTAGATACCTTGTAGCAGTGTGTGCAAAAGCCAGAAGAGAAGTTACAAGATGGTTGCTGGAGGCTTGTAGCAGTGTGTGCAAAAACCAGAGGAGAAGTTACAAGATGGTTGCTGGAGGCTGAAACAAAGAGGAGATAGTGAGATATAGCTTGGAACTGGTACATTATTTATGCATTTTAAAAGAAGCACTTGGTGCAGACAGATGTGAAGGAGTGAATGGGGTGGGGAGATGGTGGTGAAAAAATACAGTGTGAAAGCTTACAATTTAACAAAGTAGAAATAAAGTTACTATGTGAACAAAAATCATATCAGATATGGATATTCATAATTAATGTAATAAGGAGGATACAGTAGAGTCAAACTGAATCATTGAGATGGCTGTAGATACCTTGTAGCAGTGTGTGCAAAAGCCAGAGAAAAAAGTACAAGATGTTTGCTGGAGGCTTGTAGCAGTGTGTGCAAAAGCCAGAGGAGAAGTTACAAGATGGTTGCTGGAGGCTGGAACAAAGAAGAGATAGTGAGATATAGTTTGGAACTGGCCCAGTATTTATGCATTTTAAAGGAGCATTTGATGCAGACAAATATGAAGGTGTAAAGGGGGTGGGGAGATGGTGGTGAATAAATACAATGGGAAAGCTTACAATTTAACAAAGTTGAACTAAAGTTACTATGTGAACAAAAATCATATCAGATATGGATATTCATAATTAATGTTACAGGAGGATACAGTAGAGTCAAAGGTGAATCATTGAGATGGCTATAGATACCTTGTAGCAGTGTGTGCAAAAGCCAGGGGAGAAGTTACAAGATGGTTGCTGGATGCTTGTAGCAGTGTGTGCAAAAGCCAGAGGAGAAGTTACAAGATGGTTGCTGGAGGCTGGAACAAAGAAGAGATAGTGAGATATAGTTTGGAACTGGCCCAGTATTTATGCATTTAAAAGGAGCATTTGGTGCAGACAGATGTGAAGGAGTGAAAGGGGTTGGGAGATGGTGGTGAACAAATACAGTGTGAAAGCTTACAATTTTACAAAGTAGAAATAAAGTTACTATGTGAACAAAAATCATATCAGATATGGATATTCATAATTAATGTTACAGAAGGATACAGTAGAGTCAAAGGTGAATCATTGAGATGGCTGTAGATACCTTGTAGCAGTGTGTGCAAAAGCCAGAGGAGAAGTTACAAGATGGTTTCTGGAGGCTTGTAGCAGTGTGTGCAAAAGCCAGAGGAGAAGTTACAAGATGGTTGCTGGAGGCTTGTAGCAGTGTGTGCAAAAGCCAGAGGAGCAGTTAAAGAATGGTTGCTGGAGGCCTGTAGCAGTGTGTGCAAAATCCAGAGGATCAGTAACAAGATGGTTGCTGGAGGCTGAAGCAAAAAAAAGATAGTGAGATATGGCTTGGAACTGGCCCAGTATTTTGCATTTAAAAGGAGCACTTGGTGCAGACAGATGTGAAGGAGTGAAAGGGGTGGGGAGATGGTGGTGAAGAAATACAGTGTGAAAGCTTACAATTTAACAAAGTAGAAATAAAGTTACTATGTGAACAAAAATCATATCAGATATGGATATTCATAATGTTACAGGATGATACAGTAGAGTCAAAGGTGAATCATTGAGATGGCTGTAGATACCTTGTAGCAGTGTGTGCAAAAGCCAGAGGTGAAGTTACAGATGGTTGCTGGAGGCTTGTAGCAGGGTGTGCATAAGCCAGAGGAGAAGTTACAAGATGGTTGCTGGAGGCTGGAACAAAGAAGAGATAGTGAGATATAGTTTGGAACTGGCCCAGTATTTATGCATTTAAAAGGAGCATTTGGTGCAGACAGATGTGAAGGAGTGAATGGGGTGGGGAGATAGTGGTGAATAAATACAATGTGAAAGCTTACAATTTAACAAGGTAGAAATAAAGTTACTATGTGAACAAAAATCATATCAGATATGGATATTCATAATTAATGTTACATGAGGATACAGTAGAGTCAAAGGTGAACCATTGATATGTCTGTAGATACCTTGTAGCAGTGTGTGCAAAAACCAGAGGAGAAGTTACAAGATGGTTGCTGGAGGCTTGTAGCAGTGTGTGCAAAAGCCAGAGGAGAAGTTACAAGATGGTTGCTGGAGACTTGTAGCAGTGTGGGCAAAAACCAGAGGAGAAGTTACAAGATGGTTGCTGGAGGCTGGAACAAAGAAGAGATAGTGAGATATAGTTTGGAACTGGCCCAGTATTTATGCATTTAAAAGGAGCATTTGGTGCAGACAGATGTGAAGGAGTGAAAGGGGTGGGGAGATGGTGGTGAACAAATACAATGTGAAAGCTTACAATTTAACAAAGTAGAAATAAAGTTACTATGTGAACAAAAATCATATCAGATATGGATATTCATAATTAATGTTACAGAAGGATACAGTAGAGTCAAAGGTGAATCATTGAGATGGCTGTAGATACCTTGTAGCAGTGTGTGCAAAAGCCAGAGGAGAAGTTACAAGATGGTTGCTGGAGGCTTGTAGCAGTGTGTGCAAAAGCCAGAGGAGAAGTTACAAGATGGTTGCTGGAGGCTGAAACAAAGAGGAGATAGTGAGATATAGCTTGAAACTGGTACAGTATTTATGCATTTAAAAGGAGCACTTGGTGCAGACAGATGTGAAGGAGTGAATGGGGTGGGGAGATGGTGGTGAAGAAATACAGTGTGAAAGCTTACAATTTAACAAAGTAGAAATAAAGTTACTATGTGAACAAAAATCATATTAGATATGGATATTCAGATTTTAATGTTACAGGAGGATACAGTAGAGTCAAAGGTTAACCATTGAGAAGGCTGTAGATACCTTGTAGCAGTGTGTGCAAAAGCCAGAGGAGAAGTTACAAGATGGTTGCTGGAGGCTTGTAGCAGTGTGTGCAAAAACCAGAGGAGAAGTTACAAGATGGTTGCTGGAGGCTGAAACAAAGAGGAGATAGTGAGATATAGCTTGGAACTGGTACATTATTTATGCATTTTAAAAGAAGCACTTGGTGCAGACAGATGTGAAGGAGTGAATGGGGTGGGGAGATGGTGGTGAAAAAATACAGTGTGAAAGCTTACAATTTAACAAAGTAGAAATAAAGTTACTATGTGAACAAAAATCATATCAGATATGGATATTCATAATTAATGTAATAAGGAGGATACAGTAGAGTCAAACTGAATCATTGAGATGGCTGTAGATACCTTGTAGCAGTGTGTGCAAAAGCCAGAGAAAAAAGTACAAGATGTTTGCTGGAGGCTTGTAGCAGTGTGTGCAAAAGCCAGAGGAGAAGTTACAAGATGGTTGCTGGAGGCTGGAACAAAGAAGAGATAGTGAGATATAGTTTGGAACTGGCCAAGTATTTATGCATTTTAAAGGAGCATTTGATGCAGACAAATATGAAGGTGTGAAGGGGGTGGGGAGATGGTGGTGAATAAATACAATGTGAAAGCTTACAATTTAACAAAGTTGAACTAAAGTTACTATGTGAACAAAAATCATATCAGATATGGATATTCATAATTAATGTTACAGGAGGATACAGTAGAGTCAAAGGTGAACCATTGAGATGGCTGTAGATACCTTGTAGCAGTGTGTGCAAAAACCAGAGGAGAAGTTACAAGATGGTTGCTGGATGCTTGTAGCAGTGTGTGCAAAAGCCAGAGGAGAAGTTACAAGATGGTTGCTGGATGCTTGTAGCAGTGTGTGCAAAAGCCAGGGGAGAAGTTACAAGATGGTTGCTGGAGGCTGGAACAAAAAAGAGATAGTTAGATATAGTTTGGAACTGGCCCAGTATTTATGCATTTTAAACGAGCATTTGATGCAGACAAATATGAAGGTGTGAAGGTGGTGGGTAGATGGTGGTGAAGAAATACAGTGTGAAAGCTTACAATTTAACAAATTAGAAATAATGTTACTATGTGAACATAAATCATATCAGATATGGATATTCATAATTAATGTTACAGGAGGATACAGTAGAGTCAAAGGTGAATCATTGAGATGGCTATAGATACCTTGTAGCAGTTTGTGCAAAAGCCAGAGAAGAAGTAACAAGATGGTTGCTGGATGCTTGTAGCAGTGTGTGCAAAAGCCAGAGGAGAAGTTACAAGATGGTTGCTGGAGGCTGGAACAAAGAAGAGATAGTGAGATCTAATTTGGAACTGGCCCAGTATTTATGCATTTAAAAGGAGCATTTGGTGCAGACAGATGTGAAGGAGTGAAAGGGGTTGGGAGATGGTGGTGAACAAATACAGTGTGAAAGCTTACAATTTAACAAAGTAGAAATAAAGTTACTATGTGAACAAAAATCATATCAGATATGGATATTCATAATTAATGTTACAGAAGGATACAGTAGAGTCAAAGGTGAATCATTGAGATGGCTGTAGATACCTTGTAGCAGTGTGTGCAAAAGCCAGAGGAGAAGTTACAAGATGGTTGCTGGAGGCTTGTAGCAGTGTGTGCAAAAGCCAGAGGAAAAGTTACAAGATGGTTGCTGGAGGCTTGTAGCAGTGTGTGCAAAAGCCAGAAGAGCAGTTAAAGGATGGTTGCTGGAGGCCTGTAGCAGTGTGTGCAATATCCAGAGGATAAGTAACAAAATGGTTTCTGAAGGCTGAAACAAAGAAAAGATAGTGAGATATGGCTTGGAACTGGCCCAGTATTTTGCATTTAAAAGGAGCACTTGGTGCAGACAGATGTGAAGGAGTGAAAGGGGTGGGGAGATGGTGGTGAAGAAATACAGTGTGAAAGCTTACAATTTAACAAAGTAGAAATAAAGTTACTATGTGAACAAAAATCATATCAGATATGGATATTCATAATGTTACAGGATGATACAGTAGAGTCAAAGGTGAATCATTGAGATGGCTGTAGATACCTTGTAGCAGTGTGTGCAAAAGCCAGAGGAGAAGTAATAAGACGGTTGCTGGATGCTTGTAGCAGTGTGTGCAAAAGCCAGAGGAGAAGTTACAAGATGGTTGCTGGAGGCTTGTAGCAGTGTGTGCAAAAGCCAGAGGACAAGTTACAAGATGGTTGCTGGAGGCTTGTAGCAGTGTGTGCAAAAGCCAGAGGAGAAGTTACAAGATGGTTGCTGGAGACTTGTAGCAGTGTGTGCAAAAGCCAGAGGAGAAGTTACAAGATGGTTGCCTGAGGCTTGTAGCAGTTTGTGCAAATGCCAGAGGAGAAGTTACAAGATGGTTGCTGGAGGCTTGAATAAAGAAGAGATAGTGAGATATAGTTTGGAAGTGGCACAGTATTTATGCATTTAAAAGGAACATTTGGTGCAGACAGATATGAAGGTGTCTAGGTGGTATGGAGATTGTGGTGAAGAAATACAGTGTGAAAGCTTAAAATTTAACAAAGTAGAAATAAAGTTACTATGTGAACAAAAATCATATCAGATATGGATATTCATAATTAATGTTACAGGAGGATACAGTAGAGTCAAAGGTGAATCATTGAGATGGCTATAGATACCTTGTAGCAGTTTGTGCAAAAGCCAGAGGAGAAGTTACAAGATGGTTGCTGGATGCTTGTAGCAGTGTGTGCAAAAGCCAGGGGAGAAGTTACAAGATGGTTGCTGGAGGCTGGAACAAAAAAGAGATAGTTAGATATAGTTTGGAACTGGCCCAGTATTTATGCATTTTAAAGGAGCATTTGATGCAGACAAATATGAAGGTGTGAAGGGGGTGGGGAGATGGTGGTGAAGAAATACAGTGTGAAAGCTTACAATTTAACAAATTAGAAATAATGTTACTATGTGAAAAAAAATCATATCAGATATGGATATTCATAATTAATGTTAAAGGAGGATACAGTAGAGTCAAAGGCGAATCATTGAGATGGCTATAGATACCTTGTAGCAGTTTGTGCAAAAGCCAGAGGAGAAGTTACAAGATGGTTGCTGGAGGCTTGTAGCAGTGTGTGCAAAAGTCAGAGGAGAAGTTACAAGATGGTTGCTGGAGGCTGAAACAAAGAGGAGATAGTGAGATATAGCTTGAAACTGGTACAGTATTTATGCATTTAAAAGGAGCACTTGGTGCAGACAGATGTGAAGGAGTGAATGGGGTGGGGAGATGGTGGTGAAGAAATACAGTGTGAAAGCTTACAATTTAACAAAGTAGAAATAAAGTTACTATGTGAACAAAAATCATATCAGATATGGATATTCATAATTCATGTTACAGGAGGATACAGTAGAGTCAAAGGTGAACCATTGAGATGGCTGTAGATACCTTGTAGCAGTGTGTGCAAAAGCCAGAGGAGAAGTTACAAGATGGTTGCTGGAGACTTGTAGCAGTGTGTGCAAAAGCCAGAGGAGAAGTTACAAGATGGTTGCCTGAGGCTTGTAGCAGTTTGTGCAAATGCCAGAGGAGAAGTTACAAGATGGTTGCTGGAGGCTTGAATAAAGAAGAGATAGTGAGATATAGTTTGGAAGTGGCACAGTATTTATGCATTTAAAAGGAACATTTGGTGCAGACAGATATGAAGGTGTCTAGGTGGTATGGAGATTGTGGTGAAGAAATACAGTGTGAAAGCTTAAAATTTAACAAAGTAGAAATAAAGTTACTATGTGAACAAAAATCATATCAGATATGGATATTCATAATTAATGTTACAGGAGGATACAGTAGAGTCAAAGGTGAATCATTGAGATGGCTATAGATACCTTGTAGCAGTTTGTGCAAAAGCCAGAGGAGAAGTTACAAGATGGTTGCTGGATGCTTGTAGCAGTGTGTGCAAAAGCCAGGGGAGAAGTTACAAGATGGTTGCTGGAGGCTGGAACAAAAAAGAGATAGTTAGATATAGTTTGGAACTGGCCCAGTATTTATGCATTTTAAAGGAGCATTTGATGCAGACAAATATGAAGGTGTGAAGGGGGTGGGGAGATGGTGGTGAAGAAATACAGTGTGAAAGCTTACAATTTAACAAATTAGAAATAATGTTACTATGTGAAAAAAAATCATATCAGATATGGATATTCATAATTAATGTTAAAGGAGGATACAGTAGAGTCAAAGGCGAATCATTGAGATGGCTATAGATACCTTGTAGCAGTTTGTGCAAAAGCCAGAGGAGAAGTTACAAGATGGTTGCTGGATGCTTGCAGCAGTGTGTGCAAAAGCCAGAGGAGAAGTTACAAGATGGTTGCTGGAGGCTGGAACAAAGAAGAGATAGTGAGATCTAATTTGGAACTGGCCCAGTATTTATGCATTTAAAAGGAGAATTTGGTGCAGACAGATGTGAAGGAGTGAAAGGGGTTGGGAGATGGTGGTGAACAAATACAGTGTGAAAGCTTACAATTTAACAAAGTAGAAATAAAGTTACTATGTGAACAAAAATCATATCAGATATGGATATTCATAATTCATGTTACAGGAGGATACAGTAGAGTCAAAGGTGAACCATTGAGATGGCTGTAGATACCTTGTAGCAGTGTGTGCAAAAGCCAGAGGAGAAGTTACAAGATGGTTGCTGGAGGCTTGTAGCAGTGTGTGCAAAAGCCAGAGGAGAAGTTACAAGATGGTTGCTGGAGGCTTGTAGCAGTGTGTGCAAAAGCCAGAGGAGAAGTTACAAGATGGTTGCTGGAGGCTTGTAGCAGTGTGTGCAAAATCCAGAGGAAAAGTAACAAGATGGTTGCTGGAGGCTGAAACAAAGAAAAGATAGTGAGATATGGCTTGGAACTGGCCCAATATTTTGCATTTAAAAGAAGTATTTGGTGCAGACAGATGTGAAGGAGTGAAAGGGGTGGGGAGATGGTGGTGAAGAAATACAGTGTGAAAGCTTACAATTTAACAAAGTAGAAATAAAGTTACTATGTGAACAAAAATCATATTAGATATGGATATTCATAATTAATGTTACAGGAGGATACAGTAGAGTCAAAGGGGAACCATTGAGATGGCTGTAGGTACCTTGTAGCAGTGTGTGCAAAAGCCAGAGGAGAAGTTACAAGATGGTTGCTGGAGACTTGTAGCAGTGTGTGCAAAAGCCAGAGGAGAAGTTACAAGATGGTTGCTGGAGGCTTATAGCAGTGTTTGCAAAATCCAGAGGATAAGTAACAAGATGGTTGCTGGAGGCTGAAACAAAGAAATGATAGTGAGATATGGCTTGGAACTGGCCCAGTATTTTGCATTTAAAAGGAGCATTTGGTGCAGACAGATGTGAAGGAGTGAAAGGGGTGGGGAGATGGTGGTGAAGAAATACAGTGTGAAAGCTTACAATTTAACAAAGTAGAAATAAAATTACTATGTGAACAAAAATCATATTAGATATGGATATTCATAATTAATGTTACAGGAGGATACAGTAGAGTCAAAGGTGAACCATTGAGATGGCTGTAGGTACCTTGTAGCAGTGTGTGCAAAAGCCAGAGAAAAAAGTACAAGATGTTTGCTGGAGGCTTGTAGCAGTGTGTGCAAAAGCCAGAGGAGAAGTTACAAGATGGTTGCTGGAGGCTGGAACAAAGAAGAGATAGTGAGATATAGTTTGGAACTGGCCCAGTATTTATGCATTTTAAAGGAGCATTTGATGCAGACAAATATGAAGGTGTGAAGGGGGTGGGGAGATGGTGGTGAATAAATACAATGTTGAAAGCTTACAATTTAACAAGGTAGAAATAAAGTTACTATGTGAACAAAAATCATATCAGATATGGATATTCATAATTAATGTTACAGGAGGATACAGTAGAGTCAAAGGTGAACCATTGAGATGGCTGTAGATACCTTGTAGCAGTGTGTGCAAAAACCAGAGCAGAAGTTACAAGATGGTTGCTGGATGCTGGAACAAAGAAGAGATAGTGAGATATAGTTTGGAACTGGCCCAGTATTTATGCATTTAAAAGGAGCATTTGGTGCAGACAGATGTGAAGGAGTAAAAGGGTTGGGAGAAGGTGGTGAACAAATACAGTGTGAAAGCTTACAATTTAACAAAGTAGAAATAAAGTTATTATGTGAACAAAAATCATATCAGATATGGATATTCATAATTAATATTACAGGAGGATACAGTAGAGTCAAAGGTGAATCATTGAGATGGCTGTAGATACCTTGTAGCAGTGTGTGCAAAAGCCAGAGGAGAAGTTACAAGATGGTTGCTGGAGGCTTGTAGCAGTGTGTGCAAAAGCCAGAGGAGAAGTTACAAGATGGTTGCTGGAGGCTTGTAGCAGTGTGTGCAAAAGCCAGAGGAGAAGTTACAAGATGGTTGCTGGAGTCTTGTAGCAGTGTGTGCAAAAGCCAGAGGAGATGTTACAAGATGGTTGCTGGAGGCTGGAACAAAGAAGAGATAGTGAGATATAGTTTGGAACTGGCCCAGTATTTATGCATTTAAAAGGAGCACTTGGTGCAGACAGATATGAAGGTGTGAAGGGGTGGGGAGATGGTTGTGAAGAAATACAATGTGAAAACTTACTATTTAACAAAGTAGAAATAAAGTTACTATGTGAACAAAAATCATATCAGATATAGATATTCATAATTAATGTTACAGGAGGATACAGTAGAGTCAAATGTGAATCATTGAGATGGCTGTAGATACCTTTTAGCAGTGTGTGCAAAAGCCAGAGGAGAAGTTACAAGATGGTTGCTGGAGGCTGGAACAAAGAAGAGATAGGCCAGAATAATACTTTTAAAATAGCCTTCTGAGCAGATTCTCTCCAACCTCCTGGATACCTAAAAGGGAATGGAGAGAAGCAGCTCTGCTTGTATCTGAAACACTAAAGTTCAAATGTAAGTTCTAAATGCTACTTTTAATATGTTTTCTTTAAAAACGACATACAGAAATTAAACCCTATTATAGCACCACTTCAGTGGCTCCTTTCGATAACTGAAAATACACTGTTATGCAAACAACCGAGTTGTATGATTTTAAGATATTTTTTTCTTAAATTTGAATACTTACAGATCTTATAGTTCTGCATGTAAACACAAATATTGTAAAAAATCCAAAGAGAGTAGTAAAAATCACCACATCCCACGAATAACCCAACAAATCAGGACCAGGCTGCAGATCTTCAGGTAAAGAGGATACAGCCTACAAAAAAGGGCAGAGCATATTTAGAAAAAGAAGAGAACAACTCCAGAGTTGGAGGTAACACAAAGCAGCACAATGCAGACAAAGTGACAAATACCAACTAACAGAAGCAATTCCAATATAAGAACATGTAATGGGTGTTATACTGAACCTCTATCTGCTCTCTCAATAATGTATCAATAAGGAAGCAGAAACATTTCACTATATTAGGTTGGTTGTTGATAAATTATGGCAAAGGTAGTCCAAAATATCCCAAACGTAGAAGGCAGTAAGATTTTATATAAGGAGACTTTTTATGGAACCCTGGAAGGAAGCCATTCATAGGAATACAATATACTGTATTTTTCCGTGTATAAGACGGTATTTTTTACCATTTTTTTTAAAGTCTAAGTTAGGGGGGTCATCTTATACACGGAATGTTACAATTAGATACCCTGGTCTGATACAGTAATGCAGCATCTGGCCACTAGATTTAAGGCAGGAGAAAAAAAGCCACACATTGGGAAATGCATTTGGTTCCAATTAGATTGCATTACACTACAAGTGTGTTTATAAAATTTGTGTTACACATAAATTTAAGGGCACTTTCTGTCATGATTTTCACCGATTTCCATTCCAGCTCAATATCTTTATGATCACATCACGTATTATTCAGTCGCAATGTGCAATTGCATTTTTCCGGTTTAACACAGGTTCACAAAGATATTGAGCTGGATGGAAGGGAAATCAATAAAAATCATGACAGAAAGTGGCCTTAAATATATGTGTAGCACAATAAAAACTTAAAAATACAAATTTGCATATTTATATATTTATTTATTTCTGAATTTTGGGCTCCAAAAATAGGGGTCATCTTATAGACGGAAAAATACGGTAATTCGAAAATGTATTTAGGAGCCAGAAGTGCAAATTAGGAGCCATGGCTACTAGGAATTTTCCACCCTAGTCTTATCAAACCAATACAAATTTGGGTAACTAAAGAAACTCCCAGAAGTGTCTTCAAGTGAGTCTTTCAGAATCTATTAAGGTGCTTTTTTCTAGGGCCACTATAGTAATGTGAACTTTTTGAAATGCACTCCAACAAAAAGGAGTATTGAATAGTCATAGGCATCTTGTAATTAGATGCCTTATATTCCTCCAATTCCAAAGCTTTAATGATTTGTATTATTTACGTAGGCAATTTGATGCATATAAAATCCTACAACAAATAATGTTCCCCTCAGGAATGTGTAAAACATCAAAACTAATTTACTTTATTTTGGACCCACACTATAAAACTCCCCTACTTCAAAAGGACATTCATCTTGCACCAGATGTTGGCAGAGTGGATAGGATTATCACTAGCTACACCAAAAACATCTAAATTAAAAAAAGGTTAGCTTTTAGGAGACTTTTTCTCCTTATGTCATTTCTCTGGATAATCAAATTATAAACATATAGGGATTAACATGATCTAATTATTTTAATTCAATTTAATACATTATTACTGCTCAAGATTTGGCCTAGATTAGGCAATAGATAGCATCCATAAGCTTAAATATAAATACTATAGGGATCACAATATATCACAATACTAGTTGGTTTTATGAAATCTTGTAACACACCTATCCGTATTCCTTTAAGGCCAAGGGCTCGGCCTTGCCATGCATTAACACAGCCTTCAGCAAGGCTTAAATTTGATATAAAACCAAATATTATGTCATAATAAACTGGAAGGCGCACATGTCCCGTAACTTACGTTAATTAAGGAGATAGCATGAGTTTTTCCATCTCAAAGTAAATCCTGAGAACTACAAATAAATATGTAGTGACTGCAAAGGTAAGGAACTGAATGGTAGCTCTAATAAGTTAAGATTAACATTTTTAATTAACTTGAGCAAATTGCTAAGGATCCAATAAGATATCCACCAATAAAATATCTATCCAAAAAAGTTTCTCATCTCAAACTTAACATGTCAAACACTGAGCTCCTTATTTTCCCACTTTCTACTACAGCAGCCATTACTCAAAAGCCCATTGTCTTGGGGTTCTTCTTGATCCTGCCCACTCTTTCATTCCGCATATATATTTACTTACCAAATCTTACTTAAAATTCATTTTAAAAATCTCTCCAAAATACGTCACTATCTTACACAAGACACAACTAAAAATCTAATTCATTCTCTCATCATCTCTCGCCTTGACTACTGCATCTCTCTCCCAGTTGGCCTCCCCATCACCTGTCATGCCCCACTCCAATCTATAATCTGTCTCCACTGGCTTCCCATAACCTTCAGAATATTATAAATCATAGAAAAGCCCTAAACAATAATGAACTCCCAGATATTTCTGCTCTCATCTCAAAATACTCCCCTACCCTCCCCCTCTGTTCTGCTAATGACCTTCTTCTTTCCTCCTCTCTTATCACCTCTTCTCACTCCTCCTTCAGGACTTTTCTTGTGTTGGCCCAATTTTTTGGAACTCCTTATCTCACTCCAAAAGACTTTCCTCCCATCTCAAGTCCTTCAAAACCTCACTAAAATCACATCTATTTAATAGAGTTTGCTAGTTTTAATCTTATAAGGTGCATGAGAAAGCCCTCTGTATGCAAGAGTCTGTGCTCAATGCCAGTGCCGTCTATTCATTAAATCTGTATTGATATTGTTTTTATGTTTGGTTTCATCCTATTTATGGCGCTGCAGAATATATTTGCGCAATATAAATACTAGATAATAATAATAATCACCAAGTACTATTTACTATAATTGAATCACAAAATCACCAGACTTCTACCAAACAAGCACTAACCGCTCTTAGCAGTGTTGCCCTTAAGTTACCACACAACACATTGGTATTAATGAGCCATGTAGTCATATTACTAATATATACTCTTGGACAACTACTAATCAAAAAAATTATAAGGTCATTAGAATGGAAAAAAAAAAAATGCAGCCTCTATCTTATTATATAGGAAATGATGCTAATCTGTAATTTACAATTTTATTTTCTGCTCATCAACTTGCTTGGGTAGGAGGAGACTTTGAATGCACATGTATTTTCTAACATCACAATAGGAATGTAGAAGTTGTAACTGCCAGTGATACAGTTTGACTAATGGAAAGTTATTTTACAAGGACACACCCTTCTTAGAAAGCAGAACACATAAGAGAAAATTGAATCTTGAAGTAAAAATGTATTGAAGTAAAAAAGATTTATTTTTAAAAAGTTGTTTGTGTTTATTTTTTTGCTTTATAAAAATATTTGCTACAATGGTCCTTTAAAATTAATACAATAGACTGTATACATGTGAACAGAACAGAGGGCTGATTAACACTTTGCTCCGGTGATGGGCCACGCCCCAGAAGGTGTTAGCGAGCGCAGCTAACAGGGCAATGGCGCACTCACCCGCGGTGTGCTCGCAGTGACCGAGCAGTGGATAAGCCCGAGCCCTGGCGAGACGGAGGTGCCGGTGTCCTGGTAGCGAGGTGCCGGTGTGCTGGTCCTGGTAGCGAGGTCAACCGGGTATGAGAGAGGCAAGAGGAGCTCGGAGGGAAGGATCCCAGAGGCTGCACATCTGAGTTGGCGGTAGGCGGGAGGCCAGGAGGCTGACCAGGGAGGTGCAGATTGGGGGAGGAAGCCACGCTATACAAATGGAGAGGGAGGAGAGGGTGAAGACATGGCGAGCCTGCAGTGAAGCTTTCTATGCTCCATTTTTTTGATAATTGCAGAAGGCCATTTTGATAAGTCCCTTAATACCCCTATATCTAAGATGCATGGCAACCCCCAGAAAGATGGAATAACAGCTCTGGAGATCTCAAAGACTAAGCACAGTTAAGCTAGCTGGTCCTGGAGGTCCGTGAATATCTGCCCTGAAAGTCAGGGAATACCTTCCCTGAGCCCTGAGCCCTGGTTGTAAAGAAGGATGTGTATGGCAAAGTCTTGGTTTTAAAGCACTTTGTGGCTGTATTAGTCACTTAGGGATATTTTGGGACACTCTGGCATAACGACTATATGGACAATAAGACTATAGGACTATATGGACTACACGGACTACAGCCCACTATCCCCTAAGTATTATTAAGAAGTGTTGTCTAAACCCTGAAAAGACTGGTAGCTTCTCCGTGAGAGAAAATTATCAACTTGGAACTGTAAAAAACTGAACATTTTGATATATCTATTCTGATTGACAGAATACATCATCTCCCACTTCCAAAATCTGCCCCTAAAGATTGTCCTAGAGATGTAATACTTAAAATTCATTTTGCTGCTTATAAGGAATCAGTTATGAGATACTCGTTTGAAAAAAGATCATTTCCATCACCTTATGAAAATTTGCAGATTTTTCAGGACTTCTCAAGGGAAACTATTATGAAGCGAATGGAATTGAAAGGTATAGCTAAAAGTTTAAGAACTAAAAACATCCAATATAAATGGGGTTTCCCAACGAAACTGATAGTCCTTTTGGGCAATAAATCAGTAATAATTAATAACCAACATGAAGATGAAGTAATCCTGAAAGACCTGTAAACATGGCTCTTTTCTTTTTCCTTTTTTTCCTTTTTTTTCTTCTCTCTTGGTATTAAGCTGACTTGGTATATGAGGACTGGGCCTTCAGCCTATTAAATAACCAGCAGTATATAAATTGTCTTTTTAAATATACCACAATTAATATTTAACTAATGAATTGAGAGTTTGTAAATATTTGTCATAAGTCTTAAACATTATAAGCTGAATACACAGTGCACCAAAAGGCAATAGTTGGGGAAAGCAGATTTAACACTATATAAAAAAAAAATTGTTTTTTTTTTTGGTTTTCTGTCACAGGTTTCAACATTGGGAAATAAAGTTGAAACTCAAATATGGATTATATAAAGCCCAAGAGGCATTAGATCCATTTCACACTTTAAATGAACTGTAAGTTTATAATATTTCCTAATTAATGGTAAATGTAAAAGCTGAACACAAAATTATATCAATCTGAAAAGGTCTTTTAATATTAAGTTAATGTAGTAGTACAAGGTTTTGTTCACATTGAAATAAAAAAAATAAAAAAAAGACAAATGCTGTTCACATAAATCTTTACAACTGAAAAGTTCTGTTTTAGGATAAATTGAAAAGAAATCACAAATTAATAAAAGGGTATTAGGTGTAAATGTTATTATTAAGTATCTGCTGATTGCTTGATGAGCTGAAGCTGAGCGTAAGAGGAAAGGGTTGGTTAACTGCTGAGGGGAATAACCCCTTTGAAAATGGAGATCCCCTCAATGCCCTAGTTAGAGGGGAGTAAATAAATGATCTCGCATCTTTGGAAGTGGTAAGGAGGGGTAGAGAATAATATGTGTAACATAAATGTGAAATAAGTATCTTGTAAAAATTATTTGTAAGGGCTTTCCATCCTGTTTTGGTCGCTGCTGGCTACCATGGGCGCAACTAAGCCAGTGGATTTCCAAATTGTGAACTTATTGAAGTTCAACCTTCTCTTTCCCCACAGTAAACCAATTTTCTTTTTTGTGTTGGTTTGTCCGGTGAGGTGATGGAGAATGTAGTGAATGCATGGGTAACAAATGTGATTTGTGAGAATGTTGTGGTAGGCATAAGGGTTTTGGAGGGGACTTTGGGGGGGAGGGAGTGGGGGGAGAGCAAAGAGCCTTGAGGTAAAGGGTCTTAAGTTATGATGATCCATACAGATAAGGATAAAGACGGTAGACTGAGAATTTGTAGTCAGAATGTCCAGGGATTAAACTTAGGTGTAAAAAGACAGATGTGCCAGAGATCGTTTGGATCTGGTTTAGCCGATGTGGTATGCCTTCAGGAGACCCACTGGCAGACAGGTAAGATTCCCTACTTTAAAATGAAAAATATAGGCCTGACTCCTTATTCTACTTCCAAGAAAAAAGCATGGGGAGTCTCAATACTTTTTAACCATAAATTAATTTTGCTGGAAGAAATCTCTATAATAGATCCCAATGGTCGTTATTTAATATGGGGAGGCTTAATAAATAGTGAGAAATTTACAATAGTCAACATATACGCCCCAAACCAAAGTCAAATTAGCTTTATTAACCGAATATTCAATTTGATAAGGCGATATAGCTCTGGTGCACTCATGATTTGTGGGGACTTTAATCTATGTGTGGACGCTGATCTAGATAGAAACTCCCATAAAGGAACATTTTTAGATTCCCACGCTAAACAAAAAATTTATCTTTTTCATAATATTTTAATGAAATATCAAGTATATGACTCATGGCGAACTTTTCATCCCCAGGAAAGGGATTACTCCTTTTATTCCCATCGACATGATACGCATGTTAGATTGGACTACATACTTGTTAATGGTGTAACTTTAAAAAGAGTGATCAAAACAGAAATTGGACCTATACTGTGGTCAGATCACGGGATGGTCTCTATAAATATATCAAAGCGTCAAATAGAAACAGTTAGACCACCATGGAAACTAAAAATGTCCTTACTCCAGGATCCACAAATAAAAGATCTTTTAAAAAAAGAACTCAATAACTATTTTAAAGTAAACAACCCGTCTGTTACATCTAAAGTCACAATTTGGACTGCCCATAAAGCCTCCATAAGGGGTCATTTGATTAGCTGGCAGGCTATGAAGAAGAAACTTAGAGGTCGACCTCTACGAGACCTATATATTGACTTGACAAACTTAGATAGGCTTACTAAAATTGGCTCAAATGATAAGATTGTAAAGAGAATGAAGCAATAAGATCTCAGATTTAAAAAATAGAACAAGAACTTTTAGATAAATCCCCATGGTCACTGCAGCAACGACTGTATCATATGGGAAACAAATCAGGGCGACTCCTAGCTAATAAATTGAAGAGCAAAACATCAAGTAAAAGAATAGACAGTTTAAAGTATAAAAATGAGACCCTGACAAAGCCTAGTGATATAGGAAATGCTTTTGGTCTTTTTTATCAAGATCTTTATAATTTGAGGGATGATAAAAAATTTATTACATCATCTAAAGAAGTGTGAGGAATTGACTCTGCTGGGTTTTGAACCCTGGTCCCCAGGCTGCTATACCTCTTCCCTACCACTGCACCAGCCTGCCTTTTGTGAATTCCATTGAGACCTTATAAGCTTGACTCTGCTAGCAATTTTATCAGTACCTAAGTCACTTCAGTTGTGTCTGGTCAGGTGTCTGGTTCTTGGCCTATATAAGGCACTTCCTGTCTCTGTATCCTTGCCAGATTATTGTTGGTTCCTGATCCCTTCAATAAAAGCTTATTCCTGTTTAACCTACAAGTTGCTGAACCGGATTATTGCTGACCTTGGCTACTGGTCTCCACAACTTTGTGATTCCTATATCATTACAAGAAGAGATATTCACATTTTTGGATAATATTGACTTAACGAGAGTTTCTGATGACGATCTGGACATTTTAAATAAATAAATAAATAACTGATAAAGAAATTTCAGAAGCTATAGATGGCCTGAAAAACTTCTCCTCCCCCGGCCCAGATGGCTACAGAAATTGTTACTATAAAATCTGTAAGTCAGAAATTTTAATGCTTTGAATGAAATCAAGATATCAGATCGGGCACCGAAAGAAATGCTGGAGGCCTCGGTTATAACAATCCCTAAAGAAGACTATAAAGAACCATCATGTAAGGATTTCCGCCCGATCTCTTTACTGAACACTGATATTAAAATGTATGCAAAAATTCTAGCTACCAGGCTGAATGCAATTTTAGGGGAACTTATTTCTTTAGATCAAAAAGGCTTCATTCGAGGGAGGCAAGGATCTGACAATGTTAAGAGAATGGTTAATTTGATCCCTTTTGCTAAAGGAAAGGGAGCTACCACTGTGCTCTTATCATTAGACGCAGAAAAGGCTTTTGATAGGGTAGGGTGGGAGTTCATAGAATTGCTGCTTGAAAGATATGGGTTGGGGGACTTTGGTTCTAAAGCCATCCGGGCCCAATACACTGCCCCCACCGCAAAAGTAGTGGGGCCAGGGTATAGTTCATTCAGCTTTGATATTTCGAATGGGACATGTCAAGGTTGTCCCCTTTCCCCTGCTATTTTTGCCATGTTCATTGAACCTTTAATAATACTGATTGGGAAGGAGAAGGAGGTGCAAGGGATAAAGGTCGGATCTATGGAACATAAAATATCTGCTTTTGCGGATGATGTTCTTGTAGCACTAGAAGATCCGTCAGCTTCCCTCTGATCTTTGTTCCAACTGATAGATGACTATAGTAAAATATCAAACTTTAAGCTAAATATTAGCAAATCAGAAGCCATGCCCATTAATATTTCTTATGAAATGTTACTCAAATTAAAACATCGATTCCCTCTCATATGGCAAAACTCTCTGAAACATTTGGGAATAATATTGGAAACAAATTTGAAGCAGACAATAATAACTAATTATAAAAAAGTGTATAAAAATGTTATAGCAAAAATCAATGCATGGTCAGGCTTCAATATATCTTGGCCTGGCAGACCTATTGCCATAAAAATGGTAATATTACCAAAAATTACCTATATCTTACGGAATATCCCCTGCCGAATCCCTACATATTTGTTAAACCAACTACAAAACAAAATTGATAATTTCATTCATAAAGGGAAAAAAATAAGAATAAAAAAATCGAGAATGGGGGGGAATTTAAACATGGTGGCTTGGCTTATCCATTAATTAAGGAATACCAGGAAGCTATATTAGCGGCAAATATGTTGGAATGGTTAGAACCCACAAATGTTAATAATTGGGTCCAAATCGAACAAGAGCTAACAGGTTTAAATAATATTAAAATGCTCTTATTTCTAAAAAAGATTAACCTTAAATATATGAAACAGGGTGAAACTATGGTTAGAGGAAATGGGAATATATGGAACAATTTGAATGGTAAATATAATTTGATTCCCTTTCCTTCACCAATTACCCCGTTATTAGATCTAGCAACATATATTGAATCTCCGACCTTAGGGAGGATAGCTAAAGCAGGGTTAACCTGCTGTTCGAACTGTTCCCTGGAAATACATTTTCATTGGAGAATAGAAAGATAAAAGCCCCTCAACTAAAGATCTCATGGTTAGAATTTCTTACGTTGGAAAAAGTTCTCAAAAAGTCAGAGTTTTATTTGACTAGATCAAGAGATTTAACTCAATTTGAAAAATTGATTATGGCAGAATCTAAAACTCATCCTATTTCAAAATGTTATGATATCATCAGAAGGCCACAAATGGAGTATAAGGCCAAGTGCATGCAGGACTGGGAGGTTGAATTGGAGTATAATTGGACCATAGAAGATTGGCATAGTGTGGTAACTTGTCTTCCTTGAATGGTAATTTAAACAGGCCTTTGTAGGAGGGCTGAGAATCTTTACTTCCCTCCCACAATTGCTCATGGACAGGATGTGATGTAAATTACATCATCTCAACTAAGGATATATCCAGGCAGGAAACTGGTGCTGTTTCCTGTTTTCTTCCTTGGTGGTGAGGGTGAGGAGGTGATGTAAATGGTCTGACCGTGGGTAAGATCAAGCGTTTGGGGAAGGGAATTACTATATATATATAGGTAGATAGATTTAAAAGGGGGTGTTGCTCCGTGGGTCTGGGCTGTTGTGTTTTTAATACATTTATAGTATTGTGTTATCTGCCTTTTAATAAATACCTTTTAATGTAGACGAACCTTGTGTAATATTAATTTGGTGATACACCACACATAGATCATATGCAATTACGGATAGATTTGTTGAAAATCCCTCCTATAGAGAACTCCATTTTAAAATCTGCAATAGGTGGCATTATACGCCGGTTAGGATGGCAATGATTAGTGGGTTAGACCATGAGAAATATTGTTGGCGCAAGTGTAGCCGGACAGGTTCTTCCCTGCATATTTGGTGGCAATGCCCATATATCCAAAAATTCTGGGCAGAGGTTTTTTCCCAGCTGACTAAGATATGTGAGGTAGAGTTGAGTCCACACCCAGAAATAATTTAATTCCATATTTTTCCTCCACTGCCTTTAAAAGTTAAAGCCCTTATGTTGCAGATTTTGATGGTAGCAAAATCATTGATTTACCGACTTGGGGGTGATAAAAAAAAGTAGTCTATCCTGGTACCTATGGGATAAGTATATCTCTAATACGTAATTAAGGAAGTCACTGATCTGACCTAGGACGTTCTGGCCACCTCTCCCTGGCCCATTCTCCCGATTTCCCTGCCCGAGCCCCCGCCGGACCCGAATCCATGAATGGAAGTAGTGTGAATGGAAGTGTGTTTAGTTTGAATTAATATTTTAGAATAGTAGTTCGCAATATTATTGTGATGCCGTTGGGACATTTTTGTAGATCAATTTATTGAATGAACTTAATGGTGCAAAGGACCAAAAGGAGATGGAAGGCCTTAGTAAGATGGAAATAAAAGAAGGGTAAAAGAAGAGGGAAAGGAAAAGGAAGTAAAAGACAGAATGATAACAATAACTTTGTCTAACTAGAACGATCCCATGTACTGTACTTTTGTGCTTCTTCATGTAACATTTCTCGTTGTTAACTTTAAAATGTAAAGAAAAGGGAAGAGGCACGTGGTTTCAGTATATGGTTTTATTTCCTTTACCCAACTGATAAGTTGTACAATTTATTTTGTCTGGTATATTGTTCTTCTCCTCCTGTTTGATGTGCAAATTTCCCAACGGATGAGTAGAAGATATGTTTGCTTATGAAGTGTATGTAATTTATACTTTTCTAAAATAAAAAATAAAAAAATAAAAAAAAATTCTAGGATATTGCTCCATACAATATAAATTCATACTGATTTGTAGAAGAGAACACTGGAAAAGATATATAGCTTCACTATGCCAACAAAAGATAGGAAAGGCAAAAAAAAAACTGCTCTTTCAACTCTATGGAGAGACTCTATCAATTTCTGTACAGAGCAACAAAAATATTTAAAAAAGAATTGACATAAAAAGCATCACATATATAGTTGTGAGCGTACGAGTTGTTGCTAACGCTGCGGGCTCGCGTAGCGAGCCCGCGGCCCTCGCGAAGCGAGGGCACTGCCCGAGGGTCTCAGTTGCTGGCATGGAGCGCCGAAGGCGCTCCATGCCAGCAACTGAGGACCCTCGCGAAGCGAGGGCCTCAGTTGCTGGCATGGAGCGCCGTAGGCGCTCCATGCCAGCACCTGAGGACCTCGCAAAGCGAGGGCCGCAGTTGCTGGCATGGAGCGCCGAAGGCGCTCCTTGCCAGCAACTGCGACCCTCGCAAACTTCACGTCGCAACCCAAACAGTACGACACACACATTACGACACTCGCAAACAACATACGACACACGTTCACACACATTACGGACTCGCAACACTCGGACGCAACTCGCGAACATTAGAAAATGTCAAACACAATACATACACACACCACATACATAAAAAACTTACCTACACCAAGAGGGAGCACCCAGCACCTCAAAAATACAACTTACACCTCGATTTTACTTCAAATAAAACAGTTTAAACACTAAAAAAAAAACGAAGCGAGAGAAAAAATGGCCGCCGAACAAAACGAAAACGAGGCTACAGCACTCTAAACTCGCAAAACACCACAAGAAACTCGCAAAACACCACAAAACAACTACGGATATTCCGATACAAACGTATAACACACATTACTCGCCATTTCGCGCCAATGCGGAAGTACACGACTACGCTAACGGTTTGGTCTCGCGCACGCACAGTGTTACACTGCACACATTCAGCACGCTTACACAGCAGATCCACACCACTAATGCTGCAGCAACATCAAAACACATTCACAGCTCTTCCACACAATGCTTTAAAATAGGTAAAGTATATTCATTTATTCATGTATTATATATTTCATTATTACACACTGAACAGCATTAGCTACCTTACAATTTCATTGCCGTAATTTTTTGACGGGCAATTCGCTAGTTAAAAAATATTGATGGGCTCTGATTACAGTATTACAGAAAAAAAGGCTTTTCTTTTATATAAAGAGTCCATATTAAGTTTTCTCTACTTTTTTTTTAGTAGAGGCTTTTAAATATTTATGACCAATATAAAATCCATTTTTTTTTCCATTCCAGTACATTTACTAGAGCAACATTCTCCTTACTCCATAGGAACAATACAGAGAGAAACGTCTTCATTTGCACTTTGATTCATGCAGAAGCAACATCAAATACTCATAATAACCTGTTGTTCAGGCATGTCAGACTTTCGTGAACCTATGGACTGTGGCACGCCAGCCACTAGCCTCAGAGCTCACTCAAGCTCATGCTCATTGCTTCTAAGACCTCATCTATCCATTTCTGCCTTTCCTATCCCTTCGTGTGCCTTCAATATTTCCCACTATACAATCATGCCACACTGCTTTCCAGATCTAGAGACAATTGTTTCTATAATCCCCCATTATCAGCACATTTTATTAACGTTTTAATGTTGTTTAACAACTGAACACAATAGCAGGGTCCATTCAGCCCATTATGGGTTATTGGGACATATCAATCTATTCCAAGTTAGAAACACATGTTCATTCCTCATAAGTAAATGCAATGTTATGTTCTCAAGTGATAAGGTCATCTAAAACTGCTTGTTTTCTGTACATACACTATTTTTTATTATTTTGCTCTCCTCTCCATGCTTTCATATTTTTTATTCCTGTGTCCCCTCTACTCTCCAAATGCTTTTTGTTTTAATCTAAAATACAAACATTTTATAAGTACCGTATTTATCGGCATATAACACGCACCGGCGTATAACACACACCTCATTTTAAGAAGGAAATTTCAGGGGAAAAAAAAATTCAAATAAAGAACTTTGAAGCAAAATCCTCAACCTCAACCTCCCTCCTTATCCTCCCTCCTCAAACCCCCCATTCTCAACCCCCTCCTCCACCCCCCATCCTCATCCTCCTTCCTCAGCCCCCCTCCTCAACCTCAACCCCCCTCCTCAACCCCCCTCCTCATCCTCAACCCCCCCTCATCCTCAACCCCCCTCCTTAACCCCCCATCCTCAAGCCCCTCCTCAAACCCCCTCCTCAACCCCCCATCCTCAAACCCCCTCAACACCCCTCCTCACACCAGCCCCCCTCAACCCCCCATCCTCATCCTCCTTCCTCAAACCCCCTCCTCAACCTCAACCCCCCTCCTCAACCTCCCTCCTCATACCCCCCATCCTCAACCCCCTCCTCAAACTCCCTCCTCAAACCTCCTCAACCCCCCTCCTCAACTCCCTCATCCTCTTTCCTCAACCCCCTATCCTTAACACCCCCATCCTCATCCTCCTTCATCAACCCCCTTATCCTCAACCCCCTCCTCAACCTCCCTCCTCAAACCCCCTCAACTTCCCATCCTCATCCTCCTTCCTCAACCCTCCTATCCTCAACCCCTTCCCCCTATCCTCAACCTCAACCTCCCTCCTCATTCTAAAGCCCCCTCCACATTCTAACCCAACCCCTCCTCAACCTAAACCCCCCTCCTCAACCTAAACCACCCTAAATACCTCCCCCTCACTTACCTGCTTCTGCTCTGACCTCCGCTCCGCTCCTTGACCCGGCACGCATGTAACGTCACATGTGCGCCGCGTCATTAGCATATACCGGGTGCAGAAGGTGCAGAAGCAGGTAAGTGAGGGGGAGGTATTTAGGGGGGTTTAGGTTGAGGAGGGGAATTTAGGTTGAGGAGGGGGTGGGTTAGAATGAGGAGGGGGTTAGAATGCAGAGGGGGGTTTAGAATGAGGAGGGAGGTTGAGGATGAGGAGGGGGGAGGGAATATCGTCGTATAACACGCACCTATCATTTGCTCCCTATTTTCAGGGTGAAAAAGTGCGTGTTATACGCCGATAAATACAGTACATTTATACTTTGATAATTTTAAATGTATCTGCTTACTGGCTTTCCATTTCCCTTCTTAAGGCATGAAAAAACAAACAAACAGATGGAGCTTTCCAGAGATATTAGGAAGTATATGGAAGGCTTCAGGATTTTATTAGGTATATAATATACATATTAATAATCTATATACTTTTATGTACTTTATTTTATTACAAAGTGTTAATAAGTTCTATTTTAATTGTCTAAACATTAAATAAATGTTACCAGCTTGAATCTGTCCTCTGCAGCTTACTAAGTCACAGACTCTGCAATGCTGTGTCTCATACTAACTATTCAGTGATCAGATCTCTGCACCATGCTGCTGAAACAAGAGAGGCGAGGACCCTACACATCCAGCCCTACAGAGGTCTGTGTCTCCAAATGCTGCAGTGGGTAGACCAATACAGGGACTATTTGTTTGATTGTAGGAGGTAAAATCAGAGCTTATAAGCATTTCTTACTAAAATAAAGTACATAAAAAAAGTAGATACATACCCAGGTATTTTATATACATAAAAATAAAACAGGAACCTTATTACCCATTTAATGTCTGGCAGGGGCCATTTGCAGGCAGCACATTCGCTTTTAACCCTTCTCAGATGTGGCCTGACATGCAAATCCAGAGTCCAATGTCACTAAGAAACCTGTTACATGCAGACTGTTTATTCCAGTTAGCTGTGATGTGGCACATTTGTCTAGTGCCAGATCGGTTACAGCAGTATGCTATTTAGTTTGGACCTTTCCTGTTTTATGCTACCACAAGCGACCAGCACTGTTGCCTGGTGCTCTCACGTCCTGTGTACCAATGTACTTCCTAAACCCCTAACCCTCTACACCCCTTGCCGGTCCTAACCCTAACCCCCTAAAACTAAGTCCCTAAGCCCCTCTCTACACCCCTTGCCAGCCCTAACCCTAAAGCTAACCCCCTACACCCCTTAGCGCCCCTAACCCTAACCTCCTAACCCTCTTAGCCTAAGCCTAACCCCGTAAAACGAAGTCCCTAAGCCCCTATCCCCCATCACCCCTTCCCGACCCTAACCCTATAAACCTAACCCGAAAACCCCTAACCACTTATCGGCCACAAGGAGACAGCTTCATAGGCGCAGGGCAGTGCAGCATGCGTGCACATAACAGATACACATGCACGTGTGGTAGCATAAAACAGGAAAGGACCTTTAGTTTATTTGGATACCTCCTTGCGCTGTCTATATAATGCATTATGTAAAAGTTATTATACAGTGCAGTATTATATTGTGTTGTATGGGACATAGAGGTGAGAGGAGGAGTACCTGGCCTTAAGAAGAGCAATGCAGGGCGGCATCCTGTCTGGAGGAGGGGGGGGGAGATCCTGCTGACTTGGGGCATCCTGCAATCTGCAGCCATGTTCAACGCATCATTTAATTGGGGAGATATCTGAGAGATTTGTTGGATCATGCCTGTGAGGGGACAATTGGGCACATGCTGTCTTTGTAGGGAGATTTGGGGTATCCTACCTATGAGAGGATTTCAGGGACTCATCAATGTTGGAGCTAAAAAATGAAGCCACTGATAAACTCATCCCAGCATGAGAGTCTTCTCTAGGGAATCATATCTTCTGATGATATGCCTCAGTCTCATGATCAAACCTTCCAGGGAACAGTTTGTCTTGATTTCCTGAAGTGTTAATTTATTGGATCTTCTTGGAGTCCATGGAACCATAAGCAGTTTTCTCCTCTCCACAATTCTCCTGCGCTCAGACATCATTATGGTCCAGCTCCTACATCTGTATGTTACTACTGGGAATTGCATGGTATGAACTATGCAGACCTTTTTTTGGATAGTGTAATATATTTACTTTTTACTAGCTTGTCCAAGCTTGCCATAGCTTTCCTCCCCATAAGCAAACATATTTTAATGTCATGACTACAGTCTCCACCTGAAGAGGTCTTGGATCCAAGGGAAATAAAACCTGTAACTGCCTCCACTTTTTCCCCATCTATTTGCCATGCTCTTCATCTTTTTATCATTGATCAGCAGGCCAGCTTTTGGATCCTATCTGTCTTTGCACAGACATTTGGTTATCCTGACTATGAGAGCACTTCAGGGACTCATCAATAATGTTGGAGTGTAAAAGGAAGCCGCTGTTTACTTAGTCTGGTAAATCCATCTTATAAACATACAGGTAAATAACAGGACCATTGTATTTAACCCCTATATTGCCAGGTGGGGCCTGCACTGCATATAATGTGTCACTAAGGCAGCCCATTACACTATGTATGACTGTCATAATCACCCAGCGCAGCGAGCAATACACGGCTCCTGTCACTGGGACACCCGAATAAAGCTCCCGGCGGCTCTCTCCGCTCCCCACCTCCGCCATTCCTACAATAAATCCCAGGAAAGTCCCGTACAATATAGCAAGTCCACCATAACACCGAGCACTGTGAGCCCAGAGCTGCACTGAGCTACCGGCCAATACCGGCCTGTACCACTAAATGCGGAAATGGAGGGGTGTCTGGAATGTGTTCACAACAATATCACTATTTATATATTGAAACAGAAGAGAAACATTTCAATATTAATTTACTATTATTTGCAGAAAAGGATAAAGACGGCATCATAAAAAGAAAACATCACTTCCCTCTATACAACAAGTTATCATCTATTGCAGCACCGTGTGACGTCATAGGAAAGAGGAAGGAGCTGAAATAGGGGGAGCTGAATCAAGAATACAAAATACTATGTCAGGATTACACATACCACACTTTACTATAACATCCCTCTACACAACTTGGTCTGTTCCAAGTTATCATCTATTGCGGCACTGTGTGACGTCACGGGAAAGAGGAAGGAGCTGAAATAGGGGGAGATGAATCAAGAAAACAAAATACTATGTCAGGATTACACATACCACACTTTACTATAACATCCCTCTACACCACTTGGTCTGTTCCAAGTTATCATCTATTGCGGCACCGTATGACGTCACGGGAAAGAGGCAGGAGCTGAAATAGTGGGCGGGAGCTATGTGCAGTGTCAGACAGTTCTCTTCCACTAAGCACACACAGGCCTGCCAGTTCTCATATTAGGTTATGAGACACAATGCAAGGTCCCCCCCCCCCCTCTAACTTGAGGGCCTCGCAATGAGCACCTTCTGCGCTCATCGCAAGCCTCTCCCACTTCTCTACTTTTCGGGCCTTGCAATGAGCGCCTTCGGTGCTCATCACGAGCCCCGCAATGAGCGGCTTTGCCGCTTATTACAGGCCTTGGCCAACCCGCCACTTTCATACCTCGCAATAAGCACCTTTGGTGCTCATTGCGAGCCTCTCCCATCCTCTACTTTAGGTATAGTGGGGGAGAGGCTCGCAATGAGTGCCTTTGGCGATCATCACAAGCCCTGCAATGAGCATTCATTGCAGACATCTTCCAACCCGACACCCCACTCTCTGACACCTGTGCCTGTTTCCCCCTCCCTGCCCTTTTTGACCCCTTATTTCACTCCCCTGTGTCCCTTTTCCCCCTCTCTCACCCATGTGTCTCTTTCCACCCTCTCGCCCCTCACCCTTGCCTGTGTCCTCTCTTTGCAAAGTCTTGCAGTTTTCATGAGCGACGTTGCTTGCATTTTTAAAGTGCATCTGCCTCGTTTTGATCAGTTTTGAAAGCATTTACATATTTGTGGCCGCCATTTTTCCCTCCAATTAGCCTTCAACCTCAATCACAGGCTCCCTGGCTCTCCCCCTGAGCTGTGTTTGAGGTTTTTAAGTGATTTTTAAATTATTTGGGTTTTTTTGGGCGGTCTTTCGAGTTACGTGGTTGCAAAAAATATTGTCCGTTAAAACCGTACTTTTTTAAAGTCTTGCGTGCCCCGCGATTAGTGCCAAAGTCCTACTGCCTTCGGCGCTGAGTGTGGGCATCGCCATTAGAGCCTTCAATCTCATTCCATCCTCTATCAGTGGAGCGTCCTCGGACAAATTACAGCTCTGCAGGGACAGATGATCCTGAGAGGGACCCGGAAAAGGCACAATTGCTAGTCCTTCTATGAGCGCCTTTGGCACTCATTACATTAAAGTCGTGCGGGCCTCGCTATAAGCACCTACGGTCCTCATTGTAGCAAAGTCGTGCAGGCCTCGCGATGAGCGCCTATGTTGCTGATCGCAAGACCTGCTATGAGCGCCAAAGGAGCTTATTGCTCATGAACAAGCCAGTATTATTTAACATTGCGTGACGACAACACACAATTACGACAGCTATTATATGTGATTACTTATTACCCACAGTTTACTGGTATAGAATAATTAAAACCTGCATCTACTTCCTTGTGTGGAGCTTAGGGTAAATCTCACCCTTGTTCTCCAGAAATAAGAAACTGGACAATTGACCCTGTCATAAGTTGCAGTTCAGGATGTAGTTTTGAGCTCTTCTGTCCAACCCAGAGCTAACTCAGTATGGAAATGATGGCTTCAGTCAAATAAATGTCCTCTGTAGTAATATATTTAATATATTCTCTACCTGAAACCATGCAAATATTATTAGAATGTAAAAAAAAATAATACTGTGTTTAATATATAAAATTTATTTATACTGTGATATTTCAGTGTAATTTACGATGTCTTTTGCTGATCAGCTTCCTGACGTGGGAAGGGAAAAGTGCTGGGCAAATATCAGAACAATGGGAATGCAACAGCTACAACTGCCATTGCTGTCAACAGCATAATTGGGCTGTTTATTAGCGAACAAGGACGCGCCACTGAGAGAAGAGAATGAAGATCAACACAGAAAACAAAATGGAAACTTACAGAATAGAACATAAAGAATTTGAAAATGTTGTGTTTTGTTATTTGCTTTCTATTTTGGCCATTATAAAGTTTAGTTATTTAAAAGAAAATAACTCTAACAATGGGCTGATTAACAAAGAGTTAACCTGGTTGATTAAATCAGTGTAATAACAGATGTTTTAAAGGTCTGTTTCATTATTTTTATGAACCTCAACTGGGCATGCATCTGGCCACCAAGCAGCGGCTGTTATCTCATACTTCTGAGTGATGATTAAGAGTAATTGCAAATTACTCCCCGTGGGCAAGGGCATATTAGCTAAGGAACTTGGGGGTGGAGGGGACAAATCCCCCCCCCCAAATTAAATGAATAGGGGATACGCAAAAAAGCAAAATTAAACATAATTATATATACATTAATATATATTATACATATATATACATATATATATTAATTAGGGGCATTGATAATTTAAACAGAAAATAAATAGAAAAAGTTTTTGAGGGACATTGCAGCAATGGGGTCCCTCCAGAGCAAGCCCCATAGCACATAAATAAAAGTAGCAGACAAAAACTACTAATAATACAGAGATTTCAGAGATACAAGTAAGAGTGCTTCTAGGAGCGCCATCCCGGAGCTCTGTGCCTGTGTAAAAGGATCTGTTTGGACTCTCACTTAAAGCTGGGGGTGACACAGGTGGATTACTGACTAGCAACAGATGACCCATTTACTTTCCTGTCATAACTTATTTCTGGACATTTTAACATTTCTAATTTTTAATTAAAAAAAAAAATGGTTTGTTAAAAGCAAAATGTAAACAATGAATGGTAGTTTTCATAATTATTTTGTAAAATAATATGTAATTAATGTGTGAATGATAAAATACGCCCCTTCTGGATCGCTGCCTTGTCGTGGTGAAGCGGCTTGTGTACCTCAATGAAGCTGTGAGCTATACCATGTAGGGTCACTGGAGCTGGAGTATGAGAGTTGTAGGTGTATTTTTTATCAGCTGAGGGATTGTTGAGAAGGAAGGAAGCAGGAGAGGATTGTTTAGATACATATGCTTAGAAACAGATAGCTTGCATCAATCAATGCAAGCTCTGATCTCCAGGAAACCCTAACCAAAATATCATGGATGCCTCCTAGTCCCAGCAGAGGTATAATTTTGTTTTCTAATTAAAACTAGCTGTATGACTATTTTCATAACTAATTTGATATCACATATAATAGTTGTAATTGCGAGTTTGACGGTAACGCAATGTTAAAAGTTACTGGTTGCCCATGCGCAATGAGCGCCAAAGGCACTCATTGCGGCTCTGGAGATTAGCGTCGAAGGCGCTCATCGCGAGGCCCAAAAGTTATGGGTTTGATGCGATTTCAAATGAGCGCCAAAGGTGCTCATCTCGAGGCCCGAAAGTCGCCAGGTCCGCAATGGCTTGGAGCAATAGCGATTTATGATTCAAGGCTTGTGGGCTTGAAAAAAAGTTACAGCTTTAACCGCCGCCAAGCCCGCAAAGGTTTTCAATGGTGTGAGAGGGGGGCCAAAGATACAAAGGAGAGGGAGAGGGTGGGAAAGAGACACAGGGGAGGGAGATAAGGGGGGAAAACACAGGGCAGGGAGAGGGGGGCAAAGAGACACGGGAGGGAGTGGGGGGAAAGAGACACAGAGATGTTACGGGCTTACACATGTGTGCAGCACATGTTGCAGCCAGCAATGAGAAGCAAAGCCACTCATTGCGAGGCCCGGGATGAAAAGCGCCAAAAGCGTTCATCGCAAGACACGTCAAGTAGAGGGGGGAGAGGCTCGGTATGAGCGCCAAAGGCGCTCATCGCGAGGCCCGCACATTAGAGGGGGGAGAGCCTCACATTATGTGGCAAACAGCATTGCCATGCTTCAAATTATATATATATATATATATATATATATATTTATATATATATCAATCTCGATTGCTACCTTGTAGTGGTGAAGGGGCTTGTGCACCTTAATAAAGCTGTGAGCTATACCATGTAGGGGTGATGGGCTGATCATAACAGAGAGGACAGAAAAATGTGGTCCACTGGAAAAGGACCTGTCAACCCACACGACAAGAGCATGTTGTGGTCCATAGGGTCATGGAGAGTCGAACATGACTGAATGAATAAACAACAACAACAAAAATATTTATATATATATATATATATATATATATATATACATACATACATAGAGAAAGAAAAACATATTTATAATACACAGTATTATTTTATATATATATATATATATGTATATATATATAATATATGTAGTTGTCGTAATTGCGAGTTTGTGTCACGCTCTCAAAGTTACGGGCTTGCGCATGCAGGAAGCGCATGCCACTGCCTCCAATGAGCAGCGAAGCCGCTCATTGCGGGGCCCGTATGGTAGAGGAGGGAGAGGCCCGCGATGAGCAACTTTGGCAAGTTGTGGGTTTGACAAGGCCTGCAATGAGCGGCAATTTAGATGGGGGAGAGGATTGCAATGAGCTCCAAAGGCACTCATCGCAAGGCCTGCAATAGGCCCAGGGGGACAGGCAGGGAGCCTGTAAGTGAGGGTACAAGCTAATTTGCTATTCAATTGGCGTCTTTTTGCGGGTTCTGATTGGCTTCAGAGTTACAGGCCTAAAAAAAATGGCGACTGTTAAACCAATAACTAACAGCCTGGCCCACAAATCAATTTCCCCAAGCCCGCAAATGTTTTCACACCCGTAATTGACAAATGAGACAGGGGTAGAGGCATGCAAAGAGATACAATAGAGGGAGAGGGGAGAAAGAGACACAGGGGAGGGAGGGGGAGAGACACATGGGAGTGTGAGGGGGGAAAGAGACACAGGGGAGGAAGAGAGGGGGAAAGAGACACAAGGGCGGGAGTGGGGGGAAAGAGACACAGGGGAGAGAGGTGGGGGGGAAGAGACACAGGGTTGAGAGATGGGGGGAAGAGACATAGGAGGGAGCGGGGGGATAGAGACATAGATGAGGGAGTAGGGGGAAACAGACACAGGGTGAGAGAGGGGGAAAGAAACACAGGGGAGGGAGAGTGGGGCTTGAAAATGTTATGCCGTCATTTTTGATGGGCAAGTCGCTATTATATATATATATATATATATATATATATATATATATATATATACCCTTCTGGATCGCTACATTGTTGTGATGAAGGGGCTTGTGTACCTAAATGAAGCTGTGAACTATACCATGTAGGGTCTCCGAAGACAGGCAGGTCTTAGCAGAGAGGTCAGCCAATTTGCGGTCCACTGGAGAAGGAACTGGCAACCCACTTCATAATCTCATACCATGAAAACCATATGGATTAGCACAAGCAGAAACACAGACAGATGTGCCTGGGTGCTGTGGTCCATATGATCACCAAGAGTTGGACATGACTGAAGGACTGAAAAACAACTATATGAACTATATAAAGAGTGAGGTAGCCGTCAATGTCCAGTAATCCAGTTGAATAATCAGATATTGCAGTGAATAGTGATACCTTTTTTATTGGACAAACGTATTCATAATAAAGCGACAAGCTTTCGAGAGATATGCCTCTCTTTATCAGTATCGCTTTTTGACTTGATAAAGAGAGGCATTATCTCTCGAAAGGTCGTCGCTTTATTATGAATACGTTTGTCCAATAAAAAAGGTATCACTATTCACTGCAATACTCTGATTATTCAACTTTATATATATATGTAATTAATAAATATATATATATATATATATATATATATATATATATATATATATTTATATGTATACACTTTATACAAACTTCTATATTAATTAGAAGACACTTCTTAAAATTTGTGATTACAACCAATTGCAAATTGTGGCTTTTATTGTAAGAAAATGAATAATAACCATGTATGCATTTTCTATCTTTATCTATTTTTTGTAAATATTGCATTCAATGAAAGCATTTAATGGGTTTGCATAATACTGTGCCTAGGAATAAACTAAATAACAAAACGGTTTGAAGGTCTGACCACAGATTTTTTATTGGATTGAGGTCTGGGCTGTGACTAGGCCATTCCAACACATTTACATGTTTCTCCTTAAACCACTCAAGTGTTGCTTTAGCCGTGTGTTTGGGGTCATTGTCCTGCTGGAAGGTGAACCTCCGTCCTAGCCTCAAATCACGCACAGAGTGGTACAGGTTTTGCTCAAGAATATCCCTGTATTTAGCACCATCCATCTTTCCCTCAATTCTGACCAGTTTCCAAGTCCCGGCTGCTGAAAAATATTCCCACAGCATGATGCTGCCACCACCATTTTTCACTGTGGGGATGGTGTTCTTTGGGTGATGTGATAGCATTTTCTTTGATGGCTGAAATTTCAATTTTAGTCTCATCAGATCAGAGCACCTTCCTCCATACATTTTGGGAGTCTCCCACGTGCCTTTTCGCAAACTCAAAAACGTGCCATTTAGTTTTTTGCTGAAAGTAATGGCTTTCTTCTGGCCACTCTGCCATACAGCCCAACTCTATGGACCGTATGGCTTATTGTCGTCCTATGTACAGATACTCCAGTCTCTGCTGTGGAACTCTGCAGCTCCTCCAGGGTTACCTCAGGTTTCTGCGCTGCCTCTCTGATTAATGCCCTCCTTGCCCGGTCCGTGAGTTTTGGTGGGCGGCCATCTCTTGGCAGGTTTGCTGTTGTGCCATGTTCTTTCCATTTGGTTATGATAGATTTGATGGTGCTCCTGGGGATCATCAAAGATTTGGATATTTGTTTATAACCTAACCCTGACTTGTACTTCTCAACAACATTGTCCCTTACTTGTTTAAAGAGTTATTTGGTCTTCATGGCAGTGTTTGGTTAGTGGTGCCTCTTGCTTAGGTGTTGCAGCCTCTGGGGCCTTTCAAAAAAGGTGTGTATATATGTATGGACAAATCATGTGACACTTAGATTGCACACAGGTGGACATCATTTCACTAATTATGTGACATCTGAAGGTAATTGGTTGCACCAGAACTTTTTATGGGCTTCATAACAAAGGGGGTGAATACATACGCACATGACAATTTTCTGTTTTCTATTTCCCAAAAAATAGTTTTATGTATATATTTTTCTCATTTCACTTCACCAACCAATTGTGTTCTGATCCATTGCATACAATTCAGATTAACAAAACATTGAACTTAAGGCTGTAATGTAACAAAATAGATAAAAAGTCAAAAGGGTGAATACTTTTGCAAGGCGCTGTAGGTTATTTTCTTTGGTATATACAAAAGAGGTACCAGTGGTTTGGACACTGCAACATAATGGGGCTACACAACCATCACAAAATAATTGGTTAACGCAGGAAGAAATCCAAAAGAGGTTGTAAAAAATACTTACATAGGCAAGGTGTAAGTGTCTTGCTGTGCATTAATCCTAATTCTAAGGGATTATATTGTGTACCTGATATCCTGAGGCCATCTTCTATACCAGAGGTAGTAAGAACTATACAGTCCTGCTGGGGTACGCTTGAACTAGGTTCTTGTCAAGCCCCATTGAATAAGCAGGTTGTGACATAGGAATTGCAGTAAATATATGCACATGGGTTGAGAGCTGGCTACAAGACAGGAAGCAAAGGGTTGTTGCAAATGGAACATACTTAGATTGGACTAATGTTGTAAGTGGGGTTCCTCTGGGCTCAGTATTAGGTCCTCTCCTTTTCAACATATTTATTAATGACTTAGAAGTAGGACTGGATGACACAAAGTTGTGCAAGGTAATTAAATCAGAAAATGATGCACTTTCCCTCCAAAGGGATTTAGAGAAATGGGCAACTAATTGGCAGATGAGATTTAATACGAATAAATGTAAAGTTATGCATCTGGGAAGGAAAAATAGCCATGCCATTTATAAACTTAATGAAACAAATCTAGGGGTATCAGATATTGAAAGGGATTCGGGAGTGCTTGTGGACAACCACCTAGGTAACAGTGCTCAATGCCAAGCAGCAGCTGCAAAGGCAAATAAACTATTAGCATGTATTAAGAAGGGTATAGAAGCAAGGGAAGCAAATATAATTCTACCACTATACAAATCCCTAGAATGCCCACATTTGGAATATGGAGTACAATTTTGGGCACCACTTCATAAAAAGGACATTTTAGAACTGGAAAATGTACAGAGAAGGACAACAAAACTAATAAGGGGAATAGAGGGGCTAAGTTATGAAGAAAGACTAACCAAATTAAAGGTGTCTCTAAGAGGGGATATGATTACCCTTTATAAATACATCCAGGGTCAGTATAAAGATTTTTCAAGGGAGCTTTTTGTTCCAAGAGGTTTTCAATTGACACATCCTTTGAGGTTAGAAGTAAAAAGATTCCACCTTAAAGAAAGAAAATGTTTCTTTACAGTTAGGGGAGTTAATCTGTGGAATTCTCTACCAAGGGAGGTGGTGACAGCAGATTCAATAGATAACTTTAAAAAGGGATAAGATATATTTTTAAATAAAAAGGGTATTCAGGGTTATCCTAGTTAATTAGAGAGGGAGTATTGATCCAGGGAGATATCCGATAGCCAGCATCTTGGGTCAGGAAGCAATTATTTGTTTCCCTTTTGAGACAATTGGCTTGTTTTTTTCTGTTTGCCTTCCTCTGGATCAATTACCGAACTAATCCGCATATTGCAGATCAGAGGAGATCTTAAAAGGTTGAATTTGATCGGCTAAAAGTCTTTTTTCAACCTCAATTACTATGTAAATATGTAACTATATATACAATGCATCATGTACAATCTCTGTGCAATGCTTATTCACTCACTGGACTAGATCTACAGTATATCACAAAATAACCCCATCCCCTCCTGCGACATCTGCTATCTTTTACAACCCCCTTTATGACTGAAGCCAGAGAGGAAGTACACCTAGCCACTCTCAGTAGTCGTAAACCATATAAATTCCTGTAGAACTTGATCATTTGTCCCACAGGTGACTGCATTAACTTTGTATTGTATAAGCAGGATGCCATGACAGTAACTAAATGCACACATTCCATCCATGATATAACTATACTCACACATTACACTCATGTCTGTACTATAGGTACACATTAATTATTTAACATGACACATAAATGAAAGATAAATTGTTACAGTCCTTAACCCATCTCATGTCCCTCTTTATTGTCTCAGGTATTAGTAACCCAGTGTTACAAATTCACAAATAACAAGGTTACTTGTGGGATTTAGTGGAGACCCAAAGCCAGTCATGACAGTCAGGGCAAGCCCAAAAGAGTCCAGCAAATAATCCAGAGTCCAGGGCTACCATGACAATGTGGACTTTTCAGGAAGAACTAAAAGAAAATTAATGAAGCAGCAGAGGAGGTTTACTAACAACTAAAAATACCAAAGGGGAAAGAGATACACCTTACACAGTACACTCTTGTATTATGGTACATGTGAGGAGTTAAAACATAACTTGTGTGGTTCTATAAAATAATATAAAATGATACTGTCCTTTATTTGAGTAAGGAAAATAAAGGGTTTGGTGTTAACCATGTAAAACTGTAATGAGATTCATTGTAATAATTGGTACCTCAGCCTTGTTACTGATTATATAGCTGTGGAAATAGTTATAATGAAATACAGAGTAAATTATTGCATATGAGATGATCAATATATATATACCGTATATACTCGAGTATAATCCGAGTTTTTCAGCCCTCTTTTAAGGCAAAAAGGGGAGTTGAGGTTGAGTAGGGTTGAGGTTAAGGAGGGTTGAGGTTGAGGAGGGGGTTGAGGAGGGGGTTGAGGAGGGAGGTTGAGGATGAGGAGGAGGGCCTGAGGAGGGGGGTTGAGGATAGGGGGTTGAGGAGAGAGGATGAGGATGCGGGTTGAGGATAGGGAGGTTGAGGATGGGGGGTTAAAGGGGGAGGTTGAGGAGGGGGGTTGAGGAGGAGGGGTTGGGGTTGAGGGGGGTTGAGGTTGAGGAGGGTTGAGGTTGAGGAGGGGGTTGAGGATGAGGATGGGGGTTGAGGAGGGAGGATGAGGATGGGGGCTTGAGGAGGGGGTTGAGGATTGGGGGGTTGAGGAGGGAGGTTGAGGAAGGGGTTGAGGATGGGGGGTTGAGGAGGGAGGTTGAGGATGAGGAGGGAGGTTGAGGATGAGGAGGAGGGGTTGAGGAGGGGGGTTGAGGTTGAGGAGGGGGGTTGAGGATGGGAGGTTGAGGATGGGGGGTTGAGGAGAGAGGATGAGCATGGGGGTTGAGGAGGGGGGTTGAGGATGGGGGGGTTGAGGAGGGAGGTTGAGGATGAGGAGGGAGTTTGAGGATTAGGAGGGAGGTTGAGGATGAGGAGGGAGTTTGAGGATGAGGAGGGAGGTTGAGGATGAGGAGGGAGGTTGAGGAGGGAGGTTGAGGATTAGGAGGGAGGTTGAGGATGAGGAGGGAGGTTGAGGATGAAGATGGGAGGATGAGGAGGGTGATAAGGGAGGGGAGAAGAGACACTGGGAAGGGAGAGGTTGGAAGAGACACAGGGAAGGGAGAGGGGAGAAGAGATACAGGGAAGGGAGAGGGGAGAAAAGACAAGGAGAGAGAGAGGGGGACACAGAGGGCACAAGAGGGACACATAGGGCAGCACATTTCACACCCTCGGCTTATAGTCAAGTCACTCATTTTACCCAGTATTTTTTGGTAAAATGGGTGCCTCGGCTTATACTCGGGTCGGCTTATACTCGCGTATATACGGTATATAGTTGAATAATCAGATATTGCAGTGAATAGTGATACCTTTTTTATTGGACAAACATATTCATAATAAAGCGACGAGCTTTCGAGAGATAATGCCTCTCTTTATCAAGTCAAAAAGCGATACTGATACAAGTATAAACTGAAAACGGTAAACAGAAAGAGATGGAAAAAAAAAAAAAAAATTGGAAAAACTAGAAATACTAAATTAATTGTCCAGAGTTAAGCGAGAAATAGACCAGCATTGTGAATAAAGTCCTGATAGGTCAGTAAGTAAGTCGATAGATCAGGTTGTAGATAAGAACATAGCAGAGTAAAATAAAGAGCAATAAATATTCAGCATAGCATGTAGCTTACAAAAACAGTAATAGAACGGGGGGGGGAGGTAAGTGGAATGTGTTAGCTATAAGACATTAAGATAGTGGGTCCGAAAGCCTATGTTGATGTTATGCCCAAATCCTTTGTATTACAGAATTGAATCATTTTTATTTCAAAAAATTTCCGCTGTTGGATAGTTCTGAAATTCCCTCTGAGTACTTTTATTTTGAGGTTCTGGATGGAGTGATTCTACTGGGTAAATGTGAATGAACCTCCACCAAAGCTCCAGCAAAAAGCACCATGAAGACAGTTATGGTACTGTTGTACTATTGTACTGCTAATATAAGCATGACAGGACATTTCAATTGCTGCTTACTATTGTGGCCATTTTGATTCTACTTCATTGACTATCACTGATCTATTCGTGATCATTAAAGAAACAGCTTGTAGATCAATATAGAGATTGTAAGTTTGCGAGTTTTTGGACACTGGATTCTAAGCTCAAAGATAGGGCCCTCCATCCTTTTCAACGTGTTATTACTGCCATTGTTTTTTGCCTTGATCATAACCCATGTATAGCTCTACAGAATATGTTGGCGCGTTACAATGATAATAATATTAATAATAATAATAATAATAGAGTTGGGTAGATACAAAGAAAATAATTACAATGGAAATGTAAAAGCAGAGTTAAATCTTGGTTTCATAAAGTAGAATGAGTGATGGTTGTTTTTATTCCATTCTGTGTGTCAGTGTGTCGGTGTGAGTGAATACCTGTTTTTGCACTCAAGGAACAAATGAGCACAAGACACACATAGGTTGAAAGTGAGCTTAATGTAGCTTTTTGTAAAACAAAAGAACACTTTTTAATATAACTGACTGAATGGGTCATTTTGACCAGCACCTCAACTATCCTGCCAGTTAGACCTTTGTCCATACACAGGTTTCCACTCTACACCTCACCGGCTGGAGTAGACAAGAGCTATTTGTAGACTGTCAGCACATCATATAGACACAAAGAAAGCATGGAATCCACCATCCAAGGAAAGAACACAGTCCTATACTTATGTCTGAACCAAGAAAGACTAATGTTATTCAAAAGAATACAGAACATGTATAGGGAAAATGCAATGGTTATAGTAAAAACTAACATAAAGTAGTAGTAGTCCAATTAGTAGTTTGAAGCTAAGATTGCGATCACTAGGTCAGAAAGCAAAGATGGAATATTAACTCTCCCGTTGTTTAAGTGGAGCTGAAGTAACATGTAAGTTCCACAGGGAGGCTTGCTGAGATCTCTCTTTACAAACAGTAACTTGTTTACACCTCCATAGACAAGGTCACACAATATAACAGAATTACAAATAAAACTACATAGAAAAATCAATACAAACTATCAGCCATGTTTAAATATGAACATAAGCCATGTGGCAAGCTGTTAACCACAATCACAATACCTCCAGTATTATAATATAGCAAAGCTACCACCTACACTATGTAGAACACTGAATATACCCAGAAGTACACATGGTATCACTAGTATGGGGAATCCCTTAGTCAACAGGCTCAGTCCAACGGGAATAATCCACACAACTCTGATTGGCACAGGGTGGTTCACTGACAGAAAAAAGTAAGATAATGTGTGCATTTGACAGAGCACAATGGAAAGGAAACTTGTCACAACTAATATAATGAGAAAAAGGATAAGTGCACATACAACACTTCCAGAAATTGTTGAAGAATGGAGAGATGAAAGAATGAGATTCTTAAAGGTCATTCACCTTGCAGTAAGTGTTTTTCTCGGTGTGAAAGAGCACAATATTGTATATTAAAATGATCGATTTTTTTAATTACACTAATAACAGATAAAATATATAAAGTTTAAGCCTTTGTTTACCTACAAAGTGTATCCTGCTTATTAGCTGTTGCACAAGTAATAACATAGCCAATGAGCGTGTGGTGTGATGATTGTCTATAGGGAAGACAGTGATTGACAGTTTTTCCCTGGACTCAGAACTACACTGACCAGTTAACCATAACTGACCTATTTTAGGTGAGTTCAGTATTACATGCCTGCTGATTTGTTAACTGTTAATTTGTTTTCCTTTTGATCTTTACACGGACAGCTTAGGAGCAGAGCACTGTTCTAAAGTGTTCAAATTCCAGAGAGGCAAGAGTGCATAAAGGTGAATTTTCTTCCATAGGAAATTACATAAACATTCCAAGTTCTGTTGCCTTCAACCTGGAAATGTAAGCAGTCTTACCATTGACTTGAATGGGACACACCCTGCATTCTAAATGGTTGCAGTAATGAAGCAAGATCCAGCCCCCCTCCTCCAAGCTGGGGGCAGTCTTTCAGAGATGAAAACATATCTAAACACAGATTTGATTTGATCCTCAGTGAAAAAATGCATGTATTTCAAAAATTCAAAAAGTATTTCAACATTATGCAATGCATTTAAGAGATCTTTATAGTGGCCTGGTCCAAATTGTGCTGATTTAAATGGCCCTTTAAGCATGAAGGTTGTGTATCTAGAACTATATATTTTAGTTTGATGTTTCTCACTTGCATTATTTTGTCTTTTAAACATCGTCCAAATACAGGTACCAGTGGTCAAAAATTCTTACATTCATAATGAAAAACAGGTATCCAATCAATTGTAGAAAGAAAATATGTGAATAAGAGAGAGTACAAACAGCCTTATTTTGCCACATGACAGTGGCAGGAAGGATTTGAAATATGCTGAAAAAGGTTTAGGGCTTCTTAATGATGAATACAATTTTTGGTAGCAGTTTGAAGGTAAAACCTAAAGTATTTAAGAAGACTAAGAATCTGTTAGCACAAGCATGAAAAGAAAGTTATAGGAGAAGGAAAAGTCGAGAGAGTAGAAGATGTTAAAGTGTTTAATCTTTGATGAAGAGAATGCTTGTATGCCTGGAAATATATAGACAATAACAAGTACTTTATAAGGTGATTACTATAAAAATGCATGACCTAAGCAAGGCCATTTGGTATGTGCATATAAGAATTTATACCCCATCATTAAATATAAAAATTAGACACAGACCACTTCTTGGGAGATAACTGGCCACAGCATTTATTGGTAAACACAACATGACGTAATAACCATGACGATAAATAAATAAACATAACCCCCGAGGGTAGGAGCCTGGACAGAGACAGTATATCCTACGCCCTGAAGCCTCATCCAGGGCCTACCGTCTTGGAACATCCGTACCACCGTAGGGTAGGATGTCCCCCATTTTACCACTGTCCCGGCGACTCTCCTCATCACCCGCCGCTGTGACAACATAAACAAACTTTTGATACCATATAATATATACATAAATGATACATCCACAACAACAAGTACTTCAGACAATAAACAAAATAATCCACAACTTGTTATTATTCATCCGTATCTTTTTTTACATTTTTTACAGTACTACATATACATCACATTAACAACAATACTCTAGGGATGTGTGGGTGGGCATCTGCTCCCATGGCTAGCTGGGGGCAAACTGTAAATTGGTTCCAAACTTCCAAACGCCTACAATGGCTCCACCTCCCCCAGCTAGCCACCTCCTGCCAGGTCAAGTGGTCCTTCCCTCCAACCCCAGGCAAGCCTGAGGTGGCCTTCATGACCTAAGCAAGGCCCATTTGGTATGTGCATATAAGAATTTATACCCCATCACCCATTGAGTATAAAAAGTAGACAAAGACCACTTCTTGCGAGATAACTGGCCACAGCGTTTATTGGTAAACACAGCATGACGTAATAACCATGACGATAAATAAATAAACATAACCCAGATGGGAGGAGCCTGGACAGAGACAGTACACCCTGCACCCTGAAGCCTCATCCAGGGCCTACTGTGTTGGAACATCCGTACCACCGTAGGGTAGGATCTCTCCCATTTTACCACTGTCCCACCACAGAGAAGACCACATAATACCTTTTGCGGATTCGACTCCCCACACCAAAAACTCCATAGCCAGCCACACACCCTCCTAAAACAGCACTCAGAGCTCCATATCTGCTACTGATCCATCTGCACCGGGGCCACGCCCAGCTCTGGGCTAAGACCGACAACCGAGGCAACTCGCCTACATGGTCTGATTTAGTAATAGCCCATGATATTACCACATGCTACCTTCCAATTCTCAAAACCACATTCTCCAAAAGCCTGTAGGGCTGTTACGGTGGCTGCTTCTGCACCAAGCGAGTGGGCATCAAGTTCCAATGTGGAATATGCCCAAACGCTGCTGGCAATCTCCAACGTTGTAGAATCACTCATAGAGAACCAATATTATTTCAACAAGGAAAGGTGCAACCAACCACGCAATTTGGATCAAGAGAGACTTAATCTATAAATGAGGGAGGGGCAATCAGTGTGCCCGTTACACTGTACTACCTCCCTACTCCGCCTGCTTAACTTGGACCGTCGCAGCCAAATGGTCTCATGATCACCCTGGATCGCCAGACCAGCAACCTGAGGTCAACATACCTTGTCTGTTTACAACCAACCTTTTGCTACCATCCAACCAGAGGGAAAGAGATGGCCGTACAGAACCGCAAGGCTTTAGACTTGTCACAGGCCTCTTTCCAGAACCGCACTATCCAGCCACATGGTCATATGATCACCCTTTGGAACCTAAGACCAGACACCTGAGGTTGCCCCACCTTGCCTATATACCAACCAACCTCTCGCTACCAGCAAACCAGAGGGAAGGAGAGATGGTTGCACAGCCCGCAAGGCTTCGCACTTATCACAGACCTCCTTCCCAAACAGTGGTATCTTCGGCCCTTGGGAAAAGGCTACCAGTCACCTGCCGTCCCTTTGCCATACCTCCTGTTCACCTTTACCACTTGCTCTCTCCATCACCTCGTCAGGACCCATTAACCCGGCTTGATTACCGATGTGTCTGCTAATTGACGCCCCACCTTCCTCTGCACCTAGGGGTAACCAGAAAACCCCAACCCTACCAATGCCCCAATCGCGTACCCAGTGCACAAACTGTCCATCCTCCCACTCCGGCCAGCAGTCTGAGCCTCGCACATGAGAAGGAACAGTCATCCATCCTGTCTTGAGACCTGATACCTTCATAACACTATATGGTCCCTTACCTGTACTGAGGACAGGGTTTCCGATAACATAGTCCTGAACAGGCAACTACATACTGAGATTAACAGCCTGCACCACCACTGTATTCTCTGTACACTCGATTTACTACCCTTTGATCCACTGCCAACAAGCCGTGCATAACTCTAGAAGGATCTACAAATCCAAGCACCATACAGCACTAGACACCATCCCCATCGCTTATGATACCACCCTGAATGATCAAAGAGTGATACAAATGCAGGGGATGAAAGGAGTGACAGCCTTTGTTGCAGATACACCAAAACACATTCATAATAACCCATATACACTCCTCAGTACACACGTTGCCGACTACGGCACAAAGGAGTTAATAATATCATGGAACTCACATGGACAAGAAAATAATATCCTCTGCTTTATGACTATATCATATTACAGGATAATAGTGTCCCGCCAGCAAGACCCCTAAGACTTTTAAATAATCAGAGACAAAAACCCGACAATCCCTTATACATAGCTCCGTCACTATCCAAAAACCATGTGACAGACCCACTGAGTATGCACACAGCCACCATCTTAATGGTCCTATCATGGTTTACGAGCTTGTGTCTCACGGCATAAAATACGCTAGTTCTAACTGGACAGACCAGGAGCCCGACGCAGGTCCCACAATGCCGCTATAGCCAGATTTGAATAACACTAGGGCATAGCACCAACCTGGGCAAGCACTTGCTGACTGCTACAATTACAAGTCAAAAGAATGTATAATAGCTGCCTATGAACATTTGAGTGTCATTCCGTCGTGTCCAAAAACAAAACCCTACGTAACCCATAGACGTGTTGCCCTGGGGATTCATGCCTGATGTACCAGAGTGGCTTGCCTGCCATCCTTTCCTAATTCACCCACTGAGAGACAACTCTTTGCCTCACTTGTATCCATTTCCAGGGATAAATATCCTGTTGTGTATCCCCTCCAAAGAGTGACCCCGTACCGAAATACCAGGCAATCCTACCCTGGCATGAAAAACAGCAAACCCCAGCTCAGAACCTATGCTTTCTTACCCTATACTCCCCTATCGGTCCAGAGCCTGGTGTCTTCGAACAAAATAGACCCAAGTGGAACAATGCGTAACTGAAGGTAAATTGCAGCCAAATTATCAAAAAACAAGATAAACAGCTCCCCTAACCATCTGCCACCCAGCAGCGCATCACTCTAAGAGGACCACTGATGCCTCCCCACAGTGGGGAAAAGAAAAACCCCGGTGGATTATATGGCCTTCCGAATAATAACACCACCCAAGAGGGGATATCCCTCAACTCGACCCTCATAGCGGGGAAAAGTGGACCCTCCAATCTAAACCACAACTGTATTTGCCGTAATGCTACAACAGGTTCCCCCCATATTGGATGAGAATACACCGATGATCAATAGATCCTTGAGCCCTAATCCAGCCGACATACCAAGCTGACCCCCCAGACGTACTTAAATGACCCTGCGAGACAGGGGGAATTATGTCCGCTATAACTAACACCAGATGTACTGCCTTGAACATTGACAAAACCGATAACAAGCTGTGACCGTCCACAGAAACATAACTATTATAAAACTATCTAGCAGGCCCATGACAAATACCTATATATGAATACCACCCGCACCACACCGACGGCCTAGTATTGACCAACATGAGTTATAGGGTTAATTAAGGCCTTATGGGGGTCTGGATTGACCACCATGAGTTATAGGGTTAATTAAGGCCTTATGGGGGTCTGTATTGACCTTCATGAGTGACAGGGTTAATTAAGTGCTTATGGGGGTCTGTATTGAACACCATGAGTTAAAGGGTTAATTAAGTGCTTATGGGGGTCTGTATTGACCACCATGAGTTATAGGAATTAATTAAGGCCTTATGGGGGTCTGTATTGACCTTCATGAGTTATAGGGATAATTATAGTTGCCTGGGGTTAATATTTTTGGTGTGAGTCCTTTCAGGACCTTTACGGTCCTTTAAGGACCCGCGAGGCGGGAAATTTAAAATTGAAATGCAGCAGGGTCACAATCGGTGCCGATCGGGGACCCCCGCTGCAGGGGGTTCATGTGGGGCGGCTGTGGGGGTCCCTATGGACCCCTGCAGCAAGGGGTTTATACGGGGACACTTCGGGGGTCCCGATGGGGACCCCCAGCATATAGGGGAGTTAATTGTAGGTGCAGCGGCCGGGATTGGGTAATAGTGTGCCGCGGCCCCTTTATGGGCTTTTAAATGCAGCGGGTGGCCTGATCTATGCAGATCGCGGACCCCCCCCCTGCAAGGGGTTAATGTGGGGACACTTGGGGGGCGGCGGGGAATTTAAAACTTTTAAATGCAGCGGGGGGCCTGATCTATGCAGATCGGGGACCCACCCTGCAAGGGGTTAATGTGGGGACACTTGTGGGTCCTGATGGGGACCCCCAGCATAGAGGGGGGTTAATTTTAGGTGCCGAGGCCGGGGTTGCGTAATAGTGTGCCGCGGCCCCTTTTAAGAGGCGCGGCGGGGAATTTCAAAACTTTTAAATGCAGCGGGGGCCTGATCTATGCAGATCAGGGACCCCCGCTGCAAGGGTTTAATGTGGGGACACTTGGGGGTCCTGATGGGGACCCCCAGCATAAAGGGGGGTTAATTTTAGGTGCCGAGGCCGGGGTTGCGTAATAGTGTGCCGCGGCCCCTTTAAGGAGCCGAGGCGGGGAATTTAAAAGTATTAAATGCAGCGGGGGCCTGATCGTGCCGATCGGTGACCCCCGCTGCAAGGGGTTAATGTGTGGGGGCTGCGGGGGTCCCTATGGACTCCTGCAGCAAGGTGTTAATGTGAGGACACTTCGGGGGTCCCGATGGGGACCCCCACATAGAGGTGGGGTTAATTTTAGGTGCCGGTGGGGTAGTTGGAGTACCCCCCATGGCAGGGCTTATGTGGGGGACTGCCGTGGAGGTCCAGTTTAGGAACCCCGCAGCAATTGATGAGGAGTGGGAGCCTGCGATATCATATCACTTACGCAGTGTTGATACGTACGGCCCTGCTGCGTAGCTCATACGTTGCTCGCAGCAGGGCTAATTTAATAGCATTGTAAGTTAGAGAAACTTTGCAGTACGTAGGGATTAAGTAGAAGCCTCTTATTTACGAGGCTGGAATTAAATGTGGCCCACTGTCCCCAATATCCCCATTACAATTTTTCACTATTTAGTGGTAATAATAAAATCCAAGAATAATATAGGAACATAAGCTAGCTAAATAGCTCATAAACATAATTGACTGCCAAATGCAGGGGTTGAACCAGCAGCTCCAGAGATCAGTCGGGAGAATTTACCCACAGAGCCACAACAGCTCTGAACCATCTGCTCACAATATAGCATTGCAAGTGCAGCTTTTTTTTTAAATGAACAGAGCCAGGCAGGCACCTGCACATCAGAGTATACACACAGTGGGAATCGTTCACTTTAGTCAGTTCCAAGTACACACCTTGGAAATCATTCACTTTAGTCAGTTCTAGGTACACACCGTGGAAATCATTCACTTTGGTCCTAACTAGCTCTGCATGACTATACATAGAGAAAGGGGGGAAAGACCAGCTCCATCACAACACCCGCCGCGCTACCCCCCCCCCCCCAGCCAAAACCCTGGCATACCGTGGCAAGGAGAAACCCTCCTAGCGGGGCAAGGGGTTGGCGTTGAGGAGAGCGCTAACCGCAGGCCCCCATCCCCGGGCGGGACAGGGAAATTAAAATGATTGGGAGCACCATACCACACTGGTGCCGTTGCTGCGGCCCAGCTAACAACCCTCCGCAGCTTCCGCCCAGACATCAGGTCAGGGGGGACCATATCTCTATAACCCGAGCCTCTTCCCCGTCAGACCTACCAGCTCCCAGGCGCGCACTGCAGCTCCCAGCATACCCATCGCGCCTCCATGGCACCACTGCAGAGCGGCACTGACCCTGTCCACGGGGTCCTGCCACGCCATTAAGTGTATCCGGCGCTCCTCTAATGCAAGCCCTCCACTGGGTGCATGAGGTCAGCCCTGGGGACTGCACAGGAGACAATTCACCTTCCACCGTGCCCCCAGCACACTACCCAGTGTATTTCCTCCATGGGTGAGCAAGAGGCATCGGAGCCCACCATAGCCAATGAGGAAGGAGCTGACCGAGCGCTACATCTGCTTCCATGGCTAGCTGGGGGCAAACTGGTGGAAATTGGAGCCAAACGCCTATAAAAGCTCCAGCTCCCCCAGCTAGCCACCTTCTGCCCCTACCCAGTCCTGCCAGGTCAAGTGGTCCCTCCCTCCAAACCCAGGCAAGCCTGAGGTGGCCTACGAGCCCTTCATTTCCCCACAATAAACAAATATTGAAGTCTGTCATTTAAAGCTGTCAGTCAGGCTATTCATAGACTTTGTTAAAGACTCCTATACAAAATGAGACGAGTCATACTCGTTTGTAGGTGGATCACAAAGACTGCCAGCTCAAAATCTTCCATCTTAGTTTACTATAGGATTTTTTTTTTTAAATAACATTCAACTGATAAAGTATTTGTTGTTACCTCTAGTTTTAAATGATACAGTATTTGGTGCCTTTACTGTGTAACTTTAAAATTAAGGCTTTAACACTTCCTCTTCTATATTTGTTATGTACTTAAGTAAATGTTAAGAACCTTGAGAGTGATGATTGGTGAACATTTGTCTGTAAGTAAACACGTCATCCTCAACACAATATAGCCTAAAATGCCTGGTAAAAGTAATATTATTGTGAGGGGATTGAAAATTGAACAAGATTATACAAAGAGTTGGAAACAGAGATAAAACTCACACTAGGGGAACAGTGTTTGATGTATCAATTAAAGATAGAATTTCAGAGCTATGAATTGATCTAAAAATTTGGGAGAACAACAATAAACATGTGTATTTTGGGATTTGCAAATATAATTGTATACTTTTTTAAAGGTTAGTCTTATACTTCAATCGACTGGGTGAAAAAGTGAAAGATTAAGTGAGGCATACTCATTATAGGAGGTGATTTTAAGGTAGCACTACTGTTAAACAACTTAGATCTAGAAACATATTAAAGAAACACTCAGTGGTAACAGATTCATCAGATATAACATGCTTGTCACAATAGTTACAAAAAAAGCATATCCTTAATTTCTGAAGATGCCAGCATCCTTCAGAGAGGGATTATACTTTCTATTCTCATGTACATAATAGCTATTCTAGAATCATTACATCAGGACAGACCAAAAATGTATACCACAAGTATTGAGTACTTACATTCATAATATAGAATGTTCAGATCATGCTGATATTGGGGCTTCATTAACTATCATTCAGCCACCAAGTCGGCCCAGTAACTGGTGCATTACTGAATATATAATAAAAGCCCTAGATATTAAAGTATAAGTAATAAGGCAATCAATAATTATTATGACATTAATGAGATAGACCAGATTAATTCACTTACAATATGGGAAGCTCATAAACCAATAATTTGAGTCATGGTAATTAGAATATCTTGCAAAAATACAATTTGAAAAAATAGAAGTTTTGACAATTGAGCTTAATCAATTTGCCACAACATAAACAAATACCAAATTTAATACTTTTAGAAAAAATCATTAAAGCTAAATGCTCTGTAACATATGAATAATATCATTGCATACAAAACAACTATTATGTACAGGCTTATAAGCTTAATAGTATGTTGGCCACATGTTTAGAAAAAAAAGAGAATAAATACATTGATTCAATGCATTAAAGATGAAAAGTATAACATGCTCCGCATGCAGCAACAGATCCTCACAGAATACATTTTTTTTCCGAAACTTATATAAAAAACTAAAGCACCAGAAGGTACAGTACAAACTATTTTGCAATTTTTAAAATCACTTAAATGACCAAAGCTCACAACAGACCAAATTAGTGAAGAAGAGATCAGTGAAGCTATAAAGAGATTAAAAACGATAAAGCTCCAGGCCCAGATGTATACAATAATAGCTACTATCAAATATACAAAAAATAACTGGTCCATAAACTCCATAATCTATTTCTAGCATTGGAAAACGGTACCAACCCCTCCTAGTGATTCCTAAAGGCAAATATTATCGCCTATCATATTATCTATACCAGGCAAAGATCCATCCCATACAGAGAACTATAGATCGATATCCCTCATGAATTCTGATGTGAAAATATTCCCCAAATTATGAGAATTAATAAAATAGTACAAAACAAATACACATGTAGGTAAATTTGTCTTCATATACTCCAACATAACCATCTCCCCTCTCATACTCTCCTCTCCTCTTTTATGCTCCCATGAGCTACTCCCCTTCCTTCAGTCCCTATCTCCTCCTTCTTCTAAAGCTCACAAGCAGAATCACGTCTGCAAGTCTCATTCCCATCTCCTATCTCTCTCTCTCTCTTCTTCTACTGAGGATATATATCTCCTAACCCAGGCCCTCACCTGATGTTTGTATGTGCATATTATATTATCTGACCACTATGGACATACAAACCATTACACACTATAGCCACTCACCTCTAATGACTTCTATCTGATCAACTCCCTCTACTACTAAATGAAATAACTTTTCTAATTTGTACACCTTCCAACTTAAGTAAACTTTCACTTCCTTCCTTTGTCTGCACTTTTGTATAGTATAGTATTTGAGGTTGAATAAAGACTGTTAGTCAACCAAGTTCAACCTTTTTAGATCTCTTTTGATCTTTTTAATATGTGGACTATTTGTTATTAATTGTTAATTGATCCAGAGGAAGGCAAACAGAAAAAAAAAAACATTGAAACTTTGCCAATTGTCTCATAAGGGGAAAAAAAACAAAATTCCTTCCTGACCCCAGAAACTGGTGATCAAATTTCTCCATGGATCAATATTCCTTCGCTAGTTATCTAGGATAACCATGAATGCCCTCTTTATTTAAAAATATATCTAACCCCTTTTTAAAGTTATTTATAGAATTCACTGTCACCACCTCCTTCGGTAGAGAATTGCATAGCTTCACCACCTAACTGTGAAGAACCCTTTTCTTTCGTTAAGGTGAAATCTTTTTTCCTCTAACCTCAAGGGATGTCCTCTTGTCAGTTGAAAATCTCCTGCTACAAAAAGCTCACTTGACAAAGCCTTATATTGACCCTGAATGTATTTAAATAAGGTAATCATATCCCCTCGTAGACGCCTTTTTTCTAGCGAAAATAAGTTTAATTCAGTTCTTCATAACTTAGCCCCTCCATTCCCCTTATTAGTTTTGTTGCTCTACTCTGTACTTTTTCCAGCTCTAAAATGTCCATTTTATGAAGTGGTGCCCAAAATTGTACTCCATATTCCAAATGAGGGCGTACTAGGGATTTGTATAGTGGTAGAATTATATTTGCTTCCCTTGCTTCTATACCCTTCTTAATACATGCTAATATTTTACTTGCCTTTGCAGCTGCTGCTTGGCATTGAGCACTGCTACCTAGGTGGTTGTCCAGCAAGTACTCCCAAATCCCTTTCAATATCGGATACCCCTAGATTTGCTCCATTAAAATTATAAATTGCATGGCCATTTTTCCTTCCCAAATGCATAACCTTACATTTGTTTGTATTAAATCTCATCTGCCATTTAGCCACCCATTTCTCTAATTTATGCAAATCCTTTTGTAGCCAAAGTACATCATTATCTGATTTAATTACCTTGCACAACTTAGTGTCATCAGAAAAATGGAGACACTACTTTGGAGTCCTACTTCTACATCATTAATAAATATGATAAAAAGGAGAGGACATAATACTGAACCTTGAGGAACCCCACTTACCACATTAGTCCAATCAGAGTATGTTCCACTTACAACAACCCTTTGCTTTCTGTCTTTTAGCCAGCTCTCGATCCATGAGCAGATATTTACTGCAATTTCTGTACCCCCTTAGTTTGCTCAAAAGTCTTCCATGTGGCACTGTATCAAATGCCTTTGCAAAATCCAAAAAGACTACATCCACTGAGTTTCCCTGATCCAAGTTCCTACTAACCTCCTCATAGAAACTAATCAGATTGGTCTGACATGACCTATCCTTCATAAATCCGTGTTGACTGCCACCTATGAACTTGTTCAAATATACATATTCTTGTATATTATCCCTTATTAACCCTTCTAAAAGCTTCCCAACTACAGATGTGAGGCTGGCTCACTGGTCTATAATTCCGCCGGATTTGCTTTTGCTCCCTTCTTAAATATAGGTATCACTTCTGCTTTTCGCCAGTCATCTGGTAGGGACCCTGTGGTGAGGTGAGTGAGTCTTGAAAGATTAGATATAATGGTTTGGCTATTACAGAACCCAGCTCCCTCAGTACCCTTGGATGTATTCCATCAGGACCTGGGGCTTTATTAACATTTATTTTCTCCAATCTCTTTTGGATTTCTTTCTGCGTTAACCAATTATTTAGTGATGGTAGTGTAGCCCCATTTTGTTGCGGTGTCCTAACCACTGGTACCTCCCTTGTGTACACCGAAGAAACGAACCTATTTAGCTCATCTGCCTTTTCCTGGTCACTAATTATCAGTAGGCCTGTGTCACATTGCAATGTTCCTTACCATTAATATATTTAAAAAATATTTTAGGGTTAGTCTTACTTTCCTTTGCAACTGACTTCTCATTTTCTATTTTAGCCAGTCTAATAGCCCTTTTGCAGGTCTTGTTGATTTCCTTATAGTCACATTAAGCTGCCTCTGTTCCCTCCTTCTTGTATCATTTAAATGCATGTTTCTTTTTCCTTCTCATAATCTTTAAGTCATTGTTAATCCACATGGGATGTGATTTACTCCTATTCATTTTATTTCCACATGGTACATGCCAATGTGTATGTATATTTAGTAAGGATTTGAATGTTGTCCATTTATTTTCAGTATTTTTTCCTGTAAGTTCTTTGTCCCAGTCTATATGTAGCATTGCTGCCCTTAGCCCATTAAAGTTAGCCCTTTTAAAATTTAGAGTTTTTGTTGGCCCCTTGCAACTCTGTTTTTTTGTATTCAGTCTCAAATGAGACTGTGTTGTGATCACTGTTCTCCAAGGGTTCCCCTATTTTAACATTTGATATTATATCAATATTACTTATGTTGACTACTATACCATTTCTAGTAGGTTCTTGTATAACCTGGGCCAGATAATGATCCCTGAGTGTACTCAAGAACCTGCTCTCATTAGCTGAGCTGCTGGTCTCATTTATCCAGTTTATTTATTTCCCTGGTTTCTTTCATTACATCTAGAATGTAAGTAGCAAGTTTCCAATTTTGTAGTGCGCTTTGGAAGAAAGCACTTTCTACAAAGAATCTAAGCTCAAAACAGGGCCCTCATCCCCTGTACAGCGCTACGGAATATGTTGGTGCATTACAAAAAGAAGTTAATAATAATACTGGGAAGGTAAGCTCAGACAACGTTAGCAGGATTATTAATTTACAACATGAAATCATTCAGAATGTCCAATCCATCCTATTATCATTAGATGCCCAGAAAGCATGTGACCGGGTAAATTGGTCTTTTTTATTTACTACTCTATTTCACTACAAGTTTCCTACCGAGATCATTGGAGCTATTTCAACTCTCTAGCATAAACCTATTGCATATGCACAATAAGACTTCATTCCACTTTCAGTAGAACTCTTCCAATTAACTATTAGCTATAGCAAGTAAAAGACATACTGATGTAACTGGCATTAAGGGCACACCCACTTTTGGGCAAAGGAGACGTGCGCAACGTCATGTGCGCTCCGACAAATGCGCTCACCCACACCAGCCCGGCCGGTGAGTACTGGGGGAAAGAGACCTGCGGTTAGAGGGTGGGTACTAGGGAAAGAGAGACCTGAGGTTATAGGGTTGGTACTGGGGGAGAGAGACGGAGTGAGTAGTGGGGAGAGAGAGAATTGGGGAGAGAGGGTGGGTACCGGGGAGGGTGAATACTTGAAGCTGAGGAGAGGGTGAATACTGGGGTAAGAGAGGGTGAATACTGGGGGGGGGGGGGGTGATTACTTGGGGAGATGGTTAGAGAGCTGGAGAAGGAGGGTGAGTACAGAGTGCTGTACTGCCGCACAGGTGTGGGTGTGCACTTTTTTTCAGGCATTTTTTGTCGCACACATGATGAAGCGCACGTCTCCTTTGCCCAAAAGTCATGCTACCGGTATTAAGGTTTTGGAAAATCAATATAAATTAGCACTTCATGCAGATGACATTATTATTACATTTTTAAATCCACACACATCAGACTAACTTATTTACATTTTTCAACCAATAAATTGACAGGTTTAAAAATGAACACAACAAAATCTTAGGCAATGCCAATGAAACTTAACAACAATACTCGACTTTTATTATGCAAACATGTATTTATGAATGGGCTAGTAAATGTCTTACCTAGGTGTACAAATCTCAGCCAACCCACAATGCCTTTGTGAAGGTAATTTTTCTCCTTTAATATCAAAAGTTACTAATAAATTAAAAGAATGCATTAAATTCTCTATTTCTCTACTAGAGAGAATAGTGTTCCTAAAGATGAATCCATTGCCACATTTACTATATTTCTTTAGAACATTACCAATTAGAGTTCCTCCAAAAATTCTGGAAAAAATCCAAAAGCTTTTCCCAAAATGTCTCTGGAATTAATCAAAATACACTTCAAAAACATAAAACACTGGGTGGACTATTGGTTTCAAATATAAAACACTATTATTTAGCAGCAAGATTCATTCAACTGATACAATGGTATTACTCTAAACCACCATTACCATGGATAGAAATATAACAAGATTTATGCATTTCAGTGGAAGTTAACAAAGTTGCATGGTTACTTATGTCAAAACCCAAACATTATAAAAAATATATCCCAATCAATCGTAACCTATACTTATGGGAAATATAAAAAATACATAGTTGACGCACCTCAATCTACTTTAAAACCCATAGGTCTAGATTTTGCCACATGGGATGGGTATTATGGCCTTTTTAAGATGGCAAGTATTTAATGTTTATTTCATATCATGAGAAATCGTGAAATAATGACTTTTTCAAGAAGTAATTAAACATTATGATTTATATGGCTCTGACAGTTGGCAGTATCTTCAAGCAAGTAAAACATTATATACAAACATGTCTAAAAATAAATATTCTTAAAATTTTTGAAAGCCAATGGTTCCATTTTAGAGATGGTCCTGGCATTTAAATAGTGCTTTACCATATACACACACAAACGCAACTCTGTTCTATATAGAGAAATAGATTTACAAAACATACATTTTCTTATTTGTAGGTGATCGTTTCCAATTGATTGTCATGGAAAAATAGGTATCAGTGTATGTTAGCATATATAGAAATTTATATATTTCTACCAAACTATTCCCATGTTATTTTTCCAAGTTCTCTCTAAATGACCCACTTTATTCTCTTCTCATCTCATCTCTCCCCCTCAGCCAAATGTATTATTTAATTTCCTCTTTGCTCTCCTCATTCCCCACAACTTTTCTCTCCTTCGTTTCTTTCCTCACCTCTCACAACCCCAAATCTCCATCTCAAATTGTAACTTTGCTTTTCCTATTCCATCTTCCCTTCTTTATTCCTTTTTCAATCTTTATTTTTCCCTATTCACAAGCCCATGCTCCTCAGTTTTTCTTCTTAACCCTTTTACTCTCTCCCTATACTAACTTCTATCTGTCTTCTTACTTCTTTTATCCTTTTTACGACTCCTTGTTCTCCATTCTACTTGAGTGTATGGCTGTCTGTGAGACTTAATGGCAATATGTGTGAATGTGACTGGCTACCTATATGTATATCTATCTTTGTCACAGTCACTAATATAAACAAATGTCAAGAAAAATCCAGGGTGAACCACTTACAATCAACATTATTATACTGTTGAATTCCCTTATGGGACTCAATAAGACAACACATCAAAAAGACTCGCAATCCAGCAATATAGAAATCGATCAAATTCATTAAAGCAACTGTTCTAGTCCATGTGGCTTCCATAATATTCATTAACCCATTAAGTCCCAGGACCCATTTCACCCCAAAAAAACTTTACAAAAAAAGTTAAATGCGTATTTGGAAGTACAGTATTGCGTGTTTAATAGCTGTTAAAGCTCTAATAATTAATTGAAAAAGCCCTTGCGAGTCCTATTTAGTACTCATAATATTTTTGACAGAAACGTGACACTTTTTTTCATTTGCAGGTTAGACTTTATTTGCGAGCTAGAGCTACGGGTCTAATAGATTATCTGTTATTTAGAGCTATTAATATTTAAGCTGTGCTTAAACCAATGGAGTTCTAAGGCTGGTTTTGCGTCTGTGGCTGGCCCGTAGTAATTGTTGATGGGGAACTTGTAATGGGATTGCGAGTAGCTAATAGAATGGGCAGCAATTTTCATAGTGGTTTTTAAGTGTAAGTAACTTTGAGAATTGGAAAATAGAATATGGCCCAGAGTCTGTTAAAATTAAGATTTTCAATGATAATGCTTTTATGCCCATAATTTATATAATACTATTAAAATTTGTTAGACCAACACAATTCCTTTGGCTATCCCTAAATACAGGTTGACAGTGTGTTTTTTTTTCCTCATATCCATTATGTAAGCCATAAAAATGCATCGACTGTGCTGATGCTCTGTTTTTGATGCAATAGTAAAATAAATATATATATATATATATATATATATATATATATATATATATATATATATACATTCTAGGATATGCTACATATTGTCCTAGTCTGCCTGTCATCATTGGCCCCCACGCTAATTGAATGGTGCAATTTGCGGTATACCCATAAATCGCCCCCCCCAACGTTTATGTTAATCTTTTCACTAGAATTTTTAGGGCACTCAGCCCACATCCATTACTCAAACCTTGTCTGCAAGAGATTTCAGAGTAGAAAGTACCCAAATCAAGTTTTATGGATGAAACTCTAGGGACCGACAGAAAATAAGAACGCCATGATTATTATAATGAGTGAGAACAAGTGCCGTAACTGAGGCAAGGAACCATTATATTTATATATATTATTGTATTATTTTGTTATTTATTTACAGTATATTTTTTTAAATGTAATATATGTAACAATTTGCATTTGTATTTATATCTAAATGTAAATAAAAGAAAGTGTTGAAATGCTGTTTGCCACACAATGTGAGTGTACTGTGTGCCTCAACTATATAGACCCCTCTAACACACTAATGAACGCATGTAATAACAGTATAAGTGCCATGAGGGTCATCCAGGACCCTTATGACCCAAAGTGTAAGCACTACACCATTTTAACCCCTCATAAGCCTATATTTAACCCCATCAGTCCCATAAGGGTATATTATGAACATTATGGGCCTGTTACAACCCAACATTAACCACATAAGTGCCACGACAGTCCTCAAGGACCATCATGACACTAAGTATAAACACTACACTGCACTATACCCCCCCAATAAAACATTAAATATCCACTAAACACCCTCTACACTAACCTTTTAACACCTACACAACCTACCTACCCACTAATAACCCCCACCACTCTAATTACAGAAATCCAAAAAACTAAAGCCATCAAAATTCCAAAATCTACATTACATAAAATTGAAAAACCTAAAATCACCAAAAATAAAAATTGTACATTACAGAAAAAAAAACTGTCACAAAAAATGAAAAAAGGAACATTACAGAAAATAAAAAAATTACAACCCCCGCCCCCCTCTACAGAAAAAAAAAATTAGACACCTGAAAAGGAAATACATATAATACATACAATACAATACATACAATATAATACAATACAATTACGTACAATACAATACACCCCTATCTAATATACATCCCCCATATCTAATATACATCCCCCTATCTAATATACAATACTATCTAACTAATAAACATCCCCCTATCTATCTAATACAAAATAAATACTATCTATATACTATACATCCCCCTATCTATCTAATATGCATTACATGCTATCTCTATATAGCAACCCTAATTCAAAGCTCCAATAAAATAATTAAGACCACTTACCTTTGAGATGTTTCTTCAGATCACCAACCTAGGGTAAAAAAGATTTAAAAAATTACTACAACACGTTAACATAAAATAACTAAACATTCTAAATAAAAAAAACATTACATTAGCACACATACATAATCATGAAATAAAGTAAAATAAACACAATCTACATTATACTTACCTCCCCGCGATGTCTCGGGCCTCCTGGTGTTGTGCCCCAGAAGCATCCGCGCTCTTTAAAAAAAACAAAAAACGACACACATACACCCTTGGTGGATGTCTCCGACACTAATGAGCTTCCTACGGAGTGTTCCAGAATAAAATTGGCAATGGCGGCTTCTGATTGGCTGAAAACGCTGTCTATCAAATTCAGCCAATGAGAAGACGCCAATTGTGAACCAATGAGAAAGGGATACACCCCAAAATACCATGCTGATTGGATAACGCACCTGTCAATCTTTATTTGAACCAATCCGAAGGCTTTATTGCCATCAGCCAAACACAATGGAATACACCCCCACGTACTGATTGGTGAAGACATCTGCGCCTTCCCATTGGCTGTAATACTGATTGACATTGACAATAGCCAATGAGAAGGCGCAAATCCTTCACCAATCAGTACATGGGGGTGTATTCTATTGTGATTGGCTTTTGTCAGTGCAACCAATCAGAATGCGCAGATGCCTCCGAGCCAATAACCCTGTGGGGGTGTATTCCATTGTGATTGGCTGAAGGCATCTGCGCCTTGTGATTGGTTTGAATAAAGATTGACAGGTGCATGATCCAATCAGAGTGGGATTTTAGGGTGTATCCCTTTCTGATTGGCTCACACATTGGCGCCTCCTGATAGGGTGAATATGATAGACAGCGATTTCAACCAATCAGAAGACATCATTGCCTATTTTCTTCCAGAAAAGTCTCTGGGAGCCTCATTAGCCTCGGGGATGTCCGTGAGTGCGGATATAAGTATTTTTTATTTTTTTACAGGGCGTGGCAGAAGAGGAGGCGGAGGAGGCCGGAGACATCGCGGAGAGGTAAGTACAATATAGATTATGTTTTTTTCGTTTTTCTGTTTATGTATTAATGTTATGTTTTTTTTAACAGCTGCCGCAATGGAGAAGAAGAAAAGAATAAGGACGGGACATGCCAGAAAGGGGAGTATAATAATTCGAATGTTTGGAATGTTTATTTATGTACTGTAAACGTGCACTAATTATTTTTATTTTTTCCCTAGGTGCCTGAATGGACATCTGCAAAGGTAAGTGGTCTTAACTATTTTATTTTAGCTTAGAATTAAATTATTTTATATATAGATAGCATTTATTGTATGTTAGCTAGGGGTATGTGTTTTATATAGATAGCATAGCATGTATTGTATATTAGATTGTGTTATTTATTTAGATAGATTGGGGGATGTATATTATATAGATAGGATGTATATTAGATTATGGTATTTATTTAGATAGATTGGGGATGTATATTATATAGATAGGATGTATATTAGATTATGGTATTTATTTAGATAGATTGGGGGATGTATATTAGATAGATAGGATGTATATTAGATTATGGTATTTATTTAGATCGATTGGGGGATGTAAATTAGATAGATAGAATGTATTGTATATTAGATATGGGTGTATTGTATTGTATTTAATTATATTGTATTGTATGTATTGTATTGTATGTATTGTATTGTATGTATTATATGTATTTCCTTTTCAGGTGTGTAATTTTTTTTTTCTATAGTAAGGGGGGGGGTTGTAATGTGTTTTTTTATTTTCTGTAATGTTCCTTTTTTTATTTTTGTGACTTAGGTTTTTTATTTTCTGTAATGTAGATTTTTTATTTTTTGTGACTTAGGTTTTTTATTTTATGTTATGTATATTTTTAATTTGTTTTGACTTTAGGCTTTTTTATTTTATGTAATTAGAGTGGTGGGGATTATTAGGGGATAGGTAGGTAGGTAGTGTAGGTGTTACTAGGTTAGTGTAGAGGGTGTTTAGTTGATATTTAATGTTTTATTGGGGGGTATAGTGCAGTGTAGTGTTTATACTTAGTGTCATGATGGTCCTTAAGGACCATCATAGCACTTATGTGGTTAATGTTGGGTTGTAACAGGCCCATAACGGTCTTAATATACCCTTATGGGACTGATGGGGTTAAATAGAGGCTTATAAGGGTCTGTATGGACCCCCATGAGGGACAGGGTTAATAAGCGGTTTATAGGGGTCTGTATTGACCCCCATGAGTAAGTGGGTTAATTAAGGGCTTATGGGGGGCTGTATTGACCCTCATGAGTGATGGGGTTAATTAAGGGTTTTTGGGGGTCTGTATTGACCCCCATGAATGAGGGGGTTAATTAAGGGCTTATAGGGGGCTGTATTGACCCCCATGAGTGACAGGGTTAATTAAGTGCTTATGGGGGTCTGTATTGACCCCCATGAGTGACAGGGTTAATGAAGTGCTTATGGGGGTCTGTATTGACCCCCATGAGTGACAGGGTTAATGAAGGGCTTATGGGGGTCTATATTGACCCCCATGAATGACAGGGTTAATTTGGGGTTTATGGGGGTCGATATTGACCCCCATGAGTGTCAGGGTTAATGAAGGGCTTATGGGGGTCTATATTGACCCCTATGCATGACAGGGTTAATGAAGGGCTTATGGGGGGTCTGTATTGACCCCGATGAGTGACATTGTTAATGAACTGCTTATGGGGGTCTGTATTAACCCCCATGAGTGACAGGGTTAATGAAGTGCTTATGTGGGTCTATATTGACCACCATGAGTGACAGGGTTAATGAAGGTCTTATGGGGGTCTATATTAACCCCCATGAATGACAGGGTTAATTAGGGGTCTATTGGGGCCTGTATTGACCCCCATTAGTGACAGGGTTAATGAAGGGCTTATGGGGGTCTGTATTGACCCCCATGAGTGACAGGATTAATGAAGGGCTTATGGGGGTCTGTATTGACCCCCATGAGTGACAGGGTTAATGAAGTGCTTATGGGGGCCTGTATTGACCCCCATGAGTGACAGGGTTAATGAAGGGCTTATGGGGGTCTATATTGAACCCCATGAATGGCAGGGTTAATTAGGCGTTTATGGGTGTCTATATTGACCCCCATGAGTGACAGGGTTAATGAAGGGCTTATGGGGGTCTATATTGACCCCTATGAGTGACAGGGTTAATGAAGGGCTTATAGGGGTCTGTATAGACCCCCAAGAGTGACAGGGTTAATGAAGGGCTTATGGGGGTCTATATTGACCCCTATGAGTGAAAGGGTTAATGAAGGGCTTATGGTAGTCTACATTGACCGCATGAGTGACAGGGTTACTGAAGTGCTTATGGGGGTCTGTATTGACCCCCATGAGTGACAGGGTTAATGACGTGCTTATGGGGGCCTGTATTGATCCCCATGAGTGAAAGGGTTAATGAAGGGCTTATGGGGGTCTATATTGACCCCCATGAATGACAGGGTTAATTTGGGGTTTATGGGGGTCGATATTGACCCCCATGAGTGTCAGGGTTAATGAAGGGCTTATGGGGGTCTATATTGACCCCTATGCATGACAGGGTTAATGAAGGGCTTATGGAGGGTCTGTATTGACCCCCATGAGTGACAGGGTTAATGAACAGCTTATGGGGGTCTGTATTGACCCCCATGAGTGACAGGGTTAATGAAGTGCTTATGGGAGCCTGTATTGACCCCCATGAGTGACAGGGTTAATGAAGGGCTTATGTGGGTCTATATTGACCACCATGAGTGACAGGGTTAATGAAGGGCTTATGGGGGTCTATATTGACCCCCATGAATGACAGGGTTAATTAGGGGTTTATGGGGGTCTGTATTGACCCCCATGAGTGTCAGGGTTAATGAAGGGCTTATGGGGGTCTGTATTGACCCCCATGAGTGACAGGGTTAATGAAGTGCTTTTGGGGGTCTATATTGACCCCCATGATTGACAGGGTTAATTAAGGGCTTATGGGGCCTATATTGACCACCATGAATGACAGGGTTAATTAGGGGTTTATGGGGGTCTGTATTGACCCCCATGAGTGACAGGGTTAATGAAGGGCTTATGGGGGTGTATATTGACCCCCATGAGTGAGAGGGTTAATTAAGTGCTTATAGGGGGCCTGTATTGACCCCCATGAGTGACAGGGTTAATGAAGGTTTATGGGGGTCTGTATTGACCCCCATGAGTGACAGGGTTAATGAAGGGCTTAAGGGGTTCTGTATTGAACCCCATGAGTGACAGGGTTAATTAGGGTTTTATGGGGGGCTGTATTGACCCCCATGAGTGAGGGGGTTAATTAAGTGCTTATGGGTGTCTGTATTGACCCCCATGAGTGATAGGGTGATAGTGTATATTTGTTTTCTTTCATAACGGGTTCTTTAAGGACCTTTACGGTCCTTTAAGGACCCGTAACCAGGAATTTTGAATTTTCATTGCAGCGGGGGTCCATGATTGCGTGTGATCGGGACCCCCACTGCGATGGTTAATGGGTTGATGCTGGTTTCCGAGCTGATCTCGGATCCCTTGGGGTTAATGCGGGTTTACAAGCTTATCTCGGATCCCTTCTTGGGTAAGGTGTACGTGGCTGGGCTTTGAGCCTCGTTTTCGTTTTTTCTCGGCGGCCATTTTTTCTCTCGCTTAGGGGATTTTCGTGTGTCTGAATTCTGGAATTTGCACTTAAATGGAGGTGTAACTTCACTTTCAGAGGTCCTGGGTGCCCCCCCTTGCTATGGGTAAGCTTTTTATGTATTTTTTGTGAGTATTTGGTGTGTTTTGACTGTTTTTAGGTGCGTTTTATGGTTGTATTTTTCGTGCGTGTGGGTGTTTGTTCTGCTAAGGTTGGTTCAGACGTTGAGTGTGTGTGTGTGTGTGCAGTCCTGGGCTTTGAGCCTCGTTTTGGTTTTTTTCGGCTGACATTTTTTCTCTCGCTTAGGGGATTTTCGTGTGTCTGAACTCGGGAATTTGGACTTAAATGGAGGTGTAACTTCACTTTCAGAGGTGCCCCCCCTTGCTATGGATAAGCTTTTTATGTATATTTCGTGAGTATTTGGTGTGTTCTGACAGTTTTTAGGTGTGCACGGTTCCGCCATATTTTTTAATTACACATATGTTTATATTGGACTTTTAAGTGTCAAATAATGCTGAAACTTTATTTATTTTTTTGGTGCTATTCTGTCTCCTTAACTGCTGCTGTTGCACTCAGAAATGGTTTTAAAACCATTTGCAAATGGTCTTTGGTAACCGTAATATTTTCTTCAGATTTTTGTAGTTACAGCACTGGCCTATTTTGCAAATGATCCGTAAAGTTTAATTAGCATAGGGTTTTGGTGTAAAAGTCTAACGGAGTAACTTGTATCAGTTCTCTCGGATTTCAGGAATGGGTGATTAACATATCTAGGGAGAATTAATTTTTTCTTAAACCTTGTGCCATTTTGTGATATAGGGATTAGCATAGTGCCTATGTTAACCTCAATTGTTCACTTTCTCTAATTTCTAAGTCTTCATTAATGAACTACTATGGTCATTTTTTTCTATATGAATCTAAGCCATCCTGGGAGACCCCCCTAATCTTACAAAATAGGAGTTTGACTTTATTAAAATTAGAGTACTTAATGGGATTACTAAATAGCCGATTTTGACAGAGACATTCTTTTATTAGTCCCTGTAACCCAGCATCTGAAATCTGCCATAATTAATTTAATATTGCAGTGTAAATAGATACTAGAAGTGGATTATAGTAAACAGCAGTGTGAATGTGAAATACCACATTGCCATTTTTGCAAGAAATACAAAATTTACACAAAAAATGTAATGCTAAATTATCTAGTTTTCAATGTATTGTAATTAGCAAAAAGTTAATCTACTGCCTTATTATGTTCATTTTTTTTTCCCAGCCATAATAATAACCCTCCGTCCTCAGTCAGACTCTTAGCAACCCTTGGGCCCTATGTAAATCCCCAATATTGCAGTTTACACCATGTCTGAGGCCAAAATAAATCCCACTAGATATGTTAATCACCCCTGCCTAAAACAATGCGAGATAACTGCTACAACTGACTGCTGCACAACAACACCGAAAAGCATGGCACAATTTCCACTGATTTTTGCACTGCTAAAACATTACAAGTTACTCTGTTTGACATTTACACCAAAACACTATGCTAATCAGATTTTACAGATCACTCACAAACCAGGACAGTGCCGTAACTGCAAAAAGCTGAAGGAGATTTTACCAAAGACTAATCTCAAATGGTTTTAAAACCATTGCTGAGTGTTGCAGCAGTAATTATTGTAATTGTCATTATTTGACACTTAGCAGTTTCTTTATACAATATCAAGGGTAACACACAACCCAGTACTCAAGGGGTTAATACATTTAAGGAAACCACATTGCCTAGGAACAAATGGTCTGATGCATTGTCTATATATAAACACATTTATATAATCTGAATTTATAAATACAATTGTCACATCTATTTAATTCAAATAATATAAATAATTAAAATATAATATAATATATTTATAAATGTAATGGAGGGGAAAAAAAGCTCCCACAGCAGATCTATGGATATTCAGCGATTACCATTGGGCCCATGTCTCAATTCACTGTAAGATGGAGCAGATATAGCAAATGTTTATGAATAGCTCAAATGTGGATTGTACAGCCCAGCTCACTTCAGCCATTCAGTAACATTTACTATGCCTATGTCACCATAAAGCTCATATTAAGTGACACTCTGCTGAAGACAAGCTGACCCACAAAAGGTTCACTGGATCTGATTGCACATTGCAATCTATGTATTTTTTTTTTGTATATTTTGTATATTTATTGGTTATTCGGTACGGGCACTCACTATTCATTATTATAGATTATAACTATTATAATTCTGGCAAGTGTGTAACGCTCCATGGGAGAGTAGACACTTACCATTAGATCCTAAGTTTGTACGGACGCTGCACACATGCCCAGCTCGCAGCAACAGCCGTGAGCTGCAGGGGGGGGAGAAGACACAGAGGAGAGGGGGGAGTAAGACACAGGTGAGTGAGGGAGGAAGACACAGGAGAGAGGGAGGAAGACAGGGGGAGGAAGATACAGGGAAGGGGAGAAGGGGAGGAAGACATAGGGGAGAAAGGGAGGAAGACACATGGGAGAGGGGAGGAAAAGACTCAGGGGAGGGGAGAGGGGGAAGAGACACAGGGGAGGGAAGAGGGGGAGTAAGAGACACAGGGGAGAGGGGGGGAAGAGACACAGTGGAGCGGGAGAAGAGACACCAGGGAGGGGAGAGGGGGAGCGATACACAGGGGAGGTGGAGGAGTGGTAGAGACACAGGAGAGGGGAGATGGGGCAAAGAAACAGGGGAGGGGAGAGGTGGGGAGAAGAGACACAGGGGGGATGGTGAGAAACAGAGCAGAGGGGGAAAATAGTCATGGGGAGGGGAGTGGGGGAGGAAGACACAGGGGAGAGAGGAAGGAAGACACAGTAGAGAGGGGAGGAAGACACAGAAGAGGGGGTAAGACACAGGGGAGGGGGGGGAGATACAGGGGAGGGGGAGAGGGAAGAGACACAGGGGAAAGGTGGGTGGAAGAGAAACAGGGGAGAGGGGGGAAGAGACACAGGGAAGGGGAGGGGAAGAGACAAAAGGGAGGAGAGAGGGGGAAGAAAGACACAGGGGAAAGGGGGAGGAAGACAAACGGGAGGGGGAGGAAGACACAGGGGAGGGGGAGGGGAGAATAGACACAGGGGAGAGGAGAGGTGGGGGAAGACACAGGGGAGAGGGGGAGGAAGACAAAGCAGTGGGGAAGGAAGACAAAGGGGAAAGGGGGATGAAGACACAGGGGAGGGGATAGGGGGAAAAGACACAGGAGCGGGGACACATGGGAGGGTGGGGGAGACACAGGAGGGGAGAGGGGAGAAGAGACAAAGGGTAAGAGACACATGGGAGAGGTGAGTTTGAAGAGAAACAGGGGAAAGGGGGAAATAGACATAGGGGATGGGAGGGGGTAGAGACACAGGGGAGGAGAGAGGGGGATGGAAGACACAGGGGAGAGGGGGAGGAAGACACAGGGGAGGGAGGAGGAAGGTACAGGGGAGAGGGGAGGAAGAAACAGAGGAGAGGGGGAGGAAGACACAGGGGAGGGGAAGACACAGAGGAGGGGAGTGGGGGGAAAGACAAAGGGGAGGCAGGGGAAGAGACACAGGGGAGGGGAGAGGTGGGGGGAGAGACACAGGGGAGGGGAGAGGAGACACAGGAGGGAGTGGTGGAAGAGAGGAGGGGAGGGGTGGAAGAGACACAGGGGAGGGGAGAAGAGGGAGGAAGACAAAGGGGAAAGGGGGAGGAAGACACAGGGAGGGGAAGGGGGGAAGACACAGGGGAGGGGAGAGGGGGAAAAGACACAGGAGCGGGGACACACGGGAGGGTGGGGGAGACACGGGAGGGGAGAAGAGACAAAGGGGAAAGGTGGGGTAAGAGACACATGGGAGAGGTGGGCTTGAAGAGAAACAGGGGAGAGGGGGGAAATAGACATAGGGGATGGGAGGGGGTAGAGACACAGGGGAGGAGAGAGGGGGAGGAAGACACAGGGGAGGAGAGAGGGGGGTGGAAGACACAGGGGAGAGGGGGAGGAAGACACAGGGGAGGGAGGAGGAAGGCACAGGGGAGAGGGGAGGAAGAAACAGAGGAGAGGGGGAGGAAGACACAGGGGAGGGGAAGACACAGAGGGGGAGAGGGGGGAGAGAAACAGGAGGGGAAGAGACACAGGGGAGGGGAGAGGTGGGGGGAGAGACAAAGGGGAGGGGAGAGGGGAAAGAGACACAGGGGAGAGGAGAGGTGGGTGAAGAGACACAGGGGGGGTGGTGAGAAACAGAACCGTGGGGGAAAGAGTCATGAGGGGAGAGGGTGAGGAAGACACAGGGGAGAGAGGGAGGAAGACACAGTAGAGAGGGGAGGAAGACACAGGAGAGGGGGGAAGACACAGAGGAGGGGGGGAAGACACACAGGGGAAAGGTGGGGGGAAGACACAGGGGGGGGGGGGGAGAGACACAGGGAAGGGGAGGGGAACAGACAAAAGGGAGGAGAGAGGGGGGAGAAAGACACAGGGGATAGGGGGAGGAAGACAAACGGGAGGGGGAGGAAGACACAGGGGAGTGGGAGGGGAGAATAGACACAGGGGAGAGGAGAGGTGGGGGAAGACACAGGGGAGAGGGGGAGGAAGACACAGGGGAGGGGAGAAGAGACACAGGGGAGAGGAGAGGTGGGAGAAGAGACACAGGGGAGGGGGAGAGACACACGGGAGGGGAGAGCAGGGAAACACAGGGGAGGGGGAAGAGACACAGGGGAGTGTGCTGTGTGGAAATGTGGAAGAGACACAGGGGAGGGGAGAGGAGAAACAGGAGGAAGTGGTGGAAGAGAGGAGGGGAGGGTGGAAGAGACACATGGGAGGGGAGAAGGGGGAGGAAGACAAAGGGGAAAGGGGGAGGAAGACACAGGGAGGGGAATGGTGGAAGACACAGGGGAGGGGAGAGGGGGAAAAGACACAGGAGCGGGGACACAGGGGAGGGGGGAGACACAGGAGGGGAGAGCGGAGAAGAGACAAAAGGGAGAGGTGGGGTGAGAGACACATGGGAGAGGTGGGCTTGAAGAGAAACAGGGGAGAGGGGGAAATAGACATAGGGGATGGGAGGGGTAGAGACACAGGGGAGGAGAGAGGGGGAGGAAGACACAGGGGAGGAGAGAGGGGGGTGGAAGACACAGGGGAGAGGGGGAGGAAGACACAGGGGAGGGAGGAGGAAGGGACAGGGTAGAGGGGAGGAAGAAACAGAGGAGAGGGGGAGGAAGACACAGGGGAGGGGAAGACACAGAGGGGGAGAGACACGGGAGGGGGAAGACACAGGGGAGGGGAGAGGGGGAAAGACACGGGGAGGCAGGGGAAGAGACACAGGAGAGGGGAGAGGTGGGGGGAGAGACAAAGGGGCGGGGAGAGGGGAAAGAGACACAGGGGAGAGGATAGGTGGGGGGAAGAGACACAGGGAGAGGCGAGTGGAAGAGACACAGGGGAGAGGAGGAAAAACACAGTGGATGGGAGGCGAGAAGAGACACAGGGGAGAGGTGAGTGGAAGAGACTCAGGGGAGAGTTGGAAAAACACAGTGGATGGGAGGCACGGAAGAGACACAGTGGAGGGGGGAAGAGACACACATATATATCATTGATAATAATTGTGGCAAGTGTGTAACGCTCCATGGGAGCGTGCACACTTACCATTACTTCTTAAGTTTGTACGGACGATACGAGTATGCGCACCTTGCAGCAACAGCTGATTGCTGAAGGGGGAGGAAGACACAGGGGGAGGAAGACAAAGGGGAGAGGGAGAGGAAGACACAAGAGAGGGAGAAGGAAGACAGAGGGGAGGAAGACACATGGGACGAGAGAGGGGGGAAAACACAGGGGAGGGGGGAGACACAGGGGAGGAGAGAGGGGGGTAAGAGACACAGAGAAGGAGAGAGGGAGTGAAGAGACACAGGGGGGAGGTGGGGGAAGGGACACAGGGGAGGGGGGGAAGAGAGACATTAGAGGGGGGAAGAGACACATGGGAAGGGAGAGGGGGGGAATACAGGGGAGGGGGAAGAGACCCAGAGGAGGGGGGGTGCAGAAGAGACACGGGAGGGGTGAGATGGGGAAAAGAGACACAGGGGAGGGGGGAGAGATGGAGGGGAGGGGTGTAAGATACACAGGGGAGGGGAAACAAAGACACAGGGGAGATGGGGAAATAAGACACAGGGGAGGGGGAGGAAGACAAAGGGGAGAGGGGGAGGAAGACACATGGGAGGGGAAAGGGGGAAGACACAGGGGAGGGGAGGGGGGAAGACACAGGAGAGGGGGGAAGACACAGGGTTTGGGAGAGGGGTGAGGGGGGAAGACACAGAGGAAGGGGGAGAGACAAATGGGAGTGAAGAGGGGAGAAGAGACACATTGGAGGGGAGATGTATGGGGAAGAGACACAGGGGAGGGGGGAGGAGGAAACAGGGGAGAGGGGGAGAAAGACCCAGGGGAGGGGGAGGAAGACACAGGGAGGGGGAGGAAGACACAGGAGGGGGGAAGACACATGGGAGGGGAGAGGGGGGAAAGACACAGGGGAGGGGGGAAGAGACACATATATATCAATTATAATTATTGTGGCAAGTGTGTAACGGTCCATGGCAGCGTACACACTTACCATTACTTCCTAAGTTTGTAGAGACGTTGCGTGGATGTGCAGCTCACAGCAACAGCCGTGTGTTGCGGGTGGGGGGGGGGGGAGTAAGACACAAGAGAGGGAGGAGAAAGACAGGGGGGAAGAAGACACAGGCAAAGGGGAAAGTTGGGAAGACACAAGGGGAGCACAGAGGAGAGGGGGAAAGACACAGGGGAGGTGGAGAGACACAGGGGTGGGGGGAGAAACACAGGGGAGGGGGAAAGAAAAAGGGGATGGAGGAGAAACAAACAGGTCTGATCTGACTGCCGGTCACCGAGAGGCCGATTCCTTCAACGAAAATTGCCAGCATATTAAGGGGAATTCCTGTAGATAATAGGCAGGAAGTGTTGGAGCTGAATAGTGCCCCTATCTGAGATCTTTACAAACTGGTGGCAGCTTAGTGGGACCTCGTGCAGATACCAGCAGTAACAGTAAGCATGGAGTACGGTGATCTATCCGGACAGAGATCCGTATTTTCAAGAGGTGTGGAGGAGACAAGGAGACTCATCAGCGCCCAACCCAGTGGCGGGAAGGACGACCAGCGCCGTCTTTGGAAGAGCGATGGAGTCAATTGAAAGCCTGTACAGCAGAGGTGATCAAGAAGAAAATTAGCCTGATAACCAGGATGAGGCAGCGACAGAGACTCTGAACTGCCAGGATCCGTGATATGGAAACATATCTTCTGAATCAGTGCACATTCCTGTGGCTTCAACCTGGTCGACACCTTGCAGAGTGGCTGGAGTATCTGGTGGGTGAGGAGGTCATTTTGGCAATATAGTATGGTGACCTGATGACACCAACTACTGCATTACAACTGCCCTCCTTCTTTAGACTGGAGCTGATGGAAGGGCTCCCAGAGGTCCTGCAGGGTAATCCAGAGTGGGGTATCAAAACCACAGAGCACTGGGAAATCCTTTGTCATCGGTGCCAATGGGAATTGGGAGTGGAACCTGTCAGAACTTCTATATGAATAAAGTTCTATCTTATATGAATATTATGGTATAATATGATATTCCAATTATTAACCACTATTTTTATATCCATTGTATTAATATTTTATATGCTGTTATATTTATATATATACCTATGCATGCAATTCTATTACTTGAAAACATCTATGTGAAAGATATATTTTCACAGCTGCTCACCAGTGAATTATCCATGATTTGAATAATCCATTGTTCTATAAGAGATAAATATCTGACTGAACTCATAAGTCTAGGTAATAAAATCACTCCTTAAATATTCACATGTGAAAATATTCGCTTCATAGACATTAAGTCTGGTAAACATAGTAAATCTGTCAAATTGATAACATTCTTATGACTTCATCTTGTTTATAGGTAAAGGGTCAAAGGGTCATTAGCTAATTAAAAGGGATAAAAATTCAAAGGTCTGAGAGCGCCATCTTATGGTTATAGGAATAAATGTCTCTATAGGAAAATATATTCTTTGTAAAATTTAAATAAATGATGACATCATGAAAAGATTTTATTGGTTAATAGATACTTTAACTGATTTGGGATTCTGATAGGCAAATAAGCAAGAGGTATAATTATGAATAGAGACAGGATCTAGGGGAGAAGAGGAAGAGAAAAAGAAAATAACAAAGAGAGAAAAAGAGAAACAACAGGAGAGAGAGAAAAGAGAGAAAAGAAAGGAAGAGATAAGAAAATTTCTATCTTGTGGAAAAACCAAACAACTTTGGAATTAACTAGTGGAATTGTGTCATAATTGGTAATGTATAAATTGAGATATTTTATTTTATGATATAATTGAGAATTATTACCATAATTTCTCTGTTTGGTTTATTTCTTATCAAAAAGTTATTTAGATTTCCTTTTGTCATTGAAATTTATACTCCGGATATAAATTTTGATACAAAATTAGATATCTCATTTTTCTTTTTGACCAATACAGACAAATTGACCTACTTAGCTAACTTATCAATTATATTATAAAATACTTTACTTATTGTGTGATATTCAATATATTCCTGTATAACTGCATATATTTTAATATCATTAGACATTGTTAGTACATGCTAAAACGTTATTAAGAATGAATTTTATTAATTGATTTATCTGATTTTTGTTCTATGGGTTGCTATCCCAGGTTTTATTGTTCATGTGAATGAAGTACACTTTTATATTGAAATTTTAGGACTGCATAGAAAATATCATAAATGATAAGTATTACAATATGATGTATTGATTTTCTTTTATTTATCTGACTGGCTATACTGTGTTTTATCTGCATTCTATCTTGATATATTATTGTGTTATATTTACATTTTGATTTGATATATTACAATTTTCATTAGACTAGTTGATTTTGATATTTTCAATAAATGTTATTTTATAAAAAGGAATATGTGTCTATAAATTGATTCTGAACTCAATATTCAGTATTCTATATTATATAGAAAATAATATGTCGTATTAACCCCGACATATTTGGAGGCCCCAGCGAGATCTATATCTTTATAGACACGTGGTCAATTATTTAATTGATTTAAAACTTTTTATTGAATAACATTTGTTAAGAAGAAAATAAAATGGCTGAAGGTGTTTTTGGTTCTGAAACAGTAGGAGCATTATCTTTAGATGACATAATTGGTCATGGTAAACAGGGAATGGAGTTGTTAGTTAAAACTTTAGTTTCAAATGTATATCCTGTTTGTGAATACAGGGAACAGTTGTCAGAATATTTGGCTAAAATACATCCTGAAATTGATGGTGATACAATTGATGATTGGTTCAAAGATAAAATTTTGTTAACAACCATGATGAGCACTATAAATGCAATTCAAATTAAATCAGAAAGAAAGAAGCATTTAGCTAGGTTATCTACTGTTTGGATGGAATTAGCCAGAAGCTGGAAATATCAAAATTCCCAAAAAGAAATTACCATAAAAGATTTAAATAATCAGATCCAAGACATTACTATTACTTGTCAAACTCTGAGAGATTTACATGGAGAAAAAACGCAGCTAGCAGAGCAGCAATCTATCAAAATTCAAGAATTAAGGAAAACAGTTGTTGAAACGACAGAGACATTTAACGCAGCCCAAAATTTAAATGGTAAATATTCAGAGAAATGCAATGAATTACAGGCAGAAATAAATAAATTGGTAGCTGAGCGTGCAAGGGATACCAGTGAGGAAAGTCAAAAATTAGTTCAATTTGAGGAATTGTCTGAGAAATGTGAATACTTAAATGAGAAAGCTGAATATGCTGATAAACTAGCACAAAAATATGTTCAGGCTTGTCAGGATTTAAAAATAGAACAGAAGAAATTGCAACAAAAGATTGAAATTTTAACTCAAGAATTAACTGACAAGAAAATTCATGAGGCTGAGATACTTGTAGAGAATAAAAAGATCCAAAAATTACTGACTATAGCTAAGAATGAGATTAAACAATACCAACAAGATGTTGAAAATCTAAAAATGGATTTAAATAGGGCTCAAGATTACGCCTCAAGCAAGATTGTGATAAAGGATTTTAGTGATTCTGAGGAAGAATTAGAAATAGTACCTTCAAGGAATAAACATAAACGATCACCTATAAAAATCTTACATAGCTCTAAAAATGAGACTGACAGTGATGAAGATATACGATCAAATAAAAGACTCTCTTTCCATGAGAAAGCCCAGGCTATAAGAAAATTAATTAAACCTTACACCAAAAATTCTAAATTGTCCATAGAAGACCACCTTGATTCACTAGAAAGGGTGATGGTTGAACTAGGGATAAGGGGGGCTAATGATAAAATATCATACCTCCCTTGGTCATTTGATAGCTCTTATACCTCATTTTTCACCTCTCTCCATGACAGCGATATAAATGATTGGGAGATATATAAATCTGAGGTGAGAAAATACTTTTCTGAGTATAGAAACCCACAGGCTGCTATGAAAGCAGTTCATAATCTAAAATGTAAGCCTGACGAAAGTCCAAAAGAATTTTTAATCACCTTAAAACACGCTTATAGACAGACTGCGAAAAAGACAGACCCAGAATCTCCTGAATTTAAGAGAATTTACTTCCATGCACTACCTTTGTACATTCAGAGAAATATGGCGCGTGATTTTGATGACACCAAGCCTTTAAGTTGGTTGGTAAATGAATGTACTAAAATATATGAGATTCAGCTTGATGATGGGAATAATTATAAGCGAAGGGAAAAATTTAATAATCAAACTGTAGCAGAAATTTCTGTTAAACCTAATTTACAGTATGAGACAGGTACAAAGTCTTACGCAGATGTTGTTAAAAATTCGAACAAATCGAGTCAGGCACAGTTATCATTTAGGCCAGTAAAAATTGCAAGTGAAAAATCTCAAAATACAAATAATGATTCTTTTTATGTTAGTCCAAATTACAGAGGAAACAATCCTATTAAAAATTATGTCTGGAGAACAAAATCTCCTAGTGCAGAAGGGAGATTAACCCCTCCAATGCCTAACACTTCAAATTATTCAGAGAATCAAAGGGTTAAAAGATATAGCCAAAACCAAGATTCTAAACCATCATCTAATTTAGAAGAGCAGGTTAAACTTTTGACACAACAGATGGCTGCATTTATGGCAGGATTTACTACTCAGTCAGTGAGAAATGATCCAACCCAAAATGGTCAAAATTCTCAAAGCCAAAGCCAATGACTAAATACTAATTGTGAAAATAGATTAATGATCAATAACACAAACAGAAGTGATACTGGTGAATCCCCTAATTCAAATAAAAATATAAAAATATGTCCTAAAAAGAATGTTGATAATATATTCCCATTTCCTTCAGAAATTCCTATTCAGCAAGGAAGGAGTGTTGAACCTTTAAGCTCACATGAGGTAACACAGACTGAACTAGTGTCTACCGGTAAAGGATTAATAGTTGAAATAGAAGAGCATTGCAATGTCATGACAGATGATTTATTACCTGTTCAGTTTATTGAAAGTGAAACAAATGTTAATCAGGAAATTGCTGATAATCCTACAGAAATAGTTATAAATTGGATAGATCATACTCCACAATCTGACTTCTCAAATAAAAATAAACAATGGAAGAAGTTAGATATTTTAAGACATACACATTTCTTATGTGAAATGGAGGAAATACAGAACCGATATTATGTTTCTATTGGTATACAGAATGTTGAAACCTTAAATCATAAAGCATTAATTGATACAGGTTCCCAAGTCACTGTAATTTCCAAAGAGACCTATGAGGAAATTGAGAGTAAAACCAAAAAGAAAACTATTCTGAAACCATTCGTGGGAACTGTTAGAAATTTTGATGGTATTAAAGTTAATACTGTAGGCCATGTGTGGTTAGATATCAGAATAGGAAATAAACAAATGAAACATCCATTTATTATAGTGGATATTCCTAGTTACAAAATTATAATTGGGACTGATTTACTTAGAAGATTTAGTCCAGTAATTGATTTTATTGATGGTGTGATATGGTCACAAGTTAAATTTCCCATCAATTATGATCAGGTTAAACAACCTCATATGCAAAGGAACTGTCATGTTATTGAGAAAAAGGAGGAATCAGTAGAGATTCACTTCCAAAACAATCGAATGCCTGAAATGACAGTACTTAAATGTAAAGACATTAATGGAGAACAAATAAATAATGAAAATGTGATCCAAATTGATCAGGCGCATATTAAAAATATTCAAATAGAGGGAAATGTATTAACTATCTCTTTAAATAAGAACGACTCTAAGCCTTTAAACATTAGTAAACACTCTAGATTTCTAGTGGAAATAGAAACCAATGATGAAGGTTTATTTATTCCTGTTGATATTCCAGGTATGAGAAATTCTCAACAAGCAAAACTAGCTCTAAAACATGAACATAGCTATGTTAATGAGAGCTTATTAAAACAAATAAAGAATATTAATTTAATCCGAAATACACAACCCGATGATCAATGGGTATGTAAAATAGATCATGAAACTTCAACTCATGCTATTATGGCAAAATGTTTATTACCTCTTTTCATTGGGGGTAAAAGGATTATGCACTTATTCTTAGTTATTCAGGATTCCCAATATCCAATTTATATTGGAAATGATCTATTACATCGCTTTGCATCCCAAATTGATTTAATCAATAATGTTATTTGGTCCAGACTACAGGATAAGCCCTTAGAATTCCTAAATGACTCAGAAGCATTGAAATCTGCACAACAAATGCCTTATGCAGTAACCGTGCAAATGGACCAAAGTGTTACAGTACCAGAGGGGGTGACACAATTTCCTCTCCCTTTACAGGTAAAAAGGGGTCAAAAGATTAAAGGTATTGATGCCTTTGTAAATCTTAGTCATCAGATGCAACAAAAAGGCCTCACCCTCACTCATACACCTCTAATTACTATAACACAGGTATCATTCATTATTCTGGTAAATAACACAGCATCCCATCCAATACGTTTGGAGAAGGGATCCCTAATAGGTATGGCTATAGATTCTGAGTATTTTACTTCTGAGTTTATGAATATTGTTATTGGTTTGATACCAGAGAATTATGTAAATGATGACCAGATTATGGATCAGTGTTTTGGCACACAACCTGAGGGATTATTTACTGTCCAGTCTATTTATCCTTTTAGTTTCACTGAAAGTAACTGTGATATTATGGATAACGAACTTGTTTTTAACCAAACAATTGATGAACAAGAATATGAGAAGTATCAGAACACTGAGACGCAGGTAAGTATGATCACTACTGATTTGTCTACACAATTGGAGGAGACTTATGAGATTAGTCAGCCTGAGGTATTCCCTGGGTTTAGAGAAAGAGTTGAGGAACAGATAGCCTTAGCTAGCGGATGTTCTAATGACATTGAACGCCAAAAACTAAGACAAGTATTAATTGATTACCAAGATATGTTCTCTAAGGATTCATATGATTGTGGTTTGACAAATTTACATGTCACTAAAATTAAAACTGACCCAAATATGCCACCTGTATTTGTGAAACAATATCGACTCCCTCTTGCCTCTTATGAATCATTGGCAGATATTATCAAGAACCTAGAGTCTAGGGGAATTATTAGACCGGTGCACAGTTCTTTTAATAACCCTATTCTAGGTGTCTTGAAACCAAATGGAACTTGGCGTTTATGCGCTGATTTGAGACAATTAAATAAACGGGTATACATGTCTGCATGGCCCGTTCCATATATCGATCAATGTTTAGCACAAATACAAGGATCTAAATTATTTACTACGCTTGATTGTGCCCAAGGTTATTGGACCATTAAAGTAAATGAAGAGGACCAATATAAACTGGCTTTCACCTTTGGGAAACAGCAATATACATGGACTAGAACCCCATTTGGCTTTATAAATTCAGGGCATGAGTTTGCTATATTTTTACATAAGGCAATGCCTGACGCTCAAGAGCGAGGGACATTAACATATGTAGATGATATCTTGATTAAAAATAACGATTTTGATAAACATATTTTTGAAATTAGATATGTTCTAGATCAATTGAAAAATGCAGGAGTTAAACTATCTCTTCAAAAGGCACAATGGTGCCGCACTAAAGTTAATTTTTTAGGCCATGAAATAACTCCCGAAGGTATAAACCCACAGAAAAAGAAAGTGGAAGCTCTTTTTAAAACCAAAACCCCTACAAATTTAAAAGAATTAAGATCATTTCTAGGTGTCACTAATTATTCTCGTAAGTTTATTGATAACTATGCAGAGGTAACTAGGCCTCTCATTCGATTATTAAAGAAAGGAGAGCCATGGCAATGGGGGGAAATTCAAGATCAAGCCGTAAACGAATTAAAACAAAAACTCAGCCAAGCTCCTTGCCTAGTTTATCCTACAATGGGTAAACCATTCTTTTTAGAAACTGGATATACTGATTTTTGCTTGAGCGCTGTTTTATATCAGAAATATGACCAACATAATAAAATTATTGCGTATGCAAGTAAGACATTATCACCTGTAGAAGTAAAATTTAATGACTGTGAGAAAGCTCTGTTTGCCACAGTATGGGCCTTACAGAATTTCCGAAATTTTATCCAAGGTGAGAAAATTATAGTAGAAACCGCTCATCAACCATTACAATACATTCAGAGTGATAGAATTAGAGCCGGTAATTTGTCAAATAGCCGTATAACCGCATGGACTTTATCCTTACAAGGATGGCCTTTGGAAATTAGATATGCACAGAATAAGAGGAATCCAGTGGCCCAAGGATTAGCTGATTTACATGATTGTACCGCCGAGGATCCTCTTAGAGAAAATTGGTCCGAAGTGGACCTTATGAAGGAATACAAATTATCTCCCCATAAGGTATATGAAGAGGTATTATGTAATACTTTACCCACAGTCTACGTGGATGGATGTGCATATCATATTAAGGAGGGAACAGATAACAAATTGGTGGCAGGAATCGGTAATGTATGGAAAGACAATATCCCGATTCCACCTGAAAGATATAAAATAGGATCTAAGACTAGTCAAATATCAGAATTGGTAGCCGTATATCGCGCTATCCAAACTGCAATAGAACATGATCTTAAGGAATTAGTGATCATCACTGATTCGGAATATGTCCGTAATAGTTTCGTAGAATACCTACAGGTATGGAAACATAATGAAATGACAAATGCCCGGAAGAAACCAGTGAAACATGGTAGGTTAATACATACTATTGATGAGATGGTAATCTCTAATGGAATGACTATATATTGGAAGAAGACAAAGGGCCACTCAAAGATAATGGGACAGGATAAAGAAGGAAATGATTTGGCTGATAAGTTGGCAAAACAAGGTGCCCTAGAGGGGGAGCTTGTTGATGTGGATCATCTTTTGGGCCCATTTCAAATTCAGGCTATAACAAGACAACAAATCCAAAAGAGTACAGAATTGTCTACAGCTCAATGGTCCCAAGATACTCCAAATTCTGATTTAATCAGTAGTCAGAAAGAGGATCCAATCATAGGTATATTTTATAACCATATACAAGATCCAGCTGAATATCCTCTGAATGAGATAGATATTGTAGGTAAAGAAGACCTGAGAATTTTAATGAAGTCAAAAGCCCAATTTAGCATCTTAGATGGATTGCTTATTCGTACATCTAAGAATGGAATACAGCAATGGGTGGTTCCTACCTCATATAGAGGTCTAATGTTACAACATGCCCATGATGCCCCAACATCAGGTCACAGAGGGGATAAAATCACCTATGAAATACTGCGAGATTTCGCATATTGGCCGCACATGTTGAAAGATGTCCAGACATATTGTCAGGGATGTTTGGTATGTCCCCAATACCAACCTAATACACCTACCCATAGAGCTCCTCTTCAGAAAAGAGGGATGTCTATGCCCTGGTCAGATATCCAAATAGATTTTATTGGCCCAGTAACAACATCATCTAGGGGTAATAAATATATGCTAACGGTTACATGTATATTTACCAAATGGGTAGAATGCCTTCCAGCCACAAATTGTAAAACTGAAACTGCTGCAATATTATTAATTAACCATGTCTTTTCCCGTTTTGGTTTACCACAACGAATTGAGTCCGATCGAGGATCTCACTTTACCAGTGAAGTAATGAACCGTATGTGGAAAATCCTAGGGGTTAAGAGAAAATTACATATCTCTTATCGTGCTGCTTCTAGTGGTAATGTGGAACGGTACAACCAATCCATTGTTAGTATCTTAAAGAAATTCGTGAAAGAATCAGGTAAAGATTGGGATATAAAATTACCTTTAGTATTAATGGCTATAAGATCTACACCTAGTACGGCAACAAAGATGTCGCCATTTGAATTAATGACGGGGAGACGTATGGTACTCCCACAACACCTTATTTACAGAACCCAAGACCATAATTTAGTAAATGCTGCTACAACCCATCAATATATAGAGGATCTGAGGAAACACTTACAGCAGGCATTTGCTTTTGCACAAAGGAATTTAGAGAAATCTGCTGTAAGTACTAAAACTTATTATGATCTTAAAACATCCAAAAAGGAGTACGAGATCACAGATCAGATATATTTGTACAACTTTCAACGAAACCAAGTGAAAGAGAAAAAGTTTTTGCCTTCATGGAAAGGACCTTATACTATTATTGACAAAATTTCACCTGTTGTGTATAAAATACAGATTCCAAAAAATGGTGAAATGTTTGAAAGATGGGTTCATATTAATCAAATAAAAAGTTGTCACCCAAGATCTCAATTAAGGATCATTGATGGTACTCCTGATGAATAATGTGACTTTGAATACCCTGTCTAATAAGGTTATCCTATTTTTACATTGTATAGAATACACTATTAAAACTTTTCGTTTTTATTTCCTAGTAATTGAAAATGAAAGAAAGGAAAACAACTCTGATATGGATGATGCTGATCCTCTGCCAAGAGGTCCGAATGGAACCTATTGTGGAACCAGGCCCTTCTTCAGGAATCCTTATCCAAGAGGCTCCAGGGTTTATTCTCACCGGAAGGAGATTGACATCGCAAAAGATTTTCGTGAGCGTGGATCCACAGATGATGATTGAAAGGCAATTTAACATATCTAATATACAGATGGAGGAAACCAAAGTGTGGTATCGTGAACACATTGGTCGATCACAAGCTACTGTAAAGGAGATGTTGGAACAATTAAGGAAAACTTTTATTCCTGAGTCTTACAGTTCCAACAGCCGACACTCTCAACGATTTATCAGTTTCCTTATTGGGGCTGCAATAATGATTATACTTGGAGCTATTACAGGTACCACTATGTCAATAATAAACTCTATATTATATGAACCATTAATTAAGGAATCTAGGGAGCTTCGGGATTCCTTGAAGATGGTGCAAAGAGAATCGGAACTCCAAGCTAAATGACTTAATAACTGTAGTGAATGAGACTATTGTTACTACAATTTGCATTCCAAGGTTACTTCCAATTCAATTGACTTACATTGGAAGTACAGCATATCCAGGATTGAGTATCTGTTTTTCCGGGAACCACTTACTTCTCATATTTACAACTGTAATAATATCACCTACTTTATTAAAGAGCGATATTATTTCAGAGAGGGGGATATGTCAGAACTTCTATATGAATAAAGTTCTATCTTATATGAATATTATGGTATAATATGATATTCCAATTATTAACCACTATTTTTATATCCATTGTATTAATATTTTATATGCTGTTATATTTATATATATACCTATGCATGCAATTCTATTACTTGAAAACATCTATGTGAAAGATATATTTTCACAGCTGCTCACCAGTGAATTATCCATGATTTGAATAATCCATTGTTCTATAAGAGATAAATATCTGACTGAACTCATAAGTCTAGGTAATAAAATCACTCCTTAAATATTCACATGTGAAAATATTCGCTTCATAGACATTAAGTCTGGTAAACATAGTAAATCTGTCAAATTGATAACATTCTTATGACTTCATCTTGTTTATAGGTAAAGGGTCAAAGGGTCATTAGCTAATTAAAAGGGATAAAAATTCAAAGGTCTGAGAGCGCCATCTTATGGTTATAGGAATAAATGTCTCTATAGGAAAATATATTCTTTGTAAAATTTAAATAAATGATGACATCATGAAAAGATTTTATTGGTTAATAGATACTTTAACTGATTTGGGATTCTGATAGGCAAATAAGCAAGAGGTATAATTATGAATAGAGACAGGATCTAGGGGAGAAGAGGAAGAGAAAAAGAAAATAACAAAGAGAGAAAAAGAGAAACAACAGGAGAGAGAGAAAAGAGAGAAAAGAAAGGAAGAGATAAGAAAATTTCTATCTTGTGGAAAAACCAAACAACTTTGGAATTAACTAGTGGAATTGTGTCATAATTGGTAATGTATAAATTGAGATATTTTATTTTATGATATAATTGAGAATTATTACCATAATTTCTCTGTTTGGTTTATTTCTTATCAAAAAGTTATTTAGATTTCCTTTTGTCATTGAAATTTATACTCCGGATATAAATTTTGATACAAAATTAGATATCTCATTTTTCTTTTTGACCAATACAGACAAATTGACCTACTTAGCTAACTTATCAATTATATTATAAAATACTTTACTTATTGTGTGATATTCAATATATTCCTGTATAACTGCATATATTTTAATATCATTAGACATTGTTAGTACATGCTAAAACGTTATTAAGAATGAATTTTATTAATTGATTTATCTGATTTTTGTTCTATGGGTTGCTATCCCAGGTTTTATTGTTCATGTGAATGAAGTACACTTTTATATTGAAATTTTAGGACTGCATAGAAAATATCATAAATGATAAGTATTACAATATGATGTATTGATTTTCTTTTATTTATCTGACTGGCTATACTGTGTTTTATCTGCATTCTATCTTGATATATTATTGTGTTATATTTACATTTTGATTTGATATATTACAATTTTCATTAGACTAGTTGATTTTGATATTTTCAATAAATGTTATTTTATAAAAAGGAATATGTGTCTATAAATTGATTCTGAACTCAATATTCAGTATTCTATATTATATAGAAAATAATATGTCGTATTAACCCCGACAAACCAAAGACAGAGGATACAGCATTGATTAAGCAATTTGTTGACCAAGAAATTAACTTGGAAAAAGAGTATGAGGATCTGCTTGAGGAGGTGGGCCCAGGTGGGACGTGGCACAAGTACTTTGAAGCGCCCCACCAATCAGATGAGGATGAGGAAGACACATCCTGGCACCAGGAGACCCTGGAAGCATACAGCTGTTTTGAATATTGTTTGCCCTCAGCGAGCACTGGCTGTGTGAGAGTTGCAGTGAGGACTGTTGGCAGAACCCAGGCCAAGCAGAGTGTCTGGATGGGATTAGCTATGCTCACTGTGCCCTGAGAATGGACTGTGGGCCTAGCATGAGGCTCCAAATGATAGCCAATGTCACACTCATCCAGCAGCCCTGTGACCATGGCAGATCAGGAGCCACAGCCATATCCAGGTGGTGGGGACACCATTGCTAAGGACAAGGCAATGGGGCAAAAAGAAAAGGGCTGTCAGATTGCGGGCGCAAGAGAGAGTCTGGGTGGGAGCAGGCATACTCACCAACCCTTGGAGGAGAAAATGGACTGTGAACCATTAAAGGAGCTCCAGCTGATAGCCAATGTCAGAGAGCTAGCCACAGTTTCAGGGACAGGCTCAGCAAGCAGCCTTGGGAGCGTGGCAGACCAATGGGCACATCCCTATCCAGTTTGTGGGGACACCATATTGGGTGTCAGCTTCCAGATCCGGACAGTACATTCCCCCTGGGAATTGTAATTAATGTTTTTCTGGGCACCCCAGTTGAGTGTTTTACCCATACAGTGGGGCAGAAGAGTAAATTGGCCCTTGTTTTTGGGGGGTGGGATGGCAATGGCACCCTGGGGCTGTATTGATTACCCTGGCACAGAGGACTGTTGGCAGAACACAGGCCAAGCAAATAGTTTGTAAGGGAGCAACTATGCTCCTGGCCTATAGCCAAGGAGGGGCACTTGGCCTGGACTGTGGGGTTTGTGCTGGGTCACCACCAGGATTGTTTATTTCCCTGGAATGGGTAAAAGAGAATAGTGACAAAAATCTTCCCTGCACACCCAGAATCAGGCCACGTGCAGGAGGCGGCTGTGACGAAGTGACCTTCGCCACCTTGCCCTGGAGAGGACTTATTGCCAGCCTCCTGCCCTGTGATTATGGCCCTGGGACATATTGCCCTTTAAACACAGTATTCGGCCATACCAGAGTGTATGTCACTCATCCTGGTCCTTTAAATACACTGGGGTCTTTCGGTACTTGCCCTGTGTGAGCGGTGATACCCCAGATAACTATGCCATGGAGCCCATTCATATAATAAAAGACTATGGGAAAGACTTTAGCTACATGGCAATTGAACTGTGTGAATAGGATATGAGCGCTATTCGGTAGTTTTGTGCGCTCAGATCCCAGCTATCTGGGGATATATGAAATGTCTGTGTGTTATGTGTAAAAGGTGACTTTATGTAGGGGACTGTAATAAAAACCAGGCTGGGTGTGCCAGGACCTGAGTTCTACTTGACCCTGCAAAACGTAGCCTTGTCTCATTTTTGGAGTATTTGCTATATCACACTGGGTATTGCTATGCGCTGCATACTCCCTTGAGCTTTAACTACTGAACTCTTGTTCCTGATTTACTCTCCTTGGAAGAGAGGTCTTCCCCACACGGTCCTGGATGCTGGAGATTCATACAGGGTGGAAGGAAGACGGCGTGGCTCCAGTTAAGCTACGGCGGTTGTGGAGTCTGTGGTGGTTGTGGTGTCCGGTGCGGTGCTTGTAGTCCTCGGAGCAAGCTAGGACGCGTCCATCAACGGAGGTACCCAGTTGGGGGGCCAGTAGATCCATTACATTGGCTGGCAGTGGTGGGATGGCGTCCTAGTGCGAGGAAAAACAGCCCGGAGACACTGGTAACGTTTGGAGTTACAAATTGAGGGCAACGCTAGTATACGTACAGCGCCCCTGGCTACAGCAGGATGGAACCGGCTAGTTTTCGGACAGCGTTCCATGATGAGGAGGAGGAGGAGGCCGCGGACTACAGGGATGCAGACAGAAAGGAACTCTGGTATGATGCCCTGGAAGATGCCCAATGGCAGCGAGGTGAGAGTCTCCCCAGTAATGAGCAGCGGCTACAGAAGCGTGTGGCGATGTGGATGTATCTATTGGGAGAGCAGCCCCTGGATGAGTGGGTGACAAGACTAGAGACCCTGGTACGGCGAGAGATCTGGCTAGACAACGCATACCAGGCTCTCTGGTGGCATACCGTTCGACTTAACCCCTGGACGGCTGAACACGACTTACTGGAGGGGGATGATTATGATGGCCCGGGTTTGTTATGGGAGGCCTTGGAGGACGACATTGATCTTGGCAGCACGGAGGGGTCTAGGTTTTGGGGCATCTACGACGACCGGATGGGCATGTATGTCTAGGTTGACGAAGCCGAGGTGAGCAAAGACATGACCCACCTGGTAACAAGAGAGTGGGAGCTGGAGCAGGACTACCAACACCTGCTCAGCTTCGTGCAGCCCCAACCTATACGACAAGCAGAACCAGACCTCATTGACTGGTCCTGGGATGACCTCCAGATGGCAAGTAGAGATGGGACCGAGGTCTCTCTACCGGCCATACAGGGAGCCGAAGGTGACGTCCTTCCCCCCCAGCGGCAGTGTGAACCCAGGGGGCAGAAGGTGTCGTCCTTCCCCCCCAGCGGCAGTGTGAACCCCAGGGGGCAGAAGGTGTCGTCCTTCTCCCCAGCGGCAGTGTGAACCCCAGGGGGCAGAAGGTGTCGTCCTTCCCCCCCAGCGGCAGTGTGAACCCCAGGGGGCAGAAGGTGTCGTCCTTCCCCATCAGCGGCAGTGTGTATCCCAGGGAGCAGAAGGTGCCGTCCTTTCCCCCCCAGCGGCAGTGTGAACCACAGGGGGCAGAAGGTGTCGTCCTTCCCCCCCAGCGGCCGTCTGTATCCCAGGGAGCAGAAGGTGCCGTCCTTTCCCCCCAGCGGCAGTGTAAACCCCAGGGAGCTGAAGGTGTCGCCCTCTCCCCCCATCGACAGTTTACCCTAACAAGGGGAGACACCAATCTCCCAGACGGCGCAGATGGGACTGTGGTCTCTGCACCTGACATACCGGGATGCTGGACAGCCTGTCCAGATCCCCAACTACCCTCACTGGGACAACCGGAGGAGGGGGTAAGTACAAATTCCCCTCCCCAGATAACTCCTAATGTAGCCCCAGGGTTAACAGAGGAAATGTTAACCCCCACTGACCCCCAGCTTTCCCTGGCTACTGAGCCGGAATATGTCCCAAGTACCCCAGCAGAAAAACTGACAGCTGGGCAGAGTGCAGTCGGCCTCTGCCCTCCCTTTGTCCCTTGTACAGAGCAGGATGTCCTGCAGGTTATACCAGCAGAAGAGCTGGCATCAGGGCAGAGTGCCGCTGGCCTCTGCCCCTCAAGTCCTCTCAGCGTGTTGCCCCATCACCACAGCAAAATATCCAGGTGCAGTAACTGTTTGTTGTGGGTGGGCTGCTCTTGCACTTTGTTGTTGTGGGGGGGCTGCTCTAGCACTGGTTTATTGTGGATTGATGGATCGTCTAACGGAGGCACTGACCGGCAGAAGGTCAGGTGCCTGGTTAGACTTCCCCCCAAAGGGGAGATGTGTGATGAAGTGACCTTCACAACTTTGCCCTGGAGAGGACTAATTGCCAGCCTCCTGCCCTGTGATTATGGCCCTGGGACATATTGCCCTTTAAACACAGTATTCGGCCATACCAGAGTGTATGTCACTCATCCTGGCCCTTTAAATACACTGGGGTCTTTCGGTACTTGCCCTGTGTGAGCAGTGATACCCCAGATAGCTATGCCATGGAGCCCATTCATATAATAAAAGACTATGGGAAAGACTTTAGCTACATGGCAATTGAACTGTGTGAATAGGATCTGAGCGCTATTCGGTAGTTTTGTGCGCTCAGATCCCAGCTATCTGGGAAAATGTGAATTGTCTGTGTGTTATGTGTAAAAGGTGACTTTATGTATTTTAAAGTGGTTATGTCTTTTTGCAACCATGTGCTCAATGGAGTCTGCCTCTATCCCTGGATAATTGGATTACTTTCCCCATTGTCTCCAGTATAGAGGCCTCTGTAAAACCTGTTTGAGCCAGGGCCCAAAAGATACTTTTACTAACGTTTGAACCCCTGGTCTTATTCATGCCATTTTTTTTATATGTTGTTCCACAATTTATGTTGTTCATAAAAATTTAAGTTTTATTTATATACTATGTAAAATCATAAAGTTATAAAAATGTATAAAAATGTGTAAGTTTTAGCTGGGAAAAAATTGAGTAGATACAGTAAGAAACTCAATTATCTCCCAAGCAGAGGGGAGGGAAACTGTGGGCGTTACTATTATGTTATTGGTTGTTTTATACCTCCCCCCTGGGTGTGTTCTTTTTGTACCTGACTGTAATAAAAACCAGGCTGGGTGTGCCAGGACCTGAGTTCTACTTGACCCTGCAAAACGTAGCCTTGTCTCATTTTTGGAGTATTTGCTATATCACACTGGGGATTGCTATGCGCTGCATACTCCCTTGAGCTTTAACTACTGAACTCTTGTTCCTGATGTACTCTCCTTGGAGGAGAAGTCTTTCCCACACGGTCCTGGATGCTGGAGATTCATACAGGGTGGAAGGAAGACGGCGCGGTTCCAGTTAAGCTACGGCGGTTGTGGAGTCTATGGTGGTTGTGGTGTCCGGTGCAGTGCTTATAGTCCTCGGAGCAAGCTAGGACGCGTCCATCAACGGAGGTTCCCAGTCAGGGGGCCAGTAGATCCGTTACAGCGGCCAAGACCCTGAGAACCTGTATCTGTTGGTTATTTGTTGTGTTCTAGCTTCAGAGGGAGACACTGTTTCATTGCCTTTGCTTGGGAGATCTTGGGGGACGTTGATGCCCTGTGGTCACCCCTGGTGCTACCCGTATTCAGCTTTTGCATTACAGTTGGGGGCCTAAGTTCTTCCTACAAACCCCCGGATACCCTTGACACCTTACTATGCATGGAAATAGTGTGGGCTGGGTGTCATTACTGATCCTATTAAAGCATTTTTATCCTGTGAACACTGGACGATTGGCTCTAGCAGACTACTGTTTTCCTAAAATTGACAATGACTGACACTAGAGCGGAGCAGTCAGCTCATCATCGGGGCAATCCGGGGAGATCACCCTTTTTTCGTTGATCTACAGGGGGGATTGCTTGTGAAGTCCACAAGATGTCACTGCAGGACTTTAGGGTAATTATAGGCCCTTTGTTCTATTTTGCCACTCTGAGGCCATGTGGAATAGGCCCAGTGCCCCACCCCCTCAAGGTGGGCAAGCTATGATTGGAGGATGCTAATCTGGGAGGGGTGGTGCATTTCTTTAAGAAGGACTGATATGACTGCGGGTCAAATAGAGGCCCATTACAGGAAGTGTTGGAGCTGAATAGCGCCCCTAACTGGAATCTTTACAGCCATCAACTAGTGCTGATTTCTGTTTCTAGAATCTAGCTCTAATACAATGCTGTCACTGGACTCCATCTATCTGCCTCCATCCCTGTCTTATTTTGAACACTGCAATGTTGGCTAGTAACAATTTCTTGAATATGTAATGCATCTTGCTTTTCCTAGCCGGATGCAGCCTTTGGGGTCATTCTGACTCTGTCCTCTAAGTTTGTTAGCAGCCTCATGTCTTGCATCCAGCCCACTAAAGACTCACCAATCACCTTACAACCAGCACATATCACTCCTTCATCACAGCTACGTATTAACCTTAAAGGTAATATACCTTTGTATCAAAACCACACTCTGCACTCAAGTATGAGCTTCGGAATTACCACTCTAAAAGGTACGGGGACATTCATTTCCAGACACATCATACTAACTCTTATACAAGCCTACTAATAAAGAGCAATGCATATAAAGGTAGGAGGGATGCACCAGAATGTTTGGGAAGGCCTCAACCAAATTTTTGGGCTGTCTCTTTAATGAATTGTATTCATTCTATTTACTGTGCATAGTTTCACTTTAAAGTATTAAGCTCAGATCCAAGGTAATTGATTAAATGTCAGGTAATTCTGTGGCGTATCATCCCATCCACCTTGGTTGCAATGTCCTGGAAATATGCAGTATGCATCATCCAGAGTGATAGCTATACAAAGATCTTCATCTATGGCAGTTTGCATATGTACTACGGCTTTTAACATATCATTTATGTTCCTACTCACCTGTTTCTTTTATAGTTGTTTGGTCTTTGGTTTCCTTTTCTGTAGACATAGCACTAAATTCCTCTTGAACTGATTCAAGTGGTTCTTCACTTGACCGGGTATTGATCCAGGTATCCTCTTTAATGTCACTTTTTGCATTGAATTGGCATTCTGCACATGTGTCTTCAAAATGGTTATTTGTAGTGTCTACAGAGACATCTTGTTTATTCAGTTTTGAAATATCTGAAGGTATTGAGAATGCCCTTAAATTAATTTCAGAGTCTTCATTTTGCTCCTTATATTTTTCTCTCTCAGCAATATCTTGTGTTCGTAACTGAGACTCTGCTGAATGTGTAGAAATATCATGAAATTCAGGATTGTCTTGCTCTTTTGCTGATCCACCATTTATTTGAGCATTACTTTGCTCATCAATTTCTACAGACATGCCATCTTCAAAGCGCTGTTTCTCTTTTGTTTCTCTTAAAACTCTTTTTTTTCTCAAATACTTTTCTGAATTTTCTTCGAATGTAGGATTAACTTCTAAAAACATATTGGTGTTTTGCACCACTGGCTCCTGCTTTTCTTTTTTGGTCTCAGATTTTTTTTCTAACTCATTGCCTTCTTGAGAAGAACCTGCATTGTTTGTTGTAATTGAATATTGCTTTTCTTGAGAAATAAATGTTTCTTTTAATGTATTTATACTTTTAGGCTCATGTCCATCTCTACTTTGTTATGCACAGTACCATCTAAATGTCTATTTTCACTACACTTAACATTATCATTTGCAGCATCAATCTTGCCTGTATCTATAATAATATCTGTTTTCTCATTCAGTGTATTTCTGAAAGCTGAATCATCTTCATTTGGATTTAAATTCCTGGTTGATTCATGTTTGCCTGTTTCTTCCAGGTTTTGATTAATTTCTTGTTCTTGCTTAAGTTCATTTCTATTCCTAAATCCTAAAATATTGTTAATAACAAAATTAAACCATTTTGACTTATGGTCAGCACTATCTCTAGCTTGATTTTCTTCTTCCTGAATAGCCTCTTTGGTCTTGGAAGAACCATATTCCAGATCCGCACCAACATTCATAGTTTTGTCATTAGCTGCTTGGAAATCACTGTCCTTTTTAGTTTCTGTCTCTTTTTCTGGCCTCATTTGTTGAGGAGAATCGATAATGTCATCTAAGGCTTCATGTTTAGAACCTGTTAGATCTTTGAATGTATGAATATTACTCACAGCATCGATATTCTGTCGGGTCATTGACTCTTGATCTTCTTTAGTTTCAAACATTTCAAGCTCATTTTTTTGTTGTGATGAGCCTGAGGTATTAATTGTAGTTGAATTGTAATTTTCTTAATATTCATACCATCGTGGGCATGTCCATAATCTCATATTGTGTCTGTTAGTTCTGCAACTTGTAACTGCTCCCTATCTTTTTCCATGTGATTTCTTAAAATTTCAGAAAAAGGAGCTTCAGTACAATCTTTTAGAACTGTATTTAACATCTTTTACTTTACCAGTCTCAGAATCAACTAGGTCTCCACTGCTTTTTAAAATTGTTTCAAAATATGTATGTTCTAAGTCTGGAATTTGGATTTCGGTGAATTTGGTGAATCAGTGATGGCAGTTTCTTGTTCTATAATTTCATTTCTGTTGCCAAATCCTAAAATGTTTGTAATGCCAAAGTTAAACCACTTTGATTGAGAATTACCAGCGTCTTTAACCTCACTTTCTTTTTCATGAATTAACTTTTACATTTCTGCTGTTTTTATTTCTGGATCTGCATCTATAGTTACACTTCTATCACTAGATATATTGATATTACTGTCTTTTTCAGTATCTACCAGCTTTTCACCATCATTCATCCCACCCTCATTACTTGGTATCAACATGTCATTGTCATTTTCAGCTTCTGTTTGTTTTTGTCCAAAAGGTAGGGATTTTGTAAACTGACCACCAAACCAGCCAGAATTTTCAGGTTGTACATCATCAGATTCTTTTAAAGCCATGTCCTCACTTATGGCAATTTTTCTTGACCGAAAAGTGTCTTCATTTTTAACGTCTTTGTTAGATTCAACAACTTCTATTTCTTCCCTCTTTCCAATGCCAAACCACCCTGCAATATCAGAAACAGTCCAGGTGGATGTTACTGGTACAGTTTTTTCTAAAAGGTCCACTTGAGATTCCTGTAAGTCTGCATCAATCTGAGTATTTCCATTAATGTTTTGATCTGCACAAAGCAAATATAAAGCATTATTCTCAACTATCCTTTACAAATAATTAGAGAGAAACCAAGAAGAATGAGAATATCATACAGCTCTACACATTTTGCAATGACACATATAAATAACATTTAGAAAAAAAACAAAATATATATAATCGAAATCTAAGAATGGCAATCTGGAGATGATCAATAAGTATGTTGGGTAAAAATAAAAGCAGTTATGTTCAGCAACATTATTTTCCTGAGGCTGAAGAGAAGTGCTTAATTTGAGAAATAAATAGTGAGGTAGAAGTAAAGAAATATTCCAGACGTCTGACATGATTCTTTGCATCTATCATAGTGTGAGTAAAAAATAAAGCAGACTTATAAATTATATAAGAATATTGATTAATGTGCATGTCACAAACCACCATGTGTTAATCAGGGCTGTGAGACGTATTCTCTTGGCATTGGCCCTCAGGGCTTGCAAATGTACTTCATATTTGGTACCATGTTTTGTTCTGGTTGTATTCACAGCTTAGTGATTAGATTCATGTCAAACATGGCTGGTATTTGTATATATTGTTTTATAAATAATTTTGTAGTAATTCAAGATATACTGTGTGACTGGGTCAGTGGAGGTGTATTGATCCAGGGAGTAATCTGATTGCCAATATCTGGGGTCAGAAAGAAATGCATGTTCATATTATGACACTTGGCAATGTTTCAATGTTTTTTTTCTATTTGCCTTCCTCTGTAACAATTACAAATTAATCCACATAATACAAGGATCAAATGTAATCTGTTGTCTATATGAATACAAAGAAAAAAAGGAAATCAGGTGACTGAAGTCATACAATCTGACTTTAAAATAAGGAAGTGGTACACAGAAAGAGAAGAAGATCAGGTGTAAGCAATTGTCTAAAGCCCAAAGACGAGGTAAGCAGAAACATTTACTTGGAAATTACCAAGAGAGGTGCTGTTTTTATGCTGGATCCATAGGGCCTCATTCAATTACTTATACAGCTGAAATCATAACTATGTGTGATAAATAGTGCACTAAATAACACATTATTGGTATGGTACAAATGGTAGCTTCTCTGCTGCTTCTAGGAATGAAAGTGTACAGATAAACTGGCAAATAAAGTATAAATTGCTACAAAATGTCAGAAGCTTTAATTTAAGTTTTGGTCAAACCTTAGCCAGATCTATTGTATTCTAGCCAATACTTGTTCTGAAATAGATAATTATAATGCTGTCTGTAATGAGCCAAATAAATGTGTCGCACACTAAACAGCAGCTTACCTTGTAAAGTAGTGTCTGTGATGTCTCAAAACTTTATTAAAATTATAAATCCAAATGACATTATAGTGGATAGAGTCAGTCCTTAGTTATTGGAAACACTGGTTTACTTTTGGAACCAAAACATTATCATGTAACTGTTCTCGAGGAATGCTGCATATGACTATTATTACATTTGGTTTATATAAAAAACACAAATAACCAAAACAGAGAAAAGAGAAGAAGTTCTTATTGGATGAATACTGTTCATGTGCAAGATAATGTGATATCAACAGGGAAAGGGATACATATCAAAACTATATGCACCCAAATACATTCCACTTAGAAATTTCATTTTAACCAAATTACGTATGTAGTAATACTGTAAACCGTTTAGAGCCAGAACTCAAAAATCTTGATGCTTACTATAACAGCCCGAATAATGGTATTTTTGCTAGATTCTGCCAACATTGATGATAATGAAGAAATGAAGCAGGGGGAAAGTGAATCATATGGTCTAGAAACTCTGTCATGACCCAATGTTCAGTTCTATTAAAAGAAGTGTTATTATCATTGTAAGATCTACTAATTACATTTTGCTATCATATATATCTAGTTGTTGTAATTGAGAGTTTGTCAGTAATGCTCACAATTACGACAACTGGCGCATTCGCTGCCAGTTGTGCATTGCGCTGCGGGTGCCTTGCATGGGCATTATGCGGTGGGGGTTGCGCACGCTCAATGCGTGGTGTGAGTCGCTGATGCACATTGTGGAAGGTGGAAAGGAGACAAAGGGAGGGAGAGAGGGAAAAAGGAGAGGGAGGAAAGGAGGCATGGGGAGGTAGAGGGGGGGACAGAAACAGGGGAGGGAGTGGAGAAGAGTAAAACAGGGGAGGGAGAGGGGAAAAGAGACACACGGGAAGGAGAAGGGGAGGCAGAGGGAGGATAGTCACAGGGGAGGGAGAGACACAGGGGAGAGAAAGTGGGGGACACATGGGAGAGAGGGGGAAAAGACACAGGGGGAGAGACACAGGGGAGGGAGAGGGGGGAGAGACACAGGGGACGGAGAGAACGGAACAGACACGGGGGGAGGGGGAAGAGGCAAAGGGGAGGGAGGGGGAAGAGGCACAGAGGAAGGAGGGGGGAAGAGACACAGGGGAGGGAGAGGGGGAAAGAGACACAGGGGACGGAGGGGGGAAGAGACACAGGGGAGGGAGAGGGGGAAAGAGACACAGATGAGGGTGAGGGAGGGGGGATAGAAGAAGGGGAAAGAAGGCACAGGAGAGGGAGGGGGAAGAGACACAATGGAGGAAGAGGGGGGACAAACACAGGGGAGGGAGGGAGGGAGGAAGAGGCACAGGGGAAGGAAAGGGGGGAAAGAGACACAGAGTAGGGAGAGGGGGGAAGAGACACAGGGGAGGAAGGGGGAAGAGGCACAGGGGAATGAGAGGGGGGAAAGAGACACAGGGGAGGGAGGGGAAGAGGCACAGGGGAATGAGAGGGGGGAAAGAGACACAGGGGAAGGAGAGGTGAAAAAGAGAGGGAGTGAGGGAAATGAGGCACAAGAGAGGAAGAGGGGGAAGGAGACACTGGGGAAGGAGAGGGGTGAAAAGACACAAGGGAGAAGTGGATGGAAAGAGAAGGAAGGGAGGGAGGAGAAACATAGGGGCGGGAGAGGGGGAAGAGACACAGGGGAGCGAGGGGGAAGAGATGCTGGGGAGAGAGAGGGGGATAGACACAGGCAAAGGAGAGGGGGAAGAGACACAGGGGAGAGGTGGGAGACACAGGAGAGGGAGGGGGAGAGGCACAAGGGAGGGAGAAGAGACACAGGGGAGGGAGACAGGGGGAAGAGACACAGAGGAAGGGAGATAGGGAAGAGACACAGGAGAGGTAGTTGGGGGCAAACAGACACAGCGGGGGAATGAGACACAGGAGAAGGGGGAGAGACACAGGGGAGGGAGAGGGGGGAAAGAAAGAGACATGCAGGGAACACAGAGAAATAGTACATAAACAGACAGAAAACACAGTGACAGTATATCATGCCGTCATTTTTGATGGGCAAGTCGCTAGTATATATAAAAATGTGTTCTTGACTAAATAGAGACTTGTGTGTAATGACTGAATGAAAGTTATTTCTCTAGCATGCTTATAAAATGCAGAAGATTGTAACTGAACTATCAAGCTTAATAAGATACCAGAGATGGAAAGAAAGCTACAATTGATAGATGGAGTAGGTAAATCTGAAACCCTCCTTGCTAATAACTTAACAAGTAATATTATTATTGTTACTAGACCTACAACCCGATGGTCTCCTCTACTTTAAGTTTATTCTTGTATAATACTGTTGGAGCTACTTAATTAAAATGCTACAGAATGACACAATGATAGTGTTGTCTCTTGCTAATATGAATATCAATAGTTATGGTAAAATGGTAGCTGGGCTGTCATTTCAAAATGAGACTCACATTTTTAAATGAATGGAGTGAATGTAAACCCTTCATTGAGCCCATTAAGTGAAAGAGCACTAAGCTTAAAAATCCATCTGAGTTCTTGCTGTAGTGGGCGATTATCTATATCGTTCCTACGCTCAGTTAGGATGATTCTATCGATGCCCATAAATTTGAGAGCTAAAGGATTGCCATTATGTTCACTGTTCATGAGGCGAGCCACCGGAACATCATCATGATCCAGAACAGAATGGACATGTTCCAGGACTCTTCTTCTTAATTGGCGAGTAGTTTTGCCAAAATAAATTCTACCACAACTGCGTTGTATTAAATATAAAACTGCAGTTGATGCACAATTGTTCATTCTGATAGAATAGCATTTTTTAGAAACAGGATCAAAAAATGTCTGGGATTTTTCCATGGAGGGACAAGCCTTACAATTTTTTACATGGAAAAGAGCCTTTTTGGAGTTTAGTCAACCAATTCTGAGATGATTAATTCTCCGAATAATCGCTATGAACCATCATATCTTTTAAATTTGGTTCTCGTCTGCCGGTGATCGCTGGCTTTGTGTTAATAATGTCCAAGAAATGTGGGTCCATAAGCAGTAACTGCCACTTTTGGTTTAAAATATGTTTGATGTTTTGCCACTGATTGTTATAAGTCCCAATGACCCTAATAATGCTAGTATTCTCTTTAGATTCAGTATTATTGTTTAATAGCTCTGCTCTTGATTTTAAAATGTATTTCTGGTATGCCTTTGTGAGACAGTTGTGACTATTTCTTCTATCTTTAAATCTGGCATATAGATCCCTGGCTTGGTTCTGGAAGTCCTCCTCTTTGGTACAATTTCTCCTGATACAGATGTATTGACCACATGGTATGCTGTTTGTCAAGTTGTCAGTGTGATGGATACTTTGGAACAGCATACTGTTTGTTGCAGTGATTTTGCAAAATGTTTTGGTCAGTATTTTGTAATTCTCATCTATCGTAATTTCCAAATCAAGAAATTCTAAGCCGTGTGGGTCAATGACAAAAGTTAATTTTAGACCAGTTTCATGATTGTTAAGGATCCTAACAAAAGACTCAAAATCTTAAATGGTCCCCCTCCAGATGAGTAAGATGTCATTTATATACCTCATCCTGAAAATAATGTTATCAGTAAGTGTACATAAATCATCCTGAAAAATCATAGTTCTTTGCCAATGGACAAGAAACAGGTTTGCAAAGGATGGGGCACATGGCATTCCCGTGGCCATCCCTTTAACCTGTTTGTAAAGTTACATAGTTACATAGTTACATAGGGCCTTATTCTATTATTGGCCGTAGGAGATGCGGGGCCGCAAGGACCGGCCGCAAGCTATTTGCCTATTCTATTCCCTTCCGGCCGGGGACTCGGGCAGGCTTGCGGCCGTCGCCTTGTTATCCCTTGCGGCCGCTCGCGCCAGAGGCAAGCCTTTGATCTTTAACGGCCGCAAGAGTTTCGGCCGCAAGCAAATCCCGGTTGCTATTCAATTGCTCCGGGAACCCTCTCTGCAAGGCTAAAACCGAGCCGCAGCTTACTTGCAGCAAAAAGGTCCCGCAGGCACACAATTAAGCACATAATAAAGCCATAATAAAGCCATCCTGCACTCTGAGGAGACTATAAAGTGATTGTAGGTGTTAGCATTAATAGCACAACATTCCCCTACACTCAAATCCGTAAATAATTTTTATTTTAATGTATGTCAAATATCCGTGGAAAAAGTCCAGAGGGCTTGGAGCACCTCAGACCCGCCCACGCTGCAGCCGGAAAATAAACAGTTAATGAAATCTCGGATTTGGGCTGATGTGCAAGCTTGAGAGGGGGTTGCTATTAATCCTCATGTCCCCCATTATGATCCCTAGCATTTACAGAGCTTTACAGTGCCGTCGTGAATTTATATTTGCTTTTAAAGATTTCTGAGCTTACGGCCGGTTGCAAGATATACGGCCGGCCGTAAGGGGATATCCTTGCGGCGCCGTCTATTTGATTTGCAAGGTAATGGGAGCCCCGCAAGGAATCGCAGCTTTGCGGCTGATTTACGGCCGATAATAGAATGAGGCCCTTAGTAATTAAGGTTGAAAAAAGACTTTCAGTCCATCAAGTTCAACCTGTTAAGATCTCCTCTAATCTGCAATATGCAGATTAGTTATTAATTAATTTGTTTTTAAATAATTAATAATAGTATAGTATTTGAGGATGAATAAAGAGTTAGTCCATCAAGTTCAACCTTTTTAGATCTCTATTGATCTTTTTAATATGTGGACTATTTATTATTAATTGTTAATTGATCCAGAGGAAGGCAAACAGGAAAAAAAAAACATTGAAACTTTGCCAATTGTCTCATAAGGGGAAAAAAAGCAAAATTCCTTTCTGACCCCAGAAACTGGCGTTTAGATTTCTCCCTGGATCAATATTCCTTCGCTAGTTATCTAGGATAGCCTTGAATGCCCTCTTTATTCAAAAATATATCTAACCCCTTTTTCAAATTGTCTATCGAATTCGCTGTTACCACCTCCTTTGGTAGAGAATTCCACAGTTTAACCACCCTAACTGTGAAGAACCCTATTCTTTGTTTAAGGTGAAATCTTTTTTCCTCTAACCTCAAAGGGTGTCCTCTGGTCAGTTGAAAATCTTCTTCTACAAAAAGTTCACTTGACAAAGCCTTATACTGACCCTGGATGTATTTATATAAGGTAATCATATCCCCTCGTAGATGCCTTTCTTCTAGCGATAATACGTTTAGTTGGTTAGTCTTTCTTCATAACTTAGCCCCTCCATTCCCCTTATTAGTTTTGTAGGACTTCTATGTACTTTTTCCAGGTCTAAAATGTCCTTTTTATGAAGTAGTGCCCAAGATTTTACTCCATATTCCAAATGAGGGCGTACTAGAGATTTGTATAGCGGTAGAATTATATTTGCTCCCCTTGCTTCTATACTCTTCTTAATACATGCTAATATTTTACTTGCCTTTGCAGCTGCTGCTTGGCATTGAGCACTGCTAACTAGGTGGTTGTCCAGCAAGTACTCCCAAATCCCTTTCAATATCTGATACCCCTAGATTTGATCCATTAAGATTATAAATTGCATGGCTATTTTTCCTTCCCAAATGCATAACCTTGCATTTATTTGTATTAAATCTCATCTGCCATTTAGCCGCCCATTTCCCATTTCTTAGCCGCCCAATTTATGCAAATCCCTTTCTAGGGAAAGTACATCCTTATCTGATTTTATTACCTTGCACAACTTAGTGTCATCAGCAAAAATGAAGACACTGCTTTCGAGTCCTACTTCTATGCCATTAATAAATATGTTAAAAGGGAGAGGACCTAATACTGAACCTTGAGGAACCCCACTTATAACATTAGACCAATCGGAGTATGTTCCATTTACAACAACCCTTTGCTTCCTGTCTTTTAGCCAGCTCTCAATCCATGAGCAGATATTTACTGCAATTCCTGTATCCCTTAATTTGCTCACTAGTCTTCCATGTGGCACTGTATCAAATGCCTTTAAAAAATCTAAAAAGACTACATCCACTGAGTTGCCCTGATCCAAGTTCTTCCTAACCTCCTCATAGAAACTAATTAGATTGGTCTGACACGACCTATCCTTCATAAATCTGTGTTGACTGCTACCTATGATCTTGTTCAAATAGACATGTTCTTGTATTCTGTCTCTTATTAACCCTTCTAAAAGCTTCCCAACTACAGATGTGAGGCTCACTGGTCTATAAGTCCCCGGATTTGCTGTAGATCCCTTCCTAAATATAGGTATCACTTCTGCTTTTCTCCAGTCATCCGGTAGAGACCCTGTAGTGAGTGAGTCTTGAAAGATTAGATATAATGATTTGGCTATTACAGAACCCAGCTCCCTCAGTACCCTTGGATGTATTCCATCAGGACCTGGGGCTTTATTAACATTTATTTTCTCCAATCTCTTTTGGATTTCTTCCTGCGTTAACCAATTATTTAGTGATGGTAGTGTAGCCCCATTATGTTGCGGTGTCCCAACCACTGGTACCTCCCTTGTGTATACCGACGAAAATAACCTATTTAGCTCATCTGCCTTTTCCTTGTCACTAATTATCAGATGGCCTGTGTCACATTGTAATGTTCCTATAGCTTCCTTCCTCGCCTTTTTCCCATTAATATATTTAAAAAATATTTTAGGGTTAGTCTTACTTTCCATTGCAACTGACTTCTCATTTTCTATTTTAGCCAGTCTAATACTCTTTTGCAAGCCTTGTTGATTTCCTTATAGTCACATAAAGCTGCCTCTGTTCCCTCCATCTTGTATAATTTAAATACATGTTTCTTTTTCCTCATCATGACCTTTAAGTAATTGTTAAGCCACATGGGATATGATTTACTCCTATTCATTTTATTTCCACATGGTACATGCCGATGAGTATGTTTATTTAGTTAGGATTTGATTGCTGTCCATTTATTTTCAGTATTTTTCCCTGTAAGTTCTTTGTCCCAGTCTATATGTAGTATTGCTGCCCGTAGCCCATTAAAATCTGCCCTTTTAAAATTTAGAGTTTTTGCTGGCCCCTTACAACTCTGTTTTTTGTATTCAATCTCCAATGGTACTGTGTTGCGATCACTGTTCCCCAAGGGTTCCCCTATTTTAACATTTGAAATTATATCAATATTACTTGTGATGACTAAATCCAAGATGGCCCCATTTCTAGTAGGTTCTTGTATTACCTGGGCAAGATAATGATCCCTGAGTGTACTCAAGAACCTGCTCCCCTTAGCTGAGCTGCTGGTCTCATTTATCCAGTTTATTTCAGGGTAATTAAAGTCTACCATTATTAGAACTTGCCCATACTTAGCTGCAATTCCAATCTGTAACAATAATTGTATTTCCTCACTTTCAGCTATATTTGGGGGTTTATAGCATACTCCCACCAATATGCGTTTAGAATTAGCTCCTCCACTATTTAGCTCAACCCACAAAGATTCAATGATGCCGTTAGTGCAGTTGCCTGTTAGAAAAAAAATTGTGGGTGAGGACAAATTCCAGTAACAATAATGTAAATTTGTTATGGGCTCGAAATTGATTTCCCTGAGTACTAAGAAAGTGCTTGACTGCTTTTATGCCAATCTGGTGTGGAATACTGGTATATAATGATTCCACATCTAGACTGGCCAGAAAACAGCCCTGTACAAGTGTAATGTCATCCAATCTTTGGAGAGCATGTTTGGTGTCCCTGGTGTATGAAGTGAGGCTGGTTACAAATGGTCTTAGGATTTGATCCACATGACAACTAGCATGTTCTGTAATGTTATTATTGCCTGAAACTATAGGCCTATCAGGTGGTGATGTTTACTTTTTATGTACTTTTGGCAATGTGTAAAATGTCACGATAGTTGGATGTTTGATCCTAAGGTAATCATACTTTTTTTTATATAAATGATCTGTTGAAGGCCCTTTCCAAAATTTCATATAACTCCAACAGATAACCTTTAGTAGGATCAGAAGTTAACTTTTGGTAGCAAGAACTGCCACTTAGCAATTTTGAGTTCTCAGCAAGATAATCATCTTTATTTAAGACTAGCAACTTGCCCGTCAAAAAATGACGGCAATGACATTGTAAGTGAGCTAATGCTGTTTGGTGAATAATAATGAAATATATAATACATTAATAAATTAATCTACTTTACGTATTGCGAAGCATTGTGTTGAAGAGCTGGGAATCTGTTTTGATGTTGCTGCAGCATTAGTGGTGTGGAGGTGCTGTGTAAGCGTGATGAACGTGTGCAGTGTAATAGTGTGCGTGCGCGAGACGAAACCGTTAGCGTAGTTGGGTACTTCTGCATTAGCGTAAAATGGCGGGTAATGTGTGGTATGCGTCTTAGCGGAATATCCGTAGGTCGCCGTCTGGAAGTTTTATTAACAGGTGCCTGCTGCTGCGGCTCTGCCCTCTCATTCATTTGTGTGGCTGCCAGGGAGACGCGTGTGAGGTGCAGGCCGTGTGCTGGTGGGACCCCCGGGAAGAGGATTAGGGGGGAGCATACAGCCAGGAGGACCCGGGATATGTGATAGAGCAGCGCCCGAGCATCATGGCCGAGGAGCTCTTCTGTAAAGTTGTGTCTATGCAAATCAAGTGTCGGAAACTGAGGCCCTCGCTATGCGAGGGCCGCGGCTCCTTCGGCGCTCCATCACAGCAACTGAGGCCCTTGCCCGCAGCCCTCGCTATGCGAGGGCTGTGGGCAAGGGCAGCGAGGGCTGCGGGCAAGGGCAGCGAGGGCTGCGGGCAAGGGCTACGCGAGGCCGCAAGCGTGAGCAACGGCCCGTACGCTCACAACTATATATGTGATATATGTATACACTCTGCACATTACACACACACCTCACACACACACACAATACATCATTATATATATATATGTTTACACTCTGCACATTACACACACACCTCACACACACACACAATACATTATATGTATATATATATATATATATATATATATATATATATATATATATAAGCATTATAAGCATATGCTTTAAAGGAGCCATGTTTAAAATGGTTTGGATTGACAGAGTGATGGTGCATTATGTGGCCTTATTTGCATGTCCCGCCCAGTTTTCCCAAACTGCAGTGCATATACTGTATTTCTGAGAAATTTGAGCAGGAAATAAGTTTTTATCAACTTATTTTTAGACATTCAAATGGAGTCACTAATGTACTATTCCTTATTTGTACTACTATATATATATATATATATATATATATATATATATATATATATATATATATGTATACACTCTGCACATTACACACACACCTCACACACACAATACATCATTATATATATATATATATATGTATACACTCTGCACATTACACACACACACACAATACATCATTATATATATATATATATATGTATACAATCTGCACATTACACACACACCTCACACACACACAATACATCATTATATATATATATATATATATATATATATATATGTATAGGGCAAGGGCAGCGAGGGCTGCGGGAAAGGGCAGCGAGGGCTGGGGGGGCGCTCCATCCCAGCAACTGAGGCCCTTGCTCGCAGCCCACACCTGGGAGAAGAGCTTAATGTCGGGCGACAGCAGCCAAGAAACACCGAGGCCTTGGGCCCAGTATAAACCCCTCCCACACCGTCATAGTGATGTGCTGGAGTCTGTGCAGCCTCTCACTTCCTTAGATACATGAAGCCGGCTGGTTGCTAGGGCCGCGAG
>CM050174.1:33937384-34064884 GCA_027410445.1 Discoglossus pictus
AATGATACACAATATATGTGCAATATAGACAATAGATATTGTATTTTACAGATATATGATTTTCTATGAAAACACTGCATTGATACAAATACACACTCTGTATAATAAAACTATAAGATAATAATGTATAGAAAATTATATATTAGTTTTATAAAAATTTGGAGGAATTTAGAGATTTAGGGCCTCATTCTATTATCGGCCGTAAATCGGCCGTAAGGCTGCGATTCCTTGCGGGGGTTCAGTTAACTCGCGATTCTATTATACGGCCCCGCAAGGATCTCCTTTTACGGCCGGCCGCATATCTTGGAACCGGCCGTAATCTGTGAAATATAAAAACTGAAAAATAAATTCGAGCCTGCACTGTACAGCTCTGTAAATGCTAGGGATCATATTGGGGGACATGAGGATTAAAAGGAACCCACTCTCAAGCTTGCACATCTGCCCAAACCCGAGTTCAAATTAACTGTTTATTTTCCGGCTGCGGCGTGGGCGGGTCTGAGGTGCTCCAAGCACTCTGGAATTTTTACATGGATATTTTACGGATATTAAAAATTAAATATTTTACGGATTTGAGTACAGGATAATTATGTGCTATTTTTTCTAACACCTAAAATCCCTTTATAGTCTTCTCAAAGTGCAGGATGGCTTTTTTTGAGCTATTTTATGTGCTTAATTGGTGCTAGCGAGACCTCTTTCCTGCAAGTAAGCTGCGGCTCGTTTTTAGCCTTGCAGAGAGGTTTCCCGGAGCAATTGAATTGCAAATCTCTTGCGGCCGTTTTAGATCAAAGGCTTTCCTCCGGCGCGAGCGGCCGCAAGAGATAGCAAGGCACCGGCCGCAAGCCTGCCGGAATCCCCGGCCGTAAGGGAATAGAATGGCAGAATAGCTTGCGGCCGGTCCTTGCGGCCCCGCAATGGCTGCGGCCGATAATAGAATGAGGCCCTTAGAGAGGCAGGACTTAGAAAAATACGAGTCGTTACACTTGGAAAAAAAAAATATGAGTCGTAAAAATACGAATTTACCGGCCGAGACTCGCAAACCAAAAAACACTAAAAACACACTAAATACACCCCCAAAAATTACAAAAACATCACACACAGCATGGGGCAACAGCCAGGACGTCTGTGAGTGAGCTGGAACGTGAATTTAACTCGATTTAGATGTTTATCGCCACTCGAAAATCGCCTAAGCGAGGAAAAATATGTCAGCCGATAAAATGAAAATGAGGCTACACGACCGTGAGGCGCGCAAACCATAGCCAGACACGTAGCAGTTTGACAAGGCACGTACAAGGTACTAAAACCGACTGTTACTAAAGACGCAAATTTCTCCCGACGCGCGTAACACAGACAATATCGCCGCCATTTTACGACAATCTACACAATTACGCATCTGAAATGGCGGCTTTCCCGCGTAAACTAATTGTTTTGGCTCACGCACGCAGCCTATATATAGGGCACACTTGCCACAGTGCTGACACTTTCTCCTCAGGTGATGACAGTCTGAGTGGACATTTTCTACTGCCGGAAAATCCAAAGAGATTTTTAGATCTTCAGGATATTGATTGCTGGCTATTTATTATAAATAGGTAAGGTATATTAATTAATTAATTAATTATTAATAAAAAAAAAAAAAAAAAAATTACATTGCTTCATTTTGCAATACCTGTACTTTATCAAGATATTAATAATTAACCATTTCAAATATGTTTATTAATTAATTAATGATTATTTAATGGGCATTTATTTATTAATTATTTATCATGCTAAAAAAAAAAAATGTCACTACCTTTACTTAATAATTACATTATTAACTCTTTATAATATATTTAGTCATTGATTAATTAGTAATGTTCATTCATTCATTAATTAATAATTAATTAGTCATAATAAGGTTAATAAAACATTGATCAGAAAATATGTATATTTTACACTGGACCTACATTTTTGGGTTGCTGCTCAACTATTAATGTTCATTAATCATTAAGATTAGTAATGCTCAATAATTAATTAATTAATTAGTCATAATAACAAATGGGATAATTTTTGTCTTTATCTATGAGCTGCCATGGTTATACGTCCTGATCTAACATGTTTTATATGTATTCTATTTAATTATTGCATATCATCAAGAAAATGCAAGCACTTTCCATCATAAGAATAGTGAGCAGAACCAGCACCACCTCACCCTCATCAAGATAATATGTACGTAACGTGACAGGGGAAAAAAAATAAGTGGGTGGAGTATGTGTCAGTGGGCAGGGCCTACAGAGGTAACATGTTGTGAAGGGGATAAGTTTCTACTTTTGGGCAGAGTCAATTTAAGGGGAGGGGCCAGGTCTCTGCCTTCCACCCCACCAACTTGGAAAGTCACTAGCTGCCAGTGCAATAGGATAACTAAAAACTGGAGAGATTCTAGAACACTTTAGCATTTATTAAATTTGTATCAAAACTGAAGCAACTCTGAGTGTGTGTGCAAGTCTGTGTGTGTGTTCAAGTCTGTGTGTGTGCAAGTCTGCGTGTGTGTTTGATTGAGTGTGCAAGTGTGAGTGTGTGTGCAAGTCTGCATGTGTGTGCAAGCCTGAGTGTGTGTGTGAGTGCAAGTCTGCGTGTGTGTGCAAGTCTGCATGTGTGCAAGTCTGAGTGTGTGTGTGAGTGAGTGTGTGTGTGCAAGTCTGCGTGTGTGTGCAAGTCTGCATGTGTGCAAGTCTGAGTGTGTGAGTGAGTGTGTGCAAGTCTGCGTGTGTGTGCAAGTCTGAGTGTGTGTGTGCAAGTCTAAGTGTGTGTGTGCGCAAGTGTGAGTGTGTGTGCAAGTCTGCATGTGTACTTTTGATGCCCAGGGCTACCCCTGAATCTGTGGCCTCAAACTCAGTGAGCCCCGGGCAACAAAAGCTCTAGCTAACCCACTGGCTGGACTTGCTTGCTATGTAAAGCCAGAACAAAAATAATCATGATATTTTCAATATTAAATCAATACATAAATATATAAATATAATTAATTATGTGTAAAGAACAGTATTTTCTTTCTAGATTACAAAAACTCTTACCAAGGAATTTTCACAATCATAAAGATTATTCTATTTTAACAGTATTAGATATGTTATATATCTAGTCTTAAATCGTAGAAGAGGGTGGATGCACGGATGGTATAACAAGCTACAGGGACGTCCATCAGGGGTTAATGGCCATTGTACAGGGACATGATACATAAAAGAGGAGCCACAAGCTCATTTAAACACTAAACTACCAGAGAATTTGTAGAAGGGTGGATGAGTATTACCATGAATTAACACAAATAATATGTCAGATACCATTTTTCACATTATAACATTTTATTTAGATACTTAAATGAATACAAAGGGAAATAAAGATCACAAAGTACTACGACAACAGTGTGTCAAATATTAGATGGTATAAATGAACACTATGAGGGCATTAACTAAAGAAACTAAATATCCAGAATACAGTATTGTGTTTTTGTATGATGCTTTAACACAATACATATTATACAGATCTTTAAAAGGTGTCAAAATAGGAAGAGTTACAAACTGTTTCTTGTAATGAACCTTACTAGCTTAATATATGTTGGTCATTCTCTGAATAACCAGTATAACAACTGCTCCAAGTCTGGGTGCTCAGAATAGTATCTAGTACAAGAGTCCAGATATATTTTATGCCTCGGGACATCCATTTTGTGAGATTGTACAGGTTATGTGCAAAAACTAATGTTGTTGTATTTAATTTAGTTTTTACTATAGCAGTTTTAAGCCTTTGCTAAGTAACCCAGATACAGCATTTATTACACAGCGAGCCGTCACTAAAAAAAAGTCCTATATTGGATACACAAGAACAATTTCAGAAGTGGAGATCACAATTTTAACCAATAGCATTGTTTGTAAAGAAATCTGGGATTACACTGGCATAGACCGGCACTGTAAGGAAAACTACCATTCAGGCAGTAACAGTTTCATTTAAGCTTAGCAGTCCTCTTGTAATGAAAATATTTAATCAGTTACTGGGCTGCACATATAGCAATGGTGCCTATACTGCTTGGCTACTGAGTCCCAAATGATTCTTCATCTTCACTGCCGTTTGTGCTATTCTGCCATTCCACCGGTTGCTTGGATAAGCCTTCATTATTTACAGCTGAATTAGTTAGAGAGAGTGAATTATTTTTGGGCCACAACTCTTAAACTTTTTTTAAAGTATTTGTTCCCAACTTGGGTTTTTCATCATCACTCTCTGCCGGTGAGCTGTTTGCCTCTTCCTTGTGATTTTCAGCATCATCACTGTGGTTGGAATCATTTACGATAGTTTCTGATTTTCCGTCTGTAATACTTTCTTCTACATGGGATGCCTGCTGGGAATCAGATCTCCAATCGTGGGGCTTCATCTTTTGGCCACCGTAGACACAGCGTCACTCCCTGGTTGGTGACATCACTGGTTGTAGCAGAGGAACCTCAGACTGCCGGGCCCGGCCTGTCTCAATCCACTGCCATCCGGAGGGTGCCTGCAACATACAAAGATAAGAACACTATACCGTGACTTTAGAAAGACTTTGTCATTTAAAGACAACTATATTATCTTGCATTTCTATTTATTGCATATGTTGTGGTGCTTCCTTAAACATCAAGTTTGACTGCATATATTAATGGCAATATTTTTTTGTGTTTAAATTATCAAAATATTTACTGTGCAACTTTGTAGCTTTGGGGGATGTTATAACATTTCTAGACAGAGTAGTTAGGTTTAAAACTTAGAGCCTAAGGGGTAAATGGTGGCACCCATGGCTACCACAAATATAGTATAATTTTACTATAATAGTATAGAAGCTTTTACAAGGGTTAATAAGGGATAATATACAAGAATATATCTATTTGAACAGGATTATAAATTGGAGTCAACATGGATTTATGAGGGATAGGTCATGTCAAACAAATCTAATTAGTTTCTATGAGGAGGTTAGTATGAACCTGGCTCAAGGCAACTCAGTAGATGTAGTCTTTTTGGATTTTGCAAAGGCTTTTGATACAGTGCCACATGGGAGACTATTGTGCAAACTAAGTGATACAGGAATTGCAGTAAATATCTGCTCATGGATTGAGAGCTGGCTAAAATACAGGAAGCAAAGGGTTGTTTTAAATGGAACATACTCCGATTGGACTAATGTGGTAAGTGGGGTTCCTCAGAGTTCAGTATTAGGTCCTCTCCTTTTTAACATATTTATTAATGAATTAGAGATGGTACTGGAAAGTAGTGTCTCCATTTTCGCTGATGACACAAAGTTGTGCAAGGTAATTAAATCAGATAATGATGTGCTTTCCCTCCAAAGGGATTTACATAAAATTGAGGAATGGGCATCTAAATGGCAGATGAGATTTAATATGAATAAATGTAAAGTTATGCCTCTGGGAAGGAAAAATAGCCATGCAATGTATAATCTTAATGGAGCAAATCTAGGGGTATCAGATATTGAAAGGGATTTGGGAGTGCTTGTGGACAACCACTTAGGTAACAGTGCTCAATGCCAAGAGGCAGCTGCAAAGGCTAATAAAATATTAGCATGTATTAAAAAGGGTATAGAAGCAAGGGAAGCAAATATAATTCTGCCACTATACAAATCCCTAGTACACCCTCATTTGGAATATGGAGTACAATTTTGGGCACCACTTCATTAAAAGGACATTTTAGAGCTGGAAAAGGTACAGAGGAGGGCAACAAAACTAATAAGGGGAATGGAGGGGCTAAGTTATGAAGAAAGACTAACCAAATGAAACGTATTTTCTCTAGAAAAAAGGCGTCTAAGAGGAGATATGATTACCTTATATAAATACATCCAGGGTCAGTATAAAGATTTGTCAAGGGAGCTTTTTTTCCAAGAGGTTTTCAACTGACAAGAGGACATCCCTTGAGATTAGAAGTAAAAAGATTCCACATTAAAGAAAGAAAAGGGTTCTTCACAGTACAGGTGGTTAATCTGTGGAATTCTCTACCAGAGGAGGTGGTGACAGCGGATTTCATAGATAACTTTAAAAGGGGACTGGATTTCTTCTAATTAAAAAGGGAATTCAGGGTTATCCTGGATAATTAGAGAGAGAGAGTATTGATCCAGGGAGGAATCCGATCGCCAATATCTGGGGTCAGTAAGGAATTATTTTTTTCCCCCTTTGAGACAATTGGCTGACTTTCACTTTTTTTTTTCTATTTTCCTTCCTCTGGATTAATTAATAATTAAAATAATAATAATAATAATGATTGATTAATAATTAATTAACAACTAATTCATTAATAACTAATCTGCATATTACAGATCAGAGGAGATCTTTAAAGGATTGAACTTTCAACCTTAAGTACTATGTAACTATGTAAAATAAATATGTTTAAAACTTTCTATTTTAAATTCACTAATAAAGATTGCATGTTTTAAATTATTATTTTATGATTTATTTAATAGAGGATTTTATCTGGATTTAAAAAGGTGTCTTTCTTTCCTATTTTTTCAAAAAGCTTCATCTTTCAGCTCAGAAATTTCTTCTTGCTTTTCATGAGTAGAAATAAAGAGCGATATAAAAGGCATGGCCTCCATATTGCCTTAATATGGAATGGAATATAAGGGGTTTTTGACAAATGTTTTACATTTCCATGTTGGCTTTATACTATGTAGAATTGAAAGAACTTCTTTCAAGTTCTCATCACCAAAATATTCTCATTATTTAATGACAAACTTTTTAAAATATATATATTTTTATTAATATCTGCATCAGAAAAGTAATATCCCATAGTTTTATTTTTCATTATAACCTCTTACTCTCTTTCTTCAATCTCTCCCTCCCCTTTCTTTCACACCCTCTCATCTTGACTCATTCAGTGTATCTCTTTATGTATGGAAGCTCCATGTACAGGTTTCATCCCTACTTACTCAGTGTGTCTCCTTCTCCTCCTGAAGAGCCTGCCCACTGCTCCCCAAAAGCCCCTCCGGGTGTTCCTGTAAATGAAATGAAATCATTCAGTCCCATAACTGTTACTAATGAGACCTCCTCCTCATTCCTAAACTCCCTGTCTGTGGTTTCTCTCCACATTATTGATCAATGTTTAGTAGGGATGGAAATATTCAGTCAAGAGCTGGAAGAAAGCAAAGACAAGTAAAGAAAGTGAAAGAACCGGGGCTTGGACAATGTAAGCATAGAGAAAATGTCAAGAAAATATGAAGTGTATGTAGGGGACAGAGGATGAGAATGAGTGAACCCCTTTTCTTCAACCCAATCCCTTTTATTTCCTTCTGATCTAGGATTATTAGTAAATTGCACTAGCGTCTCACCCCGCCCACCGTAAGTTGCATTTCTCCACAGCTCTACACCAATCTGTTCTTATTCTCTTTAGTAGCCTAAAGCAGTTTTCAGAGTCAGAAAAAAAGGTATAGAGATAAGATGAAATAGTGGGAGAAATCATACCGGGATTAAAATAAAAATAAGATTGTGTTAAAATGGGAAGTAGTCAAGCAGCCAGAATATAAACAGGCATGGAAAGGTAGTGATAATATCCAGTGCAATTGGGAGCCTTTTTAATATCTACCCTTTATTTTCTGATCTCTTTGTTTTTTTTAAATTACATTTACCCAGATAAAACTACCTTTTCTTCTGTCTCTAATATGAAAGGTTAATCCTGGGTTATTTTCACATTATATGATCATGATTAACTATAAATGATTCATCCTCATTCCTATCACGTACCTGGTCTTGGGGGCAGCAGTGGGGCATATTGGGAGCCTGGAATTATATTCACATGATATATTAGAGTGATTGATACTTGGGAATAACAGGAAAATAAGCATACAATTCATAATGCAATCAGCAAATAATTTATGTGGTAAATATTGTAGGGCCAAAACAGTGAATCTTCATGAGATGGCCCTATTTGTTTCTGCTTCTTTACTACTGACACATAACTGATATCTGTCTATGTACACGGCCCCTCCAACTTCTCTCTCTCCATATCCCACGCTGCTTGTCTGTCTCCACTCAATGTCAGTATTTTATTAAATATTTAATGCTCTGTGTCCTTTTTTTCTTGTCCTCCTGTAAGTGAGACCTGTTGAATACAGATACCTAGAAGTAGATGGAAAAACCCTCCACTAACCACCCCAATCTATAGGTTCTCCAGTTCCTCATAACAAGCAGCTTTCAAGGTTGATCTGGGTTACTTGATAATGGGCTGAGCCCCTGACTAAATGTACTTATAATATACTTATATTTAGAATCACACAGCAGTATGGTTAGATATACACAGAAGTAGATTTAGTTAGAGGCTGACTAGTAACTTTTCTTACTTATGGGATTGATTGTATGTATTTAGTGGTTTTTAATCTTTTATGTATAATTTTATACTTAGTGGCTCCATTGAATATAGTTAGTACTTTTATTGTATGTACTTATGAGTTTTCATGTATGTATTTTGACTTGGTTTGGCCTGTTGTTCTGGGTTTGATTGATTCAAATGATCAATTGTATTGTAATTAATTAGGGTTTTGATTGTATGTATTTAGTGTTTTTTACCTTTTAATATATAATTGCAGATATAGTATTGATCCAGGGAGTAATCTGATCGCCAGTATCTGGGGTCAGGAAGGATTTTATTTTTTTCCATTTGAAAAAAAATAGCTATATTTCACTTGGGTTTTTACTGTTTGCCTCCCTCTGGATTCACTTTAAACATTTACACATGTGTTAAAAACATGTAATGCTTTAGAATATACATATTGTTAAAAACACAGTTTACACACTCTTATAATATTGATGTATAGGTTACAATACAAAATGTTTCAATGTTATGAAACAATAGTTTAGGAGTTGTTTAAAGATATAACTATACAAGTTACATGTTATAAAAATAAACACATTAACTACTAAAACAAATAATTGTTGTAGTTTTTCACACATTTGGAATATGACATGCAAACTTTAAAAATATTACAAAATAAAAATACATATTGTAAGAGGGGAGAGACTCAGTTTGAGTGAAAAACAGCATTTCCAGGATTAAAATTGTATTCCTGTCATTTTTGACAGGCAAGTTCCTAGTCACATATATAGTTGTGAGCGTACGAGTTGTTGCTAATGCTGCGGGCTCGCGAAGGGCTCTGGCCGAGGGTCTCAGTTGCTGGCATGGAGCGCCGCAACCCAAACAGCACGACACACACATTACGACACTCGCAAACAACATACGACACACGTTCACACACATTACGGCCTCGCAACACTCGGACGCAACTCGCGAACATTACAAAATGTAAAACACAATACATACACACAGCACATACATAAAAACCTTACCTACACCAAGAGGGAGCACCCAGGACCTCAAAAATGCAACTTAGACCTCGATTTTATTTGAAATAAAAGAGTTTAGAGACTAAAAAAAAATCTTAGCGACAGAAAAAATGGCCGCCGAACAAAACGAAAACGAGGCTACAGCACTCTAAACTCACAAAAAACCACAAGAAACTCGCAAAACACCACAAGAAACTTGCAAAACGCCACAAACGACCTACGGATATTCATACCACACAGTGCACACATTCAGCATGCTTACACAGCAGCTCCACACCACTAATGCTGCAGCAACATCAACACAGATTGCCAGCTCTTCATCACAATGCTTCAAAATAGGTACAGTATATTCATTTAGTAATGTATTACATATTTCATTATTATACACCAAACCGCATTAGCTACCTTACAATTTCATTGCCGTCATTTTTTGACGGGCAATTCGCTAGTATATATATAAATGTGTGTAAAGGTAGACAGACAAAGCTTCATTTACAGGATACTCACTCCTCTGGTCTTTCCTCCTCCTCAGGGATGGTCTCTAATGCCGGGGCATATTTTTTTTTCCTATAAAAAGAGATATAGCCTCAGACATAGAGAATGGTTGCTCCTATGTCATATGACACATTTGAGAAAATCTTTTCAGTAAGCAGCTGTGTAACAGTCCTATGAATGCATCAAAGATAAATAGCAATACACAGAAACTATATATGTATGCTATCATGAATATTTTACAGTTTTTTTCAGTGAAAAAGGAATAAAAATAAGAAGCTAAATATGAGGAAACTTTACAGTGAGATAGCATGTATACATCATGGGGGAGTATGAGGGATAACATGGTTCCAGAAAATCATTACCACTCTCATTCTTGTCCTATCTTGTTGTCCTTGATACAGAAACAATGATGACTCTTATGGAAGTTTTTTTTTTACTCTGATGTATTATGTATTATGTATGTTTTGTATGAGATAATAATAATAATAATAATAATAATAAAAAGATTGTGTTACAGAGTGAGTTAGTGAGGGCTTTGTGTATTATAGTGGGGTAGAGGAGCAATGAGAGTGACTATTTAGTATACAAGATTTTGATGTCAGGGAGAAGTGTCATTTATTTACATGGGATGGAAATATTACATTAACTTGGACTTTTAATTATAACTTAAATACATTTTGAAACTACTTACGATGCACGATCTTTAAGCACTGCAAAACAAAATAAATATTATCAAAATTATTTCCAATATCAGCCCTCCACCCACCTGCAAGCCCCAAATACTCTAGTGCCCCTATTCAATTGAGCAAATTGTAGCTACTGGAGCCCGTAATAATGCCTGTAAAATAATTTGCTATTCAACAGGCGTCTTTTAGCTAGCCGCAAACGATTTGCGGGTTAGAGGCTGAAAATCACTGCAGTTGGTAAAATTGTAACTCTGACCCATCTAAGCCTTTGATCTTTCAAGCCTGCAATTCTTACAATCACTAAAATCTCAAATCACTATTAAATTGCTACAATTCACCAACAACGCAATGCCTTCAAACCAGCTAATGGCAAATGTAGCCAAATATATTACGGGTTCCAAATAGGAGTCACATAGGGATTACAGACTAGTTTGGAACACTGCAAAAGACAATTAAACACAGTACTGTGCTTTAAAATATGGGAAAAGCAGTGGAAGGCATTATAATTAATTGCACAACAATTCCCAAGGAACAAATAGGCCTTAAAAAAATATTATATTTTCTCATACAATGGAATGGGCATGCATATGCCAATATGAAAAGTGTGGCTGCAAGATGTAGAAAAACAATTAGACACACTACCTGATTAAATTGCAACACAAAAATCATGAATCTGCCTGCCAAATTATCCCTTTCTCACTCACAAAGGCTCTAGCTCTAATATGGACCCTAAAAATAAAAAGATAATCTTATATAAATCTCACTCATCAAATCTAGATTATCACCTGTCATATTCTTATCAGCCCTTCAGAGGATTGTTGATACTGCACAGTATCACAAATTGGACCTCTCATGTGTATAAACCCTATATTATTAAATTAGCATTAGTATTATTATATGATATAATCTATTGCATCGTAACTATGGCTCATTAGTTTACAGATGTAGGAGTGTGACACAAATGTGATGTATGTGGATGTCCCAAAACCCCAACCAATGAAAACACACTGACACAGTAATAACGGTATAGCAAAGCTTTATTACATACACAGAGCACACTCAGAAATGTACAAGACTGTGCATTAATATAATGGGTGTGATGTGGGGGGATCCCGGAAGGGCAAGAGGCTTTTTGTGCAAAAAGGGGATACCTAGATAGTGATAGTCTAGAATAATCATGATGCATAGCACATACCATGGTCACATGTGGTCACTACACCACTGCAGCAGGAAACTGATAAGAAAAGGATCATCAGAAATCACTCAATTTACCAAAGTAACCAGTAAGACGCATAACACTTACTTTTGGTTATCATCTGCTCAATTAAACAGATGCAATAAATCATGGATAATGTCATACAAATCAATTCCACACACAGTGTGTTTTCATATATTATGGAATAATCTCACATAGGTGATTAGAATCTGGAAAACCGGAAAAGAAGGTTGAAGAACATGCCTTCATGGTCGTGAGATTAAGCTATTAAGACCTACATTGGACGCGTTACATACGAAACCAGGGTTTACGGTTTTGAGGCTTCGGCCCTGTAGTTGCGGCCTTGCTCAATTGAATCGGTCTGTAAATGCTGCAATTTTAAAGCCTGCAGTTACCTTGATACCGGCCATAAGGGAGGCCTAGGTCTCCTTGTTACTGACTATTTAATCCATTAAACATGTCATTAAATCACTGATGTAAACAGAACAACGTGTGTGTTTCCTTCCTCAGTAATACACAAAAGTAATGTTTTAGTGTCTGATGCTGACGTGGCAATATATCCTGTTAACCTATCACTTACCCACTCTGATTAAGTAAGTGAATAACCATTATATACATTAACTACTTAATATAACAAGGGCAGAGCCAGCACCACGTAACCCAGAATCACTTACTGTAAAGATCACTCAATTTGTCCATCTGAAAAAGAAAAACAACCCATTAATTAGTGGAATACAGATAGACAGCAACTGACATTGAGAAGAACTTTCCTTAAAAGGGACACAGCAAATGTCCTAGCTATAGCAGAAAAGAAACGTATAGAAATAAATCATTACAATTAGTTATAAGAAATATTGAATGTTAGTGTCAAGTAAATGAGCTTTAATGTCAGGCATTTTATATTCCCTGAAAATGTCCTGCTCCTCCTGCTACTACCCTTATCAATTTATTAACCCTAACAATGAGCTTAAAAGCAGACAGAGCAGCATACACAGGCCACATTAATTTGTCTACATATACTACTTGGTTGTCTATAGACAACTGAGAAGTAATTTTGTTAAAAGAAAATAACAGAAGAGAGATATAACAGAGATATCTTTATTGGCTAACCAAGTACAATGACAGTATGAACATTCAGGGCTACACTCAAATTTTCCTCAAAAAGACACCAACCTCTATATATGATATTTATGGTGGAACATTAATATTTGTGCTTATTTTACCTCCTCGTTGAGCATCTTTTCATACTCCAGCTGAAAGAGAGAAAGAAGGTAATATAATTATTATTTATTATAGTAAGCACAATAGTTACACTACATTATGTATATAACACACTGTATATATCACACAAGGATCAGATGTGTATATCACACGTCACTATACACAAGGGTCAGATGTATATATTACACATCAATATACTCAAGGGTCAGATGCATATATCACGCGTCACTATACACAAGGGTCAGATGTATATATCACACGTCACTATACACGAGGGTCAGAGGTTTATATCACACGTCACTATACACAAGGGTCAGATGTATATATCACACATCACTATACACAAGGATCAGATGTATATATCACACGTCACTATACACAAGGGTCAGATGTATATATCACACGTCACTATACACAAGGGTCAGATGTATATATCACACGTCACTATACACAAGGGTCAGATGTATATATCACACGTCACTATACACAAGGGTCAGATGTATATATCACACGTCACTATACACAAGGGTCAGATGTATATATCACACGTCACTATACACGAGGGTCAGATGTATATATCACACGTCAATATACACAAGGGTCAGATGCATATATCACACGTCACTATACACAAGGGTCAGATGTATATATCACACGTCACTATACACAAGGGTCAGATGTATATATCACACGTCACTATACACGAGGGTCAGACGTGATCTACTTACCAGACCTGTACATTATGTATATAAAGGGGGTGATCTAGTTACCAGACCTGTACATTATGTATATAAAGGGGGTGATCTACTTACCAGACCAGTACATTATGTATATAAAGGGGGTGATCTACTTACCAGACCTGTACATTATGTATATAAAGGGGGTGATCTACTTACCAGACCTGTACATTATGTATATAAAGGGGGTGATCTACTTACCAGACCTGTACATTATGTATATAAAGGGGGTGATCTACTTACCAGACCTGTACATTATGTATATAAAGGGGGTGATCTACTTACCAGACCTGTACATTATGTATATAAAGGGGGTGATCTACTTACCAGACCTGTACATTATGTATATAAAGCAATGTATATATCACACTACTCACCAGATCTGATAAAAACTTCAAAGAGTTCATTTTCTTAGTGATAGTTCTGAAAATAACACAAAGAACAATCCAGCCAGTATGAATCAGAGAAAACAATAACTGGTTGTTGCTAACGCTTGCTGGCTCGCCATAGGCGCTCATCCCTACGACCCGCGGAACTAAATCTCAATTACACCATTCACAATGCGAGACCCGTAGCAGTTTGAAAAAAAAATGTGTGGAAAAATTACGTCCCGAACTGCGCACCAAAATTAACAAAAATACAAAACAAACACACCTCACAGCACGGGGGGACAGGTACGGTGTCTGGGATTGCACGACAATTTAACCACAATGCTAAACAGACGGTTTCCCCTCGCGCACGCAGCCTATTTACTCTGCACACTTCACACATTGCTGACACTTACACCTCAGGTCAGCAGCAGTGCAAATGTACATTATATGCTGCAGCACAATACAAACAGATTGTTAGATATTCAGGATATTGATTGCTGGATATATTAATTACAAATAGGTAAAGTATATTCATTTATTATTTCATTAATTAAGTAATTAGCATTACAAAATATTTCTATAGAAAAAAAAAACGATCAGGGGAGAGGATCGCAATGAGCCATAAACGCGTTCAGCGTGGGGCTCACAATGAGCGCCGAGGGTGCTCAGTGGAACAAAAGTAGACAAGGAAAAAGACTTGCAATGAGTGCCAAAGCCAATCAGCGCGCCCCTTGCAATGACTGACAAAGGTGCTCAGACCACCAAAACTACACGAGCGGAGAGCCTTGGAATGAGTACACCAGGGGAGAGGTTCGCAATGAACGCCGAAGGTGCTCAGACGACCAAAACCCTTAAATTGTGTGCCAAACAGCATTCCCAGCCTTACAATTTTATTGACCGTCATTTATTGACTGGCAAGTCGGTAGTATATATATATATGTGTGTGTGTGTAATTTAAGTTAAATTGTTCTTGAGATGAATTAACTCCTTATACTGCATCCTCTAGTGACAAGTTAACTCACCTTTAATTTTAAAAAGTGTGACAATAATACAGAGGACAAGGAATCATAGTTTTTTTTAAAATACCAACTAATAACAAATTAATTAGGTGGAAATGTATGGATCTGTAGACTACCATTGTTGTGTCCTGCCCACATCTACAAGAAGGATGTTCAATGTATCCTCTACCCTTTTAGACAGAAATGTTGAAAATAACCTTAAATATAGCACCCTCCTTTGTAATTGATGCTCGAAGCCATCCTCTTCCATCTACATTATCTCAGAGCATTCCATTAATCTCTAAGATTTTCCCAGTTTTTCTCCATTAATGACATATAAGAGAGGAAGACATGTAACTCACCTATCTCTAGAAAGATCACAGGAGAAAAAGAGCCTGAAACCAGGTAACACTTTAAGCATCCAATCAGTGATGATGTCACAATGATCATTATTACATCACTGCATCACTGGGACAACGACCATAGAATGGAGCCATTACTGCTGCCAGAACATTAGATTATGGCCAGCAAGTCTCTAGGACTGAGAAATGAAGAAAGAATCCACTTGGGATCCATAATATCAGATCTACAGCCTAAGAAATGATAAAGGGGTTTTCAAGTTCTATTTGTTGTAATGTTATTTTAATTTGTTTTAATATTGCCTTTGTTTGGGTAAATCAATGAATAAATGCTGTCCATAAATAAGCAATTGTTAATATATAATTAGAGTTAAGCAATATAGGGAATACCAGCGACTTGCCCGTCAAAAAATTACAACAATAAAATTGTAAGGCAGGTAATGCTGTTTGCCACATAGAGTAAGTGTTTTGGTGGTCTGAGATCCTTCGGCGCTCCTTACCAGCATCTGCAGCCCCGTTTCGCGAGGGCAGCAGTTTCAGCGAGGTCGCTATGCAAGCCCGCAAGCATTAGCAACAACCCGTACTGCTGAGAACAATATATGTGACTAGCGACTTGCCCGTCAAAAATTGACGGCAATAAGATTGTAAGGCAGGTAATGTTGTTTGTGTGTGAAATTCATTTTGTTGGTGTTTTAAGATCCTTGGGCGCTGATTGCGAGCCTCCGATGAGCCCCTTTGGCGCTCATCGCGTGGCTCGCAATGAGCGCCGAAGGTACTCATTGCGAGATTCTTGGTTGTTTGTGTGCTATGAGCAGCGTTGGTGTTTTTTTGGGGTATGGCAATGAGTAATGAATAAAATAAGAAATTCATATACTTTACCTATTGTGAAGTAATATATGCAGCATTGTGTTGAAGAGCTGGCAATCTGTTTTCATGTTGCTGCAGCATCAGTGCTGTGGAGCTGCTGTGTAAGTGCCATGAATGTGTGCAGTGTGTAGTGTAATAGTGTGCGTGCGCGAGGCAAATCCGTTAGGGTAGCTGTGTACTTCCGTATTGTATAAGTTATTGTTCTAAAATGGCGCCTAATGTGTGGTATACGGCTGAGGCCGATTTAGAGTCCTTGTTTTCGGATGTCGTCCGACTATTGTGTTGTTTTGTGTGTTTAGAGTCCTTTAGCCTCGTTTTCGTTTTGTTCGGCAGCGATTTTTTCTCTCGCTTAGGGTATTTTCGCGTGTTTAAACTCCTTTATTTCGAGTTAAATTGAGGTGTAACTTCAGTTTTCAAGGTCCTGGGTGCCCCCCCTTGCTGTAGGTAAGCATTGTAGGTATTTGTTGTGTGTATTTATTGTGTTTTTCATGTTTTCATGTGCGCAGGTTTCGGACGTTTTTTGCGAGGTCGTAATGGGTCGTAACGCGTCTTGTATTTTTGTGTCGTAAGTCCGTTAATTTTGCGAGGTCCGCAGTTGCTGGCAAGAAGCGCCTTTGGCGTTCCTTGCCAGCAACTGCGGCCCTCGATTTGCGAGGGCCACAGGCTCGCTGCGCGAGCACGCAACTTTAGCAACAACCCACATGCTCACAATTATATATGTGATTATTCTTGAAACTATTATCTATCACAAATTTATAGTTGACAGTTCAAGAACGTTGTTCACGTTTGCCATGCTTTTTCCCTCTCGTTTCAACATAAGGGGACTACCTACTCGACTCATACGCCCGAAGAATGCGCCAAACTTCTACATTGACTCCACTTGGCGACCACTGATGAGGTATGCCCAGTTCAGGAACAGGCGCCCAACCCAAGACCCTCCAAAGCCTGGTCAACAGCCAAGAATCCACATCGTCCAACTTTGAATTTAGACTATCAGGTGGCCCTACGTCCGGATCCTTCGGCCAGCCTTACATCAAGCTGGGACAAACTTAAGCTTCGACTGATGGACGATTGTTGTAATTTCTACTTGTTTAACTCATAAACATAGTCAGAACTTTTGACTAATTTGGCCTATAGATAAAGTGTTTAGAGCTAACAGATTTGCGGTGTAGGCCGAGGCAATTAGAAGTTTATATATTTTCACATAAAGCCTAGGATGCACAGTTTCTCTTGGTAAAAATCAAATTGCTAATATACCAGCATCATGGTCTGTTACGAGGCTAGACTAAAATCTCAATCTCTTTTGATTGCAATTATGCAGTAGTTTGAGGTAGCTAAGATAATGCCTGCTGGAGCCCCCAATGGGACTCTACACTCAGAACCGTAATGTTAAAATTGTTTAGGATAAAGTTGTTTGTATTTTGTTGCCTACGTATATTTTTCGTCCCAAGAGTTAAAGATATTTACTCCATTGTACTGAACGATTTCTCTCCCTTACCTTCCTCGGGGGCGCTCCTAGGTGTTCCAGTCTGGCTCGTCCGTTTCTCCATGGAGGGGTGCCAGGGCCTCTGCGGACGCTCGGCGGTCGGCCCGTCTCTGAGCCTACTAGGGTAACAGCACACCTGGGGTCCCTGCGGACCTCCACACCCCCACATGGCTAATTCACAACACACTTTTATCACCGATACTGTCAGAGGCTTTAACTCACCTAATAAAAGGAGGAAAGCTTTTATTACATATAGGAAAGACAAACCTTCAGTTCTCTTCCTTCATGAGACTCAATTTGCACAAGGCAAAACCCCTTTTTTTTTGCACAAAGATTACCCGACCTTCCATTTTTTAACCAGGAAACCAAAAGAGCGGGAGCAGTGATATTGATCCACAAAAATTTCCCATTTAAAGTAATCCACAAAAAAATAGATAAAGAAGGCAATTTTGTGATTCTTGCTGGTACCCTACGAAACACTAAGTTAACCTTGGTATCGATCTATGCCCCTACTGCGGCCCCCCACAAAGCTATAATTTTATTGGAGACATTAGATTCCCAGGAAACTGGCATAATTATCATTGGGGGCGACTTAAACCTGGTTTTGAACCCAGATCTGGATAGGCCCAAAGGGCAGGGAGAAAATCGATCCCCAGACAAAGTCAAACAAATCAAGAACATGTTGTTGAAATTGGGCTTAGTGGATGCTTGGAGGGGACTCCATCCTCAAGAGAGGGAATACATGTTCTACTCGCCAACACACAAGTCCTACTCGCGGATTGACACACTTGTAATAGATGCCACATTATTAGAACAAGCCACATTCTCAGATATTACCCCCTGCCCGTGGGCAGACCATAGTCGTCATTGGGCTTGAATCTCAACCCCAACCTCGATATGCCATACACTTGGCGTCTTAATGACAGGATCCTATCAATCCCGAGTGTGCTAGACCAAATCACTAAGGAAGTGAAGGACTATGTTCATACTAATACGAACCCTTCCACCAGCATAGGGTGGTTATGGGTGGCACATAAGGCGTTTATAAGAGGTACTTTTATACGGTTATCCTCATGCTATAAGAAATATATGTGAGAACGGGAAACTCTACAGACGAAAGAACTCCTTACCCTTGGAAAACAAAACCAACAACAACAGTCTGATCTAGTCTGCAAGCGGATTGACAAGATTAGATTAGAACTAGATAACATGCTATCCGCTCAGAGAAGGCCATGAGGAAAACCCAAAGCAAATTCTTCAACCAGGCTCCCTGTTAGCCAATAAATTGAACGCCAGATACCAACAATCATGGGTCACCCAGATTAAAACAACGTCGGGCTCAGTTACAATAAGCCAGGCCAAGATTCAGGATACCTTCCATACATTCTACCAGGATATCTACACCTCCCATGTTCAGGCAGATAGGGATTCCCTGGCTGGTTTTCTTGGGGGGCTGTACCTCCCCGTCTTGGGAAGCGCAGATTTTCTTACCTCCGAAGTGACCGAAGATGAAGTCAAAGACACCACTAAATCTCTCAAACTAGGCAAATCACCAGGGCCGGATGGCTTTTCAAATTTGTATTATAAAAACATTGGAGATGTCTTGACTCCTCAAATGGTAACACTATACAACGCTATTCTAAGAGGGGGGCAGATGCCACCGGAATTAAACCAGGCTAGTCTGGTCTTTTTTCCCAAGGCGGGGAGGGATCCGATGGAGGACAAGAATTATTGCCCTTTTTCCCTGTTAAATGGGGATATTAAAATACTGGCTAAATTAATGGCGAATAGGGTTTCCAGTTTCCTGCCCAAGCTCGTCCACAAAGATCAAGCAGGCTTTATCCCACACAGGCAGGCGGGGGACAACATTAGGAGAGTGCTAAATATACTACACCTTGCCAGACACTCAAAAACCCCTCTCTGCACCCTGGCCTTAGACATTGGGAAAGCATTTGATTCGTTGGAGTGGCCATACCTATACGCAGTGCTAGCGAAATTTGGTATCAAAGGCAACTTCCTGAATCTCCTCAAAACATATTATAACTTACCTAAAGCCACTTTAAAATGACCTGGCCCAGAGAACTTGCTTTTAAACATTCAAAGGGGTACAAGGCAGGGATGTCCTCTATCCCCACTCCTATTTGCCCTTGCTATGGAGCCACTGGCTCAGAGTATTAGGGCCTCCCCAGCGATTCGGGGTCTATAGTTAGGTAACCAAGAATATAAGTGCTGTCTCTTCGCGGACGATTTATTATGTACTTTAACCCGCCCCTCCATCTCCATTACAGTCCTTCTGGAAATATTAAATCAATGTAGCTCTATCTCAGGCTTACAAGTTAATGAAGACAAATCAGAAATCCTGGGGTTGCACCTCCCACAGCCTGACAAGGAATGGCTAAAGAACTCATTCAATTTCCATTGGCCCAAAAAGTACTTAAAATATCTAGGAATAAAAATTACCCCCAACATCTCTGACCTATATAGGGTCAACTACCTGGCCCTTTTTATCCGCCAACCTAGAGAGGTGGAAAAGTTCTGCATCTCAGGGTGTGGCCGAATTCACACAGTCAAGATGAACATTCTCCATAGAATTCTATATTATTTCAGATCAGATTGCCAGTGCAAGGGTTTTGAGGGAAAACCAGCAGCTACAGCCTTTGGGGTGGGATACGATAATATGGCTCCCGAAATCCCATTGCCCTCCACATACATACCTTAACCCCATGATTAGATTGTCCCTGGGGTGTTGGTCTTGGGCACACTCAAAACGGCAACTGACTCCTGACCTCTCCCCTCTCCTTTCTATTACCAACTCTCCCCTCTTTGCAAAGGACTTCCCTAAGGACTCTAAGGTTTGGTGGCCCTCACATCGTTTAGGCACTTTATATGGACCTTGAAGAGGGCTTTTGGTCAACCCAAGGTAACCAAAGGTATTCTTGGACTGATTTACGAAGAATGTAATAGCACTTCAATTAACCATAAACCTAAGCCCTTGATTAAATTGGAAAAAGACCTGGTTCAGACCTGGAAAAATGGGGGTTTATCAGCCGGTGACTAGCTAGGGGCTCCTATAATTACAGCCTGCTAGAAACTTTGCTGAAAGTATTTCATAGAACTTATATTACCTTGTAGAGACTCCACAGGATGAACCCTCAAGAGCCCGACACTTGCTTTAGGGGATGTTTGGAGACAGCGACCTTTGTTCACATATGGTGGACTTGCCCTAAGGCTCAATATATTTGGTCCGAAATAACTCAATTAGCCTCAAAACTTTTTGAGCCCCTCCCAGCATTTACTTTATGGACCTCGTGATGAGTTCCTTCATCGATCGCGAGCCGCAGAATGAGCAGATTTGCTGCTGATTGCTGGCCTTGGCCAATCTGCCACATTCATACCTTTCAAGGAGCACCTTCGACATTCATTGCAAGCCTTTGCCCCCCCCCCTCTCTACTCTCTGACTTCTGTGTTAATTTCTGTTTACCCCTCTCTCCCTGGTCTTTTATTTTTTTTCCCTATGTTATCCCCCCTTGTGTCTCTTTCCACCCTCTCCTGTGTGTTTGTACTGTCTTTCTCTACTAGTGGTATGATATAGCTTTATAAACTGTGTATTCCCCCCCCTTCTCTGTGTCTTTTCCCCACCTCTCCTTCACACCTCCTTCTCCTATGTCTCCTTTCCCTCTCTCCTGTCTTTTTCCCACTTCTTCCCGTGTCTCCTTTCCCCCCTCTTGTACCTCCTTTTCCCCCTCCTCTCCCGCCCGTGTCTTGTACATGGATTCAACCCTGCCAGCAGCATTGCACTCACGTCCTCTGCGACTACCGTCCCCCGTCCAGAACGACTTTCTGGATCAAGTCGTGCATTGCGCATCCCGCCTGCGCGTTGCTTGGCATGATCCACAAAGTAGTTATGGTCGGAGGACGGGAGCCACAAAGGAGAAGATGGTGAGTGCATCGCTGCTGGCAGGGTTGCATCCAGGTACGTGCTTTGCGATGCTGCGGCACTGCTGGGGGTGCAAAGTGATGGAGCCCCTGATGGTGGTGGATGCTCTGGTGGGCAGAGGGGTTGGAGGGAAGGTTATTCTCCTAGGCCTTGCTCTGCTGGGGGTGCAAAGTGATGGTTGATGCTCCAGCGGAGTGAAAGTGAGGTTATCCTCCTAGGCCGGGCATCATCAGACTCATAGTTGTGCGGGCTTCGCAGTGAATGCCTATGGCGCTCAGTGCAGCCGGTGGTGATGTAAAACACTGTACTGCGGGCCTCAGGAGCATCAGTGGGGCAGGGAGAGCCATGCGGGCCTCGCAGTAAGCTTATTGTGAGCCCTGCAACGAGGGCTACAAAGTGTGACGACAACTCGCAGATTGACAACTATTATATATTATATATATATATATATATATATATATATATATATATATATATATATATATATATATACACACACACATTTTACACTTTAGTGTAACAGGTTATTTTCTTTCTCATGTAGGGTGCCTTGTTTCACAGCTGTCACCTAATATCTACTACAACCTAAGGTCACATTCACAGGAGAGGAGATCCACACTACCAGTGCAATGCTGTAAGAAGACAGTGACTTAGTAATAACAAATGCTAAGACAAAATATCTCTTAAATGTTTAGACAATGTTGCATTGAAACAGTACATTTCCCATTATGATGCCCATGCATATAGGAGCCAAAGACAATCTGTGTAGGATACCGCATATAGTATAAAAATACCACACCACTGCTTACTACACAAACACACACATTGAAAAATCTGGGGGGGGGGATTTGTTCCTATCCCCCTCATCCCCGCTAGTTCCTATACCCATGATATGATGACGCCTGTCAATATATTTGCAAAAAATACAAGACTAAGAACACTTGTAAGTTATAAAAACAGTCAAATGGTTAATGATATATCAATAATGTGATGGAAGACAAATGAAATTTTCATATCCATTTGTACAAATCATACATGTTGAAAAGCAGCTACTAAATTTAGTAAGATACACTTTATATTGGATGCCAGTTTTAGTGAATATAGGCTTATGTTTTTAATGCCAACTCTTGATTATACATTTGTTATTCCATGAGAGTCGTATCGTCTATTCAGCAGTTCTTGCTTTTCTTCCCTGGGCAGAAAACAGGAACGCGCTGCATTGATTATCTGAAATAAAAGAGTAAAAAGATTTAATGTTAAAATCTTATATCAGAGTAAAACATTGCATCATATTTATTTTATACCACTTTTAGTTACATTTTAGTGATGTTACTGAATAAAAAATAGATAAAATTAAGATAAAATATTGAAACTTTTAAATACAGTAAAAATGATACTCCTCCAACTCTCCTGAACATAACATGTTTATAACCATGTGTGGTATTAGATATATCATCCTTGTTTTGGTTGCTTTTTAGTGTCCTTCTTCAGGAATAACTATTTTGTAACTTAGGACCTCTTCTGTTGGGTGGCCGCTAGCAGTGGCGGTGAGAGGCCGCTAGATGGCGCTGCTGAGATTCTACTGAATTTAATCTGAAATTTAACTCAATTTCATAGCGTTAGGGTTAGGGTAAGGGTTAAGGTTCTTTAGTGAGAATATGTCTCACTTTATCCAGATTCTACAATAACTGAGACAATAATATTTTCTTCTTTTTACAAATGATGTCATAGTAATAATGCAATCCCCTTCTGGGTCGCTACCTTGTTGTGGTGATGGGACTTGTGTACCTCAGTGAAGCTGTGAGCTAAACCATGTAGGGTCACGCAAGATGGGCAGGTCATAGCAAAGACAAATCACGGTCCATTGGAGAAGGAGCTGGACCCCACTCCAGTATCTTTGATAAGAAAACCCTACCGATAAACATAAAGAGGCCCAGACCAAACCGCCTGTCCACCCCTTTGGTATATATGCCACATGGGATATCATAGTAATAGAAAGATTCTCAAACCACCCCCAACACCTCACTCTTTAGAGTATATGACCCATATGAGAAGGGACGTCTCCTATAGTGAAATTAGCAGATTACATGAGACAATTGATAGAAATACATAGAAATTAGCACAATTAAAGGCGGACATGGTCCTTGTCTATTCAGCCGTACACAGGCAGAACACAATGTGGCTTATAAGGTGCATCGACAGAAGAGGCCTTGAGCTATGAGAGGTACGCCCGAGGTCCGGGGGGCCGAGTGCCCGATCCGAACATATACCGATGACCTCATTGACGATTCAGCGCCGTCAAGTTGTGACACGTCGGAGGTGGAAGTAGTTATTTGCCTGCAGTTAATTTTTTTCACCACCAGGTGGTGCTGTAGAGCAGCATTCAGCCCCAGTGTTCTGCCTATGTGCAGCATCGAAATAGAGTAGATCCGAGAAATCTCTACTCTTTCTGAATAAAGCCGACCAACCTGTCTAAGATGGGACTTTTGCAAACTGTTACTTGCTTCTCCACCCAGATCCAAACAGAAAAATGTATTGGGTCCATTAGTATTGAAGCAGCTACAGGGGTGTGTGAGGGAAGTGATCTGAGAGCTCACCTGCAAAGTCATTACAGCAAATGTGCTTGTTTTACCCGTCTGTTCATCAGCATAGAAAGCAAAGCACAGAAATAATGCTGCAGAAGGTGGGCCATATATGGGATTTATTGTTACCTGTATATTTCCTATGCAAGTCATTATTGGAAAGAGGAACTTTATATACAAAATGATCATGTATATTTGTATTAATGTACATATACAGTGGTTTTAATGTCTTAATCCAATGCTTTGAGATGGGCTCTCCAGAGTTTCTTTAAAGAAACATATTTTACTTTCATAATTAAGACTTTTTATTTTAATTACTAAAGTAGCAGTTGCATTTTGTTGTCAGTTCACTTGCTTGAATAGCTTAAGTTGAACATGGCACAAGTAAGGGCTGTTGATAGACAATTATTGCTTGAATGTTTCCAATAACAAAAGGGTATTTTATCCTTTTCTTGCAATCAACTAACAAGGTTCTATACGAGTTGTGTTGTGACTGAGGATCCTTGATTCTGTGACAAGTATATGTAGTTTGACGCACCATCAGCATGATAAATCATTTAGAGACTAGAACTTTTTATGTCTTAACTAAGCTGTAATTAAATGGGCTCATCATGCTTAATATAGACTGGAAAGTCTAATGACATGATGGCATGAAAATTGATAATAATTTTCTAATATCTCCATCAAAGATAATATCTCCATCAAAGATAAAAAGAGTCTCTAAAGATGTATTTTCCTGTCCTTCTGTTCTTAACTTTACCCCTTGCTCTGTCAACTTTCTCTAAATTGCTGGGCCTTTTCATCTCCAGCTACCTAGTAAGAGATAACTGACATGTCCATGTCATGTTAGTCTCTCCTCTGGCAGGGGGGGAGGCCAAATGGCCGATGGTGATATTGTCCAATCTCCCCTCCCACGTTCCTGTAAAGGGCTGACCACTTTTTAACTCACAATCAGGTAACCTAATAACTGGACCCTTCTTTCCCCAGAGACCCCAGTAATACACTTTATTAAATTCCTTGGGGAAAATGTAGCATTTAGATAATAAACATGCTATGGGGATTCTCATACTTAACATTACCATCATAAGCCATACAGAATACAACCACACCACAGTCAATATCAACAAACTCATGCAATCGGGGCAATACCAGCCTATGTTAATCTAGCCCCCCCCCCCAAATAGTGCAACAGTCCCCAAAAGTCCAGTGCCCCCCCCCCCCCCCAGAAATGACCATGACTATTGCTTCATCGGGTAAAAAAAATATACTGTCTATTCAAAGTTGAGGTGACATATTTATTTTCCACCATAATTTCCTTCAAATTATAGTTAAACAGTTAAAAACCCACCTCATTAAGGTGCACGCCATCTTTCATGTAATATGTGGGTGCCTCAGGTCTCATACCCCTTACACCAAACCATCTGATATGCATTTCTGTGGCCTGAAAACCCAGCTGCGTACCATTATCATGTATAGCCACCGCTCCTCTGCCCCAGTAAATAAAAGAATGACCCACAATCCATAGTTGGAAAGGATAACCTAGAAGAAAAGAAACAAACGAGGGGGAACATAAGCACAAAAAGCATTAGATTCCCGCCTCCCAGTTCACTGAACTACGCTGGATTCGAAACCTAGATTAGCAGACCCTATTCTGAAAGAATGAGTTCCAAACTGAACCAGGTCCAAACCAAGGCCTGAAATGCATGATTTAAAAACTGCTTGAAATTGAAATATGGACATACTGGACCCATTGTTATGAATAAAAGATTACCCCCACCAGGGGTGTATTAGCCAGAATAATTCTGGGGGTGGGATACAGCTAATCACATGCACAGGCCATAAAATAGCTTATATATATACACATACATGCATATACACCCATGCCCCCTCCACCTTGTGGACGAGTACTAATATATTGCCACACACAATCATAAGAACAACAGGCACCTCCAATGGGGTATAACACAAAAACCTTTCCGTTACCTAACTGGTAGATTTTTGATTTGCGCAACAATATGGACACACAACATTTATTTACCGATATGTCTGTCCAACGGCAACCTACATTCCATTGCCAGTGTGTCAATCTGTAAACCCCAAAAATGTATGACATGAGAAGGGCCCTCCGTTTTTTTTTCCAAACGCCAATGGAATACCGAATTCTGCTGCCATTTCAGAAAAAAACAATTCAAAAGGTGTGTGCAATGCCAGGAATCCGACGGCCCAAAAAACAAAAAATCATCTAAGTAATGAACTAACGAATCTAACCCTGCCCAACGACTAGTAACCCAGTGGAGAAAATAAATAACTTCTCAAAATATGCAAAAAATATAGCGCAGCCCATGGGCAAGCACAGATCCACGAAAAACTGTCTGATGTGACAACCCAAGAGATAATGGGAAGACAGATGAACTGGCATACGCCTGGAGCCAATTTGCAAATGTCTTTGGGATTTTTCTAAACCTTCGTCTACGCTCCTTTTTCTTACTAACCTCTCTCATATCATCATGCTTTAATTCCAAGAATTGATCAAGCGGGAGCCAACTAAAAATGTCTATAAATTCTCTCTGCCAGATTTTTTCCTTTAACTCAAGTGTGACATGCTCACCAATGGGGCCAACAGAACACAATGAAAGCTTACTAAGGGCTGGTGTCCACCACCTTTAGGCAACAAATTGTATTATTTCACAGAAACGACGACAAATAAAAAAAAATATATATATATATATATTATATAAAAAAAACATAAAAACACTGGAAATGAACTTCCTCTGGCAAAGTATAATTTAGGTCACTTTCTTTCTAATATTTGGAGGTTCTTATTGCCTCTTAATTCATTTGAGAACAAAGTACAGTATATACTAGAGTATAAGCCGAGTTTTTTCAGCCTGTCTCTCTACCCCCCTGTGTCTCTCTACCACCCTGTGTCTCTTTCCCTCCCACCTCCTCATCCTCAACCCCCCCTGCTCATTCTAAACCCCCTAAATACCTCCCCCTTTCCCCTCACTTACCTACATCGGCCTCCGCTCCTTCTTGACCCGGCGCGCAAATGACGTCACATCCGCGCCACGTCATTAGCATATACTGTGTGCCGGCATATTGTAGTAATTGTAGTCCAGGTAAGGTAACTATTATACATAGTCTCTTAAGCAAATACTCTTGTGTCCTATAGATATATAAGTTGAATAACACTCTATTTCTCTGTTACCATATGTATTTGCAAATCTATGGCAAGTTTCAATTTTAGAAAACTATGGACTAATTGTACAGGGTAATAATTCACAATTTGGGCAACTTTTGGGACTATCATGAATAAAGGCAGATAGAATAGCGAGTTGTTATCTCATATGTCAAATGGAGACTTTAGCTTTCCTTTTAATCTTCTAACATTCTCTAATCTTGCCTACATGTAGTGGATATTATTCAGATATCTATCCTTTAATAAACATTCTTTTCATTCACTCTTAAATTAGTAATTTAAAGACACTACAGGAATGGATCTTTTCTCCTAATATCCAATTTCAACGTACTGTGACGTCTCTGTCAAAGGGAAAGGGCTTATACGTCGTTGCCAGTATTTTATACTTAATAGATCGCCATGGTAACCTATACTTAATGATGCAAGCTTATATTATACAACTAAACAATTATAGTTAATAGTTGACTTTACATACTTAAGACCCAAATTGCAAAGTTCATAATATAAGTGCAAGATTTCATTGTGACAAAAATCTCTAATTCACATGTTGAACTGATGAATATATACAGCTACGCCGTAGAATTGGTGAGCATATTTATGCCATCAATAAATTCTATAACACGCCAATTGCACATCATAATAAATGTTAGCATTTTTTTTTTAATTAGTTGTTGTTTCTGTGAAATAATAAAATGTGTTGGCCAAATTGTAAATATTCCCACCCTGTGATATATTAGGATCAAAAGAGCATATATTAGGATGGCAAATCACTCAAAGGAAAACAAAAATTCCTAAAGTTCTAATTTCCACACCTCGAGGTATCAGCTACCATCCTAACAGTCAGTAAGAGTTGGGGCATCCCCACCTATGCCCTTCCCTCCCATGTGTCACTACTCTGACCCTCAAATCTGGACCGCAAAAACGTTCAACCCGCTAATAAAATCTAGCATCAATGTGTTCACAATTGCTTGTGGCTGCTCACCTATAGGCCCAGTGGAGGATGACCCCCCAGAGGCCGCCCGGCTTAATGTCCCAACACCAGAATGCATAATAGCAGTATCCCTTCCACGGACAGTTGAGTCCTGAGAGGAAGCTTCTGGTACCGCTGTTGATATTCCTCGTCTGCATAGAGAGTGACAGGTTTCCCTTCCCCATGTCACCCTCCCTAATCCTCCCGCTCCTCCCGGCACTCCATAGGAATGAGGTGTAGAAGTATCAGTAGCAAGTGCCCTGGCAGGAGGCGACACCGACTGTGACCTGTCCCTGATACCTCTGACATGTTGCCCACTATACGAGGCAGTACCCAGGTTCTGATGTGAGGCTGGCTAGCTAAGCGTGAAGTTGCGGGGCTAGCGCTACCAGGAGTGTCGTCATCCTGCCTACAGAAGAAGGCAGAGAATCATGACTCCTGCTATGGTGCACATGATATCTAGAAGAAACGGCGGACTGCGCCGCCCTCTCATGCGTGTAGCATGCCTACCTTGGGAAGCGGTAGGCCATGATCCATGAATCCTGTCATGTTTATAAGTGTCCTTACCCGCTGCAATGGACTCAACCTCCTCTGTCTCGGCACATTGGCTCCTCCTCTTGACGCCTGCTGGCAAGAGACCTGGCATCTTGAATGAGGCACCTCATAAACCCTTGTTGCCAGCCTGCCTCTCCTATTACCGGATGCTTGAGGCAGCCTGGTAGTGCGATCTGGAGAACACAATGAATCCATAAAGACAGTAACTAAACTAATCACCCACCGCAAACCCGTCTGTTCAGGGTGCACTACCCACCCCCCTTACTAACTAATGTTACCTAAACCCCACCTACCAGAAGCTAATAAAAATCTTAGAGAAAAATGTTAAATATATAAAAGACATAAAGAAGGGCATATGATAAGATTGCATAATGAAACCAAAATATTGAGCTACTACCCATAAATATATGCCCCTGCCAAGCATAAAAAAGGGCCAATCACCCAGTAAGAAGTAGAAATCCCCAGCTAGTGCTCCACCACCTACCAACCCACCATGGCCTGCAAACATAGGTGACTACTGGCCTAGATCCCCCCCCCCACACACACACTTTTTCCCTCCCAATAAACTTACCCCTAGACTGGACACCCAACCAAATTCACTGCTCACCACAACCATTCTTTCCCCTACCAATAGCAGCCTGCTATTAACCCCTTCATTTCCAAAGGCTCCTGTACCCATGTCCCAGTAATATGCCTTACCCCTACCTGCCCTACACCATTTCCCCCTCCCTAATCTTGCCCTTATCCTGAGCCTCCTGACTGACCCCTAACCTATTAGCCCAATCTCCATTCCCTCCAAAGCCAGTGGCGCCCCCCCCTTTGTTATTCTCCATCCCCCCCTTTGTTATTCTGCCTCGCCACTGTCTTGCCCCAAGGCCTTGGACCCAGTACCTGGTGCACGATCCTGCCAGTATCAACACTTATTGTTTCCAGTGCTGCGCGTCACCTTGTCTCACTACGGCCGGATCTTTTTGCGAGGATCACTCCGCGTGGGCGGCGTGGTGGCGCGTCTTCCACTCCTGGGCGCAGGAGAAGCCCTTGATGGAGTCGAATGAAGGCTGTTTTGTGGAGCACCTCCTCAGCGACCCTCCGACCCGGTAAGAAGGGGGTCATCCACGTCTTGGGGGACCATGGGTGCAATTTGGGGTTCCAATTGCAGCATTGGGGAGGTTGCAGCCGGAAGCCACAGAGACTCGGGAACCACGGCAGCAGGGTTCTCATTGATGCTAGTGCCCCCGCCCATACAGCCTGTCATTGGGGAATCTTGGGCACGTTGGGGGCTTGTAACTGGTGACACAGGGGCTGTCTGGAAAACTCGATGGGCTTCTTCATCATTCCTGCTGGAGGCTGCTGTAGCCACCAGCCTGCCTCTCAAAGACCTCCTTGCAGCCAAAGGCATTTTACTTGCTTGACCTGGTCCCCTAGTATTACTGGGACTTCCACTTCATTTCCTCCTTGGCATAGCCACAGGGCTGAGTCTCTATGGCAGCCTAGATTAATGAAAATGGCGACAAGTATCAGGAAAAGAAGGATCGGGAAAGCCTGGAGGGCCCCGGAGGCAAAACTAAACCCCATATTTGTTGTTATATTTATAGAAAAAAACACCTTAAGGCCATAAAGACCACTTTGTGACAATCTTATTCTAACTCTTGGGATCCAGCCTCAGATAATCCATTTTGATTTGTTTATTTCTATATAGTCGTACTTTTACTTAAAATCAAGCAGGAAGTTCAGGGGTTTTCCATTTCAATGTGACAAGATATCTAACTATCATTAGAGTGTTAATGATGATGACAATTTTTTGTGTTCGATGGATTCTAGGCCAATGTGAAAGAGGATCAGCTCTGGAGTAGTCTATATCTAACAATTAGTAATTAAGAATAGCTGTTGAACATGATCTCTCCAGAGCTTTTGTATTTTGGGGCACAACCACCACATGTGTTCATGGGTGCCCTTATCTTTACATCCTCTCCAACACTCTCCAGATTCTTTAAGAGGAGCTGTTTTTGCCAATATATCCGGGGTCTAGTGCCACCTTTGTGTTAGTTTAAAATATTTTTCTCTCAATGAAACTCAAATTATATTATTATTTGTTATGTCAAAAGCTGTAAACCAAGTTTTAGCTTTAAAGTCCAAACCAAAGGCATTTTCCCATTTTATTATCCTGTTTGTCTTGTTATTGTTTTTCAGATGTTTTAAAATTTTAATTCAGTTATTGACATTTTTCTTTTCGTGTCACTTATTAGGCTTTCAAACTCTGAAAGAGCCTTCTCAACATTCTCTGGAAATCCAGATTTAAATAAAATATTTTATATAATAATTGATATTGTAGCCATCCATGCTCCTTAGGAAGTTTATTTACCTGGGCTAAGGATTGGAAAGTTTTCAGCTTAGCATCTTTATATAAGTCACAAACAAAAATAAGACCCCATTGTTCCTAATCTAGATTTTTTGTTAAAGATTTTGTGTGGACTATATTTAAGGTGTAATTGGCGAAGGGAGTATAATAAGTATTAATTGGGAGTTAATTTTATGCCATTGTATATTCAAAGTTCTTATTACCAATGGTAATTTATTTATCTTTTTATCTACCTCTTTTTTTCCATATACCGTATATACTTGAGTATAAGCCGACACAAGTATAAGCCGAGGCACCTATTTTACCATAAACTACTGGGAAAACTTAGTGACTCGAGTATAAGCTGAGGGTGGGAAATGTGCTGCCCCCGGGGTCCCTCTTGTGCCCTCTGTGTTCCCCTCTTGTGTGCTCTCTGTGCCCCTTTCTTGTGTCCCCCCTCTCTCTCCCCTGTGTCTCTTCCCCATCTCCCTCCCCTGTGTCTCTTCCCCCCTCTCCCTCCCCTGTGTCTCTTCCCCCCTCTCCCTCCCCTGTGTCTCTTCCCCCTCTCCCTCCCCTGTGTCTCTTCCCCCTCTCCCTCCCCTGTGTCTCTTCCCCCTCTCCCTCCCCTGTGTCTCTTCCCCCTCTCCCTTCCCTGTTTCTCTTCCACCCTCTCCCTTCCCTGTGTCTTTTTTCCTCCCCCTCCCTTATCACCCTCCTCAACACCCCTCCTCATCCTCCCTTATCTTCCCTCTTCAACCTCCCTCTTCAACCTCCCTCTTCAAACTCCCTCTTCATCCTCCCTCCTCAACCCCCCTCCTCATCCTCAACCCCCCTCCGCAACCCCCCTCCTCAACCTCCCTCCTCAACCCCTTATTCTCATCCTCAACCCCCTCCTCCTCAACCCCCCTCATCAACCCCCCTCATCAACCTCCCTTATCAACCCCCCTCCACAACCCCCCTCCTCAACCTCCCTCATCCTCAACCCCCTACTCATCCTCCCTCCTCAACTTGCCCCCTCCTCATCCTCAACCCCCTCCTCAACCCCCCCTCAACCTTCCTCCTCAACCCCCTCCTCAACCTCAACCCCCCTCCTCAACCTCAACCCCCTCAAACTAAACCCCTCTCCTCAACCCCCCTCCTCAACCTCCCTCCTTAACCCTCATCCTAAGCCCCCATCCTCATCCTCAACCCCCTCATCCTCATCCTCAATCCCATCATCCTCAGCCTCTACCCCCCTCCTCAACCTCTACCCCTCTCCTTAACCTCAACCCCCCCATCCTCAACCCCCCTCCTCATCCTCAACCCCCCTCCTCATCCTCAACCCCCCTCCTCATCCTCAACCCCCCCTCCTCATCCTCAAACCCCCTCCTCACTTTACCCCTCTAAATACCTCTCCCTTACCCCTCACTTACCTTCCATCTGCAGCTGCTCCTCACCTCCTCCGCGCTCCTTCCAGCTGCGTCTTGACCCAGCCAATGCTAATGATGTGACGTTCATGTGACGTCACGTCATTAGCATATGCCGGGTCCCGACGCAGACATAAGGAGCGCGGAGGAGCAGCTACAGATGGAGGTAAGTGAAAGGGAGAGGGGTAAAGTGAGGTTTAGGATAAGAGGGGGGTTTAGGATGAGGTGGGGGTTTTTTAGGATGAGGAGGGGCGTTTAGGATGAGGATTTTGTATAGAACACTTCAAAATGTGGGTCAACATTACTGCTTTGTAATAGTCAAATACATCCCGAGAAGATAAACCACCTTTCATAAAATCTCTTGAAACAATATCCCCATTTCGGCAAGGCAGAGGGGTAGGCAATTTCTCTATTAGTCTTTGAAATCCTCTTAATTGGCCCCATGGGATCTTAAGAGGGATACATCTCCTGATATAAGTTAATTTAGGCAGAGTCCACATGTTAATTTTACCAATTCTGCCTACTAATGAGAAGTTAAATCTCCTCCACTCTGATAATAGATTAGAAATCCTTAAATAAAGTGGCTGTACATTATACTTAAGAAGATTTTTTTTTAATTAGAGGAGAATTTTATCCCCAGCTGTAAAATGGAATTTTGTTGCCAATTATACGAAAATGTATCTTTTAATTTTATTTAAATATTTAACATGGATGTCCCTGACCGCCCCCCCCCGGAGCTTTTGATTAGTTCTACTAATGGTTCCATTACCAATGCAAAGATCAGAGGGGGGACAAGGGGCATCCCTGCCTAGTTCCATTAGAAATCGCAAACACCTCAGAACAAAATCCGCTACCGGAAACAAAAGCATTCACGTTAGTATACAATGCTTTAACTGCATGACTTCCAAATCTTCCCAAACCGAATTTGTCCAAAACTGCTTCTATAAAGTCCCAGTTGACCCTATTAAACGCTTTTTCGGCATCAATAGATAGGGTAACAACTGGGAAATGTTTATAGATCACATGTGCCGAATAAGCCGATCAATTTTCGGATATTATCCAGGCCTTGCCTGTTTTTAATAAATCCCGTTTGATCCTTATTTATTACATTTTCAATTATTGTGTTTAGCGGCTAAGATAGAAGCATACATTTTAACAACAGAGTTTAGTAACGATATTGGGCGATAATTCAAAACATTTGTTGTATCCTTGTCCGGTTTAGGGATTGTAACAATTGAAGCGCTTAAAGTCTCTGCTGGTGCGTTACCCTTATCTTTTATTTCATTATACAAGAATTTTAAATATTTTATCATCTCACTTTCAAATATCGTGTAATAGCAGTTTGGGAAACCATCATGCCCTGCAGCCTTGCCAGTTTGTAATTTTGAAATGGATTCATGAATTTCTCTCTCTGTTATTTCTTCCTCAAGTTTTAATACTTGTTCATCTGTAATCTTGGGAAGGTTAATTTTATTAAAAAATTCATCAATCTTTGATTTAGTTGGTTTAATAGAGTTGGCTTTACCTTCCAGATTATACAGTGAACTGTAATAATCTGAGAAGATCCTGATAATCTCTGTAGGTTTTAAACATGATTTACCATTTTTATCTACCATTCTATTCTTTTTGAGGAAGTTTTTTTATTTATTTGCTGAGCCAGCATTTTCCCATGTGTATTGCCAGAATAATAGAATTTCTGTTAATATAACCTTATTTTATTGTCGACATATTTTTGAAGGATCTTTGCTTGTAATTGCGAGATTTTTAAAATGTATACCATTTTAATAGAGATTTTATTTAATTGCTGGATTTCAATCAGATCAATATAGAGATTTTTCAATGATTTGCCACATGTTTTTGATCTGTATGCTGACCATGATTTAAAAATATCTCTAATCACTGCCTTATGCAAATTCCATAACACAATTTTGGATGAGACTGACTTCTCATTCCGCTCAAAGTATAAATAACAAATTAGATTTCTGACCTCAATTTCTCTCCATCTTCCCTTGATTTAAAAAAGGGTTGGGTCTATTTTAAAATTTCTAGTCTTGTGAAATTTCTCCAAATTGTTTAGGGTCAGGGATATATAAGCATGAACCCATATGGTAATTGGAAAGATTTTGGTAGAAAACAGTTTTTGTACCATTTCTTGATCCACTAAAAAGTGATCAATTCTTGAATAATTCTGGTGTCTTGCTGAAAGAAAAGAAATATGTACAGCCTCATCCGGATTGAATGTTCTCCAGCAATCATACAGTTGGTACTTCGTCAAACTGATATTAAAGTGTTTTGCTGTTCTAATTAACTGGTTGTCTGTTGTCCTTTTTTAATATAATGCCTATCTTTCTACCATGTTAAAGTCCCCACATACGACTAATAGATCTTTCTTAGATTTTGTAACATGATTTAAAAATTTGATAAGGAATCTATTTTGGCCATAGTTTGGGACATAAATATTTACAATTGTATATTGGACATTATTAATTAGATATATCCATATAATTGATCTTCCTTCTTTGTTATTCTCTCTATATTCTTCTTTTATCACAATTTTTTTATTGGTAAGAATTGCAACCCCTTTTGACTTAGATTTACCGCTGGAGAAAATTCTGTTCTCAAAAACTTTCCAAGATAGCTGTGGTTCTTTTTTATCTACAAAATGTGTTTCTTGTAGACATACAATGTCTATGTTTGCTTTGTGGAGGAAGTCTATTATGGTGTGTTTTTTAAACTGGATATTAAGGCCATTCACTTTGTAGGATATATATTTCAGAGCCATATAGAAAGTTTTTTTTTTAGTAAAACCAGTCCTCTTGCCTTGATTCCTTACTTCATATCTTATCATACCACAGACATTTTTGTCTCTTTTATGAAGATTATTGTCTTTTGACCATTGCAATTTAAAATATGCATGCAAAACAATAAAAATAATTGCTATAAAAGCAATGACATCTATTGGCAGTAGATGTATAATCTTAGATACTGTCATTGAGGATTTTACTTCCCTACATTTTGAGAGATACAAACTGTTTAGGGAGTCAGACCAAGATGCACTGTTTCTATATCTTACTCATATATCTATAGTTGTCTTCAGTTATATAGAGCTATGGGATTTTACTTTCTAATCTACCTCACTCCAAAAAGAGAGAGGAAAAAAAATCTCTGTGTCCTTAATTTATACATTTATCATAAAGTGTAATCTGCCTCATATTTCCCTTCTGTGATATGTCTTTTATATATGCACTTCCTACAATTTAAATTATTTTTTTATCTTAAATTGATTATTCTTTTTATGTGATAAACTACCACTTATTTCAAACGTATTGTAAATCTTAAGTGACAAAAATGACCATGTACTAATCTACTTGTTTACCAAAATGTATAATTCCACATAAGTGAATACTAAATTATTTTTCCCTTTACTTTATTATATTAATTTGTTGATTGTTTCAATATCTTATTTCGTTATTGTGACTTTACATAAATATATAATTTCCCCTATGGTTAAGTGCAAATCACTTCATATACCCAAATAAGAAAAAGAGAAAAAAGAAAGAAACTCCAAACATCAGCTGTAAAGATTCCCTCTTAGACAGGAATATCATACTGAGTCAAGCTCAGACTTCCTGTCATGTGTGTATAGGATTAAGAATCCCTGCAGGGTGTTGACTCCATTTAAGAGTGGATACAAATTGAATTGACCAATCCTTCAACAATTGTTCCCCTTCCAGAACAGAATTGACTGTAATTCTTTGGCCCTCTTTCATAATTAATAACTTTACAGGGAAACCCCATCTGTATGTAAGATTTACTCTTCTGAGGGTGTTATTTCTCTATATTCTCTTCTTCTTCTAAGAGAATCACTTGATAAATCAGTAAAATTCTACAGACCTTCATAAGGTGGATCAAGGATCTTATATCTTTAGAAGCTCTCAATATCATTTTCTTAAAGGAGATATAATGTAATTTCAGAATCGTATCTCTAGTCTCTCGAGATAGTCTTAAGCAAGGGTATTCTGTGAATTATGTCAATTCTATTCTCATCTACTTAGTTTGTCTCAGCAAGACGCAGTACAGACATGGACCACCCCCTCATGCACTGAGCAGGACGCAGTACTGACATGGACCACCCCCTTATGCACTGAGCAGGACGCAGTACTGACATGGACCACCCCCTCATGAACTGAGCAGGACGCAGTACTGACATGGACCACCCCCTCATGAACTGAGCAGGACGCAATACTGACATGGACCACCCCCTCATGCACTTAACAAGACGCCGTACAGACATGGACCACCCACTCATGCACTGAGCAGGACGCAGTACAGTCATGGACCACACCCTCATGCACTGAACAGGACGCCGTACTGACATGGACCACCCACTCATGCACTGAGCAGGACGCAGTACAGACATGGACCACCCCCTCATGCACTGAACTGGACGCCGTACTGACATGGACCAGCCCCTTATGCACTGAGCAAGACGCCGTACTGACATGGACCAACCCCTCATGCACTGAACAGGACGCCGTACTGACATGGACCACCCACTTTAATGCACTGAGCAGGACGCCGTACTTACATGGACCAGCCCCTCATGCACTGAGCAAGACGCCGTACTGACATGGACCAACCCCTCATGCACTGAGCAGGACGCAGTACAGACATGGACCACCCCCTCATGCACTGAACAGGACGCCGTACTGACATGGACCACCCACTCATGCACTGAGCAGGACGCAGTACAGACATGGACCACCCCCTCATGCACTGAACTGGACGCCGTACTGACATGGACCAGCCCCTCATGCACTGAGCAAGAAGCCGTACTGACATGGACCAACCCCTCATGCACTGAACAGGACGCAGTACTGACATGGACCACCCCCTCATGCACTGAGTAAGACGCAGTACAGACATGTTAGTTTCTGGGCCTGTTTAATTCAGTTTTTTTTTTTACAAGATACACTATTAACAAGGACGCTAAATCATCCACACCTGCGTACCACATACACATTCGCCGCCATTTTACAACACTACCTTACAGAATGAGGAAGTACCCAGCTACACTAACAGTTTGCCCTCACGCACGCAGCCTATTTACACTGCACACATTGCTGACACTTACACCTCAGCTCCACAACACTGCAAACCTAATTACAAATTGGTAAAGTATATTGGTTTATGATTTCATTAATTAATTCATTATCATGAAAACATACATATAAACAAAAAATCAACACTATCGCAATAAACGTCAAAGCCCTTCACTGCGCGCCAATGTTGCTCATAGGACACAAACTACACCAAGGGGCAGGCTTGCAATAAGCGCAAAAAGAAGATGAGTGCCGACCTTACAATGACAAAAAGAGACACAGGAGCCTGAGAGACACATGGTGGGAGGGAGACACAGGGGAAGGAGAGGGGGGAAGAGACACAGGGGAGTGGAGAAAGAGAAACTGGGGAAAGAGACACAGAGGATGGAGACGGGGAAAGGAGACATGAGGGAGAGGGGGAGAAGAGGCACAGGGGAGAGAGACACGGGGGAGGGGGAAGAGACACGGGAGGGAAATGGGGGAAGAGACACGGGAGGGAGATGGGGGAAGAGACACGGGAGGGAGAGGGGGGAAAACAGAGGGGGGGGGAAACAATATATAGAACTCAATCATGTCTGTATGATTCCCTAAGGAGACGCTGCAGTACATTGTTTTCTCTCCATGCAATCTGCAAAAGCATTTAAAGAGCATTAAAAAAAAAAATCAGTGTATTAAATAAAGTTGTTGTTTTTTTGTTTGTTTTTTAAGTATTTAAATTGAATGTAAAGCCTCTGCACAAGGAGAGCCTGGTTAAAAAAATGTTGTTCTCAAACTTCTCCATTGAATTGAACAAAGGACTATTTTAAAAGCATAAAATGGAGAACAGTTTAAGCCTTTTTTATAAAATGTATAGCAGGAGAGCCCCAAGCTCATAAACATTGCTTGGATAGTTTCCATTAGCAGCCACTACACCAAGAAGCAGGATCGTTTCCAATTATTTGGGTATCTCTCACTGAATAACACTACCCACCACTGGCACAGAGTGGTTATGAGCCATCAGTGGTGCTACCCTTGGGACGCCCCTACCTGTATACAGTGTGGGAAACTAATAGACAGGGTGTTGATGCTTACTGTATGAAAGTTGCCTCTAGTGTTAGTATAACAAAAGTTATGTGTGCCAGGACTGGTTACAAAAGAGACCATGGGAATTTGCACATATACGTTTTGAAGGAACTGCTGTATTTACACACTTCAGGCATCAAAGACTTAGGGAGGGGGATAACATTGATGACACCATCCCAAGACCAGGCAGCCCGACGCCCCTAACCTGGAGATGATCTCCTATCCTGAACTGGCAAGTTAGGGGCAGCTGCATTTGAGAACTTGACTGTTGGCTCCTGGAAGACCCCACATAAGCTTGTTGGCTTTTCAAAGTTCTTAGCCAAACTCCAGGGAAGTCGAAGTTGATCACCATAACTGTGTCCAACAGGGAGGATTATACACAAGAATTTGTGGTGGCTTCTAATCCATTCCAACATGATCCCATGTCTGATGGAGTGAAATAACCGTATAGCAAGTCTGTCAATTATTTCTGTTATTTTTTATTGTTTTTATATTCTTTGTGTGAGATTACTTTTTTTTTTTTAGAAATTAAAAAGTACTGATGGAGTTAGCTTGATTCCAGATTATGACGTATTGTGGAATCCTGTCAGTAATGACTTATTGGACAAACAGCATTTACTATAAACTATAAGTAACATTTCATAAATTGATAAAAGATTTACTTAGTTTTGCAAATGTTTAGTTTATTCTATAGTTCAGGGGTGTCCTGTGTGCGGCCCACCAGGACCAAACTGCATAAATAGGACAATGAATCTTACTGTATTAAAGGGAGACGTGTGAAATCCGGGTCACATGCTCCAGTGATATAACTAGACCATGGACATATCTGTAATTGAAATATAAGATATTATAAGATATTCAGGTTTCCACATTTCTGCTTAAAATCCAGTAATTCACTTAGACAAAATTGATAAATGTATATACGTTTATATATATTTAATTGTGGGAACTTTTTAGAAAAAATGATTATATCTTATCTCAAATTGCAAATAAAATCTCATTTACACATAATTGTATAGATACTAAAGTTGTAAACTAGGATGTTGCATGAAGTATATTGAAAGAATTTAGTCCATTTTACAGTTATGAACTATTACTATTATTTTGTATATTTCTTTCCGTATACCTCTAAAGGGTTGCCATGTTGGAATCCCTCCGTCTATCCCTCTGTGTCACTGGAAGAAGCTGTGAATCTTCATATTTCAACTTCTTGTTATCTTCCTTTAGGAACTTGCTGGTATGTGCACTCTAGCCTGCAGTATGGGGTGTCCCAGTGATTTGCTCAGAGGGATGGTGGGAGTGAGAAGGCCAAAACAGCAACACCCGAGCGGCAATCAGAGGAAAATGTAATAATAATTTCATAAATTTAACTTAATAGGACATTACTTAGTGTGCGAGTGTGAAGTGACTATTATTATTTTAACACTGGACATGTTTTTCTTATTTGAGAGGTATCATTTGCTGTTTTTTTAAGAGATTGGAATATATTACAATTGTTAAACTATTTTAAAAGGACAGTTAAATATTCAGTTAGAAATTCTATTTAGTGAATATGCTAAACTTTTCTTTAATGCTTTTTAAGTAAGTGATAAATATGAATTTTCAAAAAGACACTTTAATTCATTGTACTTTTCCAGTATTCCTCTATGATCCACATCTTAAGTATGTGCCTATATAACACATGTAAAATGTTTGTGTATGTGTGTATATATGTATGTATGTGTGTGTGTGTATATATATATATAAATGTATATATATATATACATTCTGTATATAGTTTTTTTTGCCTCATAAGTCTTCGTAAATCAAAATGCATACCTCAAAATGCATATTCATTTTTAATAACCGGTCATATAACTTGTTTGCGGGAAATAAATAAAAAATCCCAACCCAGTCATGTCAATCGGATTTACGCTGAACAACTTCCCTATGGCTGCGATACATAGACAACATCTTTATTGTGTGGGAAGGAGAAATGAAGGAACTAGAAAAATTAATTGAGATACTCAATAAAAACATCTTTAATCTGAAACTTACGCATATCATCAGTGCACAAAGTGCAGATTTTTTTGCTATCAAGATATCCAAAGAAGCGGATGGAACAATCATGAAAGACATTTACAGGAAACCGTACGCAACAAATAGCTCACACCTTGCACCAATAAAATGGACAATAACAAATGGGGAATTGTTGCACCTGAGAAGGAATTTGCTCAGACTTTGAGACCTTTAAAAAAAATCCATAGAACTGCAAGACTAAAAGAAAGAGGTTACAGCCATACCTCTATGAAACGAGAATACCACCGTGCATTGCACACCCCAAGAGAAAAACTACTAACACCTCGCAATAAGGAGAATCAAAAGGAAGACCAGATAAGATTTGTGGGTACGTATAGTCAACTAAGCGGACATATTACCAACATTCTAAATAAATACATAGCAATCCTAAAGTCGGACTTGGATCTTAATAAAGTTATTGGACAAAGAATGGAGACTAGCTGGCAAAGATCAGAAACATTAAGGGACAAACTGGTTAAGAGCCATTTTGTGAAGAACATCAGAAGATCAGCTCCCCATGGGTACCTTTCAATATGGACATTGTCAACCTTTTTCATATATTTGCAAAAACTGCAAAGTCACAGACAGCACTGGCAAAGATATAAAACTTAAAGTTTTTTTTACATGCAACAATAAGGCTGTGATATATTGTTTGGAGTGTTCTTGTAATATGAAATACATCGGGATGACCAAAAGGGAAATCAGAAGATGACTGGGGGTGAACACCTAGGACATATTCGGAAAGGTAGGTCTGATAAGCAAAAAGGAAAAGTACTAACATCAGTAAGCCGACATTTTCTCCAACAACACAACTCAAGACCAGAAATAAGTTGTTGGATCCTTCAAAAAATAAATCTGTGAATAAGAGGAGGAAGCCTAGAGAATGGGCTGCTCAAGGCTGAAACAAAATGGATTACTCTACATGATACAGTGACACCTAAAGGCCTGAATGAGAATTGCAGTTTTGTTCCTTTTCTCTAACTCTGGTGAAGATGCCAATGGACTAGTAAGAAGTACATACTGCATCAAGACATACAAAACAATATTATATTATTGTATTATTTTTTTGTACAATATCATCTGTTAATAAAACATCTTAGACACAAGATAGAGAATCTCTAAAACAATAGTTTATTTCATATATCATTTGATCTTTATTGATAAAACCAAAACATTGAGAAAGCAAACGTAGGATCATTCTTTGCATCAGCATGGGTCCGCTGGCAAGGTTTCTTTCTAGGATGTAGGACTGTGCTCCTCTACTTTTGGAGGAGCCTAAGAAACTTGAGGGCTGAGATGATAATCTAATAATTGAGAGAGGAAACAAAAAAAAGAACTATTAAGATATGTAATTTACAGCACACAAATACTGGAAATGTATAGATATAGGTTGAAATCCATCAAGCACTAATTTTATCAGATATAGATGCCACCTCAATATTATAAATTTATTGTGTATATATTATAAGGTATGATTAGTTCACAGCAGAATGGTTACTGCAATAAAAATACATATATTCCACACTATGGACTAATCCATAATCTATGGATAAAAATATGTTTAATTAATTGGTAATACTATGTCAATATGCTGGATAACAACTAATATATCGTCATCTGATCCCCAGTATATAAGTAGAAGAGAAGTCAGAAATCATGATTGGCCATAGCTGACCATTACTCATTGGCACATCATTAACTATAAAGATGCTCCATAGTACAACAGTATTATATAAGACTAGTGAATTGCCTGTCGAAAAATGACAGCAATACAATTAGAAGCCATGGCAATGCTGTTTGCCACACAATGCGAGGCTCTGGCCCCTCTGAGCACCTTCGGAGCTCATTGCGAGCCTCTCCCCCCCCCCCCCCCCCCCCAGCATCGCAATGATTGTTACTGACTTTAGTTAAGTGTTACTGGCTTCGGGCTCTTTTATACTGCCTTTGTTTTCATCCAATATTTTGCTTAGGCTATTTTCGATCCTGAACAAAAATTAAACTTGCAACCTCACTCACAGGCTCTCTGGCTCTGTCCCTGTGCGGTGTGTGAGCATGTAAGTCAATTTAAGGCATTTTTTTTTTTCCGTTCCAGTTTCGAGGTTTGGCTGTTAAATTTGTAATTTTTGCGAGGTCCTCAATTTTGCGAAGTCCTACGGCGCTCATTGCAGTAAAGTCACAGGGCCTCCACCCCCAGAACTGCGTCCCTCGCTTCTTGAGGGCCACAACGGGACGACAACTTGCACTATGACAACTATATTAGTGATATAGCAGAATGTAAAGTGATGTAGTCATGATTATATTATGGATTAATATTTTGTTTGTTTTTCTGATATAGAAAGATTATTATTATAAGGGCAATATGTTTTGATTTATTAATGGATGTTTTGGAATTAACTCAGCTTTTTTCTCTCTTTCTATTATTTGACAACAAATGTATGAAAATGGGAACTGAAAAGTTACGAAAGAGTTAATCTGAATCAGCCGCCTCTACCAGTATAAAGGATCCCTTCCTCTGATCAGAAGCACGGCCTGTGAAAAAGCGTCCATGCAAAACGTGCAAATCGTCCGATTCTGTGTCACTTTTGGATGATGTCACCAGACGGGCAAGGACAACGCCACGATCCAAACACCAATGCCATGAAAACGAATTGACTGCATAATCGTGCACATGTATGTCTGGATGTAGTATTATTGTCGTAACTACTTGTAAACCCTTATACAAACACATATATATATATATATATATATATATATATATATATATATATATATATATATATACAGCAAAATAACATAAATGGTACAAGAACAAATCCTAGCTTCAAATAGAAGCACTGATTGACTCTTTGCTGCAGTTCCCTCACTGTCCAAGATGTAGTCTAAACAAAACAAAAGTCCAAACAAAAGCTTACTGGATATCAAGTCTCCCTTGTAGCAGGGGATTTCCACAGCAGGCTCTGGCGTCCTCTGTCCAGCTCAGACTGAGCTCTCTCTCTCAGCTGGGTGCTAATCAGACCTATAAAGGTGGAACCCAGCTGGGCCTGCTTGATTAGCCTGCTGTGTTAACCCTTTATTTCCCTAGTGGGCACAGGGCTCTGCTCAGTCTCTCTCCCACGTACACTCCATCAATTACTCTGTTACATATCTCCCTCCCCAGCCCAACACTATGGGGTTGAGCGGCCAACGCCGTGAGGCAGCGTACGCGGGATAGAGCATCTGCATTGCCATGGAGGCTTCCAGCTCTATGAAGAATACGGAAGTCGAAGGGTTGGAGGGACAGGAACCATCGCGTCACGCGGCTGTTTTTCTCCTTGTTCTGGTGCATGCACTGTAAAGGGGCATGGTCCGAGACCAAGGTGAACCTTCTTCCCAAAAGTTAATACCGGAGGGCTTCAGTGGCCCATTTTATGGCCAGGCATTTTTGCTCTACCATAGAATATTTCTGTTCCCGTGGCATCAACCTGCAGCTAAGGAACAAGACAGGATGTTCTTCACCATTTACCTCCTGTGACAATACAGGCCCCAGTCCTACTCCTGCAGCATCTGTTTGTAGGATAAATTCCTTTTCAAAATCAGGGGCTATTAACGCAAGACCTTGACACAGTGTAGTCTTTAGGTCTTCAAAAGCTTCCACAGTGGCCTTGTTCCACTTGACTACGTCAGGTGCCTTGTTCTTAGTGAGTTCTGTCAGCGGCGTAGCTCTTGTGGAGAAATCAGGATAAACTCCTGTAATATCCCACAATTCCCAGAAAGGCCCTCACTTGCTTCTTTCTCAATGGAAGAGGCCAGTTTTGGATTGCTTCCACTTTGTTGAGCTGCGGCTTGACCATCCCTCGTCCAACAGTGCAACCCAGATATTTGGCTTCACTAAGTCCAATGACACATTTCGCAGGGTTCACTAATACAGACTCCACCTTTGGAAGATGTGTCTCCCAATCTGTGGTATAGATTATGATATCATCTAAATATGTGGCAGCATATTCCGAATGTTCTCGTAATAACCTGTCCATCAGTCTCTGGAAGGTGGCTGGAGCTCCATGGAGTCCACTTTGTACTGGAAGAGCCCATCTGGGGTCGAAAGGCAGTTTTTTCTTTTGCTGCTTGTGTCAAAGGAATTTGACAATATCCTTTTGTCAAGTCCAGGGTTGTTAAAAATCTTGCTTTCCCGATCCTCTCTATCAACTCATCCACTCTAGGTATTGGATATGCGTCAATCTCTGATACAGAGTTCCATTTGCGGAAATCGCTGCAGAATCTGATGGTGCCGTCAGACTTTGGGATCATCATAATGGGACTACACCATTCACTTTGGGATTCTTCAATAACTCCAAGATCTAACATCTTTTTTGCTTCTGCTCTGATTTCTTCTCTTTTAGCCTCGGGTATGCGATAGGGTTTCATCCTTTCCCTGATCCTGGGGATAGTGATGATGTTGTGGTAAATAGCAGTGGTACAACCTGGTTCTGCAGAGAAGACATCCCTATTTTGGTCTACAGCTTTGCAAATTTGCTCCTTCTGTTCAGGGGACAGATCCTGTGACACAAATGCTTCTACTTGCATTGCCTCTGTGCTTGGAATAGTTTCTCCGACATAATTACACTCTTCGTCAAGAGAAGTAATATTTACCTCTGCTATCTTCTCTCTCCAAGGCTGTAGCGTTGGTTTACGTGGTATACTTGCTGCGTTCTGCGTTGCTCTGGTTGCCTCACTTTATAATCCACATCTCCTATGGCTTCAATAATTTTGTAGGGGCCTTGCCATCTGGCCAGTAGTTTGCTTTCGGCCGTGGGTACTAGAACTAGTACTCTGTCTCCCGGTTGGAACTTCCTCACCTGTGCTTTGCGGTAGTAATATGTTCGCTGATGTTGTTGGGCTTTTTCAATGTGCTCTCGTACCAGGGGGCCAACTTGGGAGATTCTTTCCCTCATTTCCCTCATTTACTCTATGATATTCTCACCGGGCACGGTTTGTTCTTCCCATTCTTCTCGCAGTATGTCCAATATTCCTCTGGGGTGGCGACCATAGAGGAGTTGGAAAGGGGAAAACCCCATGGAGGCTTGCGGCACCTCTCTGACTGCAAAGAGCAAATAGGGTAGAAGTAAGTCACAATCTTTCCCGTCTCGGGCTACAACCTTTCTGAGCATGTTTTTCAAGGTTTTGTTAAACCGCTCGACCAATCCGTCCGTTTAAGGATGGTAAACCGAGGTTCTTAGTGTTTTCAGCCGTAGGAGCTTGCACATTTCTTTCATCAATCTAGACACAAAGGGTGTCCCTTGGTCAGTCAAGATTTCATTGGGTATCCCCACCCTTGAATACAGCTGTATGAGCTCTTTAGCTATATTTTTAGAGGTTGCTGTGCGTAGTGGTATCGCTTCTGGATATCTTGTGGCATAGTCCAGTATTACCAGTATGAACTGGTGTCCTCTAGCTGATTTTTTGAGAGGGCCGACCAGGTCCATTGCAATCCTCTCAAAAGGCTCTTCAATTATGGGCAAGGGTATCAATGGGGCCTGAAGGTTAGGTCGAGGGGCAGTTATCTGGCATTCTGGGCAGGATGCACAATACTGGGCTACCTCAGCATGTATACCAGGCCAGAAAAATTGTTTCAGGATTCTTCCCAGTGTTTTATCTTTTCCAGGGTGTCCCTCAAGGAGGTTACGATGAGCCAGGTCAAGGACTTTCCTTCTATGTGCTCTAGGGACTAGGAGCTGCTCCAATGTCTCTGTCCCTGAGGGAACGATTCTGTACAACAGATCATTTCGTAAAATTAAATATGGTCCTTGTCTCCTTTGCCTGTCAGGCACAGGTACACATTCACTTCCAATAGTTCATTTTGCAAAATTGGGTCTGAAGCCTGGTCACGTGCAAAATTATTATTGTCCTGGAAGCACTGTTGTGGAGTCAGCTCTTCCTCTCCAGGTTCTTCTGTTTCTTCCTCTCTTTCATCATTATGAGCTGTTGGACCCGTTCTGTTTGCCCCTCGCTTTTCCTCATCCCGGCTTGCGGCTAAAGCTTCTTCAAAAGCTTTCTTCTGTATTTCCGTGCCCATCCATTTTGCTATTCGCCGTTCCCGTTTCATTTTTCGGCATCTCCCGGGTCTGTAGAATAAGCCATCATCTAAGCATGATAGATGTGGACAGACGGAATTGTTAGCAGTTTGGACACTCTCCACAGGTTCTTGTTTTGCTTTCCCATCGGTCAGTAGGAAGAAGATCTTTGAAGTAGGGAATGTCTCTGCCTAGTACTACCGGATAAGGCAGGGTAGCTATGACAGGTGCAGTGATTACCATCTTCCTCCCCTGTATCTCCAGTGTTGTGGTGCTGGTAGGGTAGAGATTGACAGTACCATGTACGCATTTTATGCCCACTCGTCTTGAGGTTTGTATTTTACTGTGTCTTATGAGTTTTCCTGAGAAAAGAGTCACAGCACTTCCTGAGTCTATTAGGGCTGTCGTTTCTTTACCGTTAACCTTTATAGGTTTGGTAAACTGATGAGCCTTTTCTGTCACCAGGTTAATTAGGTTACAGTGGTATGGACTTTCTCCCATGTTGCATTGCATGGGTTCCTCTTTGCTTGGACTGTAAGCCGCTATGTGTCCTGGTTCTTCGCAATAAAAACACTTCCCCTTGCTTGCAGGGCTGCCTCTTTGCCAGGGTTCTTCAGGGCTCACCCTTTCTGCGTCGTTTTGAAGCAGTCTTTTTATTACTTCCGGGTACAGGTGTCTTTTTCCGGTTCCCAACCTTCTCATCCAGTTAGAGGTTTGAGCCTTTGGGTGATAAGGCTGCCTTTGAATACAATAGGTCTCCACTTTTGAAGGACGGGAAAATTAATTCATGGCCAAAGATCTTTCTGCCAACTAAATAAATTCATCTGGATTCTCCAGCTCATTTTGTCCCACCCTTTCTCTTAAGCCTGGGGGTAGACTCCACAAATAGTAATCCATTACCAGTAGTTCCATAATTCTCCCTGGTCCATTAGTTTCAGGGCGTAGCCATCTTTGGGCTAAGTGCAGCAATTCAAACATTTGTGTGCAAGGATTCTTGTTCTTCACAAACTTCCATGAGTGGATTTCTGTGCCCTAACGCTTCTGGTAACTACCACTCTGGCCAGGATCTCGGCTTTTAGACTGGCATAATCCATTGCTTGCTCTGTGCCAAGGTCAAAATATGCTTTATGAGCCTCTCCACACAAATAAGGAGCAACTATACTGGCCCAGTGTCTCTGGTGCCACGCTTCTCTGACTGCAATTCTTTCAAAAGTCAGAAGAAATGTCTTCATCTTGGTTCATTTTCTGTAGAAACCGATTTGGGTTGATGTTTCCACTGGTTTCCGGCATCGGGGTAGGTTTTACAGGTATCAGGTAATGTAGCTGGGCAAGCAAGATTTTGTTTCCCGCTGTAGCTTTCGGTATTCTGCCGCTTGGGCCTGCTGTTCCGCCAGGACTTGTGCTGCCTGGGCCTGCTGTCTCAGTAACTGCTAAGTAGTCTCCTGCTGGCATGCAGTGGTTTGTATTAGGGCCTTCACTAGTTCCTCCATTGTTTAGTTCCCAGCACTGCCACCATATGTGATATCGCTGCTGTCACACTCAGGGTTCGTGCCCTTGTATCCGGCACCACAATGGAGTACTCAGGAGCCCTTTTTAAAATATCAGCGGTAGTATTTATTTCCGTACAGCAAAATAACATAAATGGTACAAAACCAAATCCTAGCTTCAAATAGAAGCACTGACTAACTCTTGGCTGCAGTTCCCTCACTGTCCAAGATATAGTCTAAACAAAACAAAAGTCCAAACAAAAGCTTACTGGATATCAAGTCTCCCTTGTAGCAGGAGATTTCCACAGCAGGCTCTGGCGTCCTCTGTCCAGCTCAGACTGAGCTCTCTCTCTCAGCTGGGTGCTAATCAGACCTATAAAGGTGGAACCCAGCTGGGCCTGCTTGATTAGCCTGCTGTGTTAACCCTTTCTTTCCCTAGTGGACACAGGGCTCTGCTCAGTCTCTCTCCCACGTACACTCCATCAATTACTCTGTTACAATATATATACAGTGGATATAAAAAGTCTACACACCCCTGTTAAAATGTCAGGTTTCTGTGCTGTAAAAAAATGAGACAAAGATAAATAATTTCAGAACTTTTTCCACCTTTAATGTGACCTATAAACTGTACAACAATGAAAAACAAACTGAAATCTTTTAGGTGGAGGGAAGAAAAAAAAAGAAAAAAAATAATGTGGTTGCATAAGTCTGCACACCCTCTTATAACTGGGAATGTAGCTATGTTCAGAATTAAGCAATCACTTTCCAAATCGTGTTAAATAGGAGTCAGCATACACCTGCCTCTGATTAACCCCAAATAAAGTTCAGCTGCTCTAGTTGGTCTTTCCTGAAATTTTCTTAGTCGCATCCCACAGAAAAAGCCATGGTCCACACAGAGCTTCCAAAGCATCAGAGGGATCTAATTGTTAAAAGGTATCAGTCAGGAGAAGGGTACAAAACAAATTCCAAGGCATTACATGTACCATGGAACACAGTGAAGACATCATCATCAAGTGGAGAAAATATGGCACAACAGTGACATTACCAAGAACTGGAGCTCCCTCCAAAATTGATGAAAAGACGAAAAGAAAACTGGGAGGCTACCAAGAGGCCTACAGCAACATTAAAGAAGCTGCAGGAATATCTGTCAAGTACTGGCTGACCACACAGTGACAACAATCTCCCGTATTCTTCATATGTCTGGTCTATGGGGTAGAGTGGCAAGACGAAAGACTTTTCTTATGAAGAAAAACATCCAAGCCAGGCTACATTTTGCAAAAACTCATTTGAAGTCTCCCAAAAGCATGTGGGAAAAGGTGTTATGGTCTGATGAAACCAAGGTTGAACTTTTTGGCCATAATTCCAAAAGATATGTTTGGCACAAAAACACTGCACATCGCCAAAAGAACACCATACCCACAGTGAAGCATGGTTGTGGCAGCATCATGCTTTGGGGCTGTTTTTCTATAGCTGGAACTGGGGCCTTAGTTAAGATAGAGGGAATTATGAACAGTTCCAAATACCAGTCAATATTGACACAAAACCTTCACGCTTCTGCTAGAAAGCTGAACATGAAGAGGAACTTCATCTTTCAGCATGACAACGGCCCAAGGCATACATCCAAATCAACAAAGGAATGGCTTCACCAGAAGAAGATTAAAGTTTTGGAATGGCCCAGCCAGAGCTCAGACCTGAATCCGATTGAAAATCTGTGGTCTGATCTGAAGAGGGCTGTGCACAGGAGATTCCCTCGCAATCTGAAAGATTTGGAGTGTTTTTGCAAAGAAGAGTGGGCAAATCTTGTCAAGTGAAAATGTGCCATGCTGATTGTGCAGATATGTTCCCACTTACCAGTATTGTGGTAACTATTTGTAAATACTTAGGTCAATACATATATGATTATTATTTATATTGATACTAGGAACTTGCTCGTCAAAAATTACGGGATTAAAATCGTAAGGCTGGCAATGCTGTTTGCTACACAATGTGAGGCTTTTGCTCCTCAGAGCACCTTTGGTGCTCATTGCAAGCCCCACGCTGACCACCTTTGGCGCCCATCGAGTGGTTCGCAATGAGCACCTATGGCGCTCATCTACAAAGCCTCACGAAGCGAGGCGAGCCGTGTATGGAGCACGAGTAAATGAGTGTCAAAGGTGCTCAACTGTGAAGCCTTTCGAAACGAGGAAACCTGTTGAAACGTGCGGGACTTAGGCTGCATTGTGAGAGGTGCATCTGTGAGCAAAGCGCGTAATTATAAAAACCCTAAAACATTTAACAAATATAATAACACACTCACAGACCGGACAGGGGGCGAGCCAGGAAGCCTGGGAGTAAGGTTACAAGTGATTAGGAGCAATATTTGGGGATTTTCGTCAATCCAAAATCGGCTAAGCAAGGAAAACAATGGCGGACGAAAAATGTCTATTTCCTTCCGGAAAAGGCTCTAGGAGGCTCATTAGCTTCGGGAAGGTCTGCGAGTGCGGATTGTTCCAGGGCCCAGCCGGGGCAGAAGAGGAGGAGGCCGGGGACATCGTGCCAATGTAAGTTGAATGTATATTATGTTTATTTTACTTTATTTTGTGTCTATATGTTGTATTAATGTAATGTGTTTTTTTTTAACAGGGGCCGCGCCGGAGAAGAAAAATGAAGGACGGGGCCATGCTGGAAAGGTGAGTAGAATATTTGGAATGTTTATAATGTTTGTTTATTTTATGTAAATGTGTGCACTCATTTTTTTTTCCCTAGGTTGGTGATCTGAAGGGACATCTGCAAAGGTAAGTGGTTTTATTTTTTTTTTTTTAGGTTAGAATTAGGGTTTCTGTATGTGGATAGGATTTATTATATGTTAGATAGGGGTATGTATTTTAGATAGTTAGGATTTATTGTATATTAGGATATATATTGCATGTTATTTTATTTGTATTGTATGTATTGTATTGTGTATGTCTTTTTCCTTTTCAGGTGTATACTTTTTTTCCTGTAGTGGGGGGGGGGGGGTTGTAATGTATTTTTTTTATTTTCTGTAATGTAGATTTTTTAGTTTTTGTGACTCAGGCTTTTTTATTTTTATTTTCTGTAAGGTAGATTTTTTATTGTAGTGTACGTAGGTAGTGTAGGTGTTAATACATTAGTGTAAAAGGGGGGGTAGTTTAGATTAAATGGTTTATTGGGGGGGTATAGTGCAGTGTAGTGTTTGTAGTTGGTGTCATGAGGGTCCTTGAGGACCGTCATGGCACTTATGTGGTTAATGTTAGAGTTGTAACTGCCACATAAGGGTCATAATATACAATTATGGGACTGATGGGTTTAAATAGAGGCTTATGGGGGTCTGTATAGACCCCCATGAGTGACAGGGTTAATTAAGGCTTATGGGGTTCTGTATTGACCCCCATAAGTGACTGGGTTAATTAAGGCTTATGCTGGTCTATATTGACCCCCATGAGTGACGGGGTTAATTAAGTGTTTATGGGGGTCTGTATTGACCCCCATGAGTGACGGAGTTAATTAAGGCTTATGGGGGTTTGTATTGACCCCCATGAGTTATAGGGTTAATTAAGGTCTTATAGGGGTCTGTATTGACTCCCATGAGTTATAGGGTTAATTAAGTGCTTGTGGGGGTCTGAATTGACCCCCATGAGTTATAGGGTTCATTTTAGTTGAGTGGGGTTAATATTTATTAGCACAAGTCCTTTCAGGTGGGAAATTTAATAATGGAAGTGCAGCTGGGTCACGATCAGTGGCGATCAGGGACCCCCGCTGCAAGGGGTTAATGTGGGTACACTTCGGGGGGCCCGATGGGGACCACCAGCATAGAGAGGGGGTTAATTTTGGATGCCGCGGCCAGGATTGCTAATAGTGTGCCGCAGGCCCTTTAGGGAGCCGCAGCGGGGAATTTCAAACTTTTAAATGCAGCTGGGGTCTGACCAATGCCAATCGGGGACCCCCGCTGCAAGGGGTTAATGTGGGGACACTTCGGCGGTCTCGATGGGGACCCTCAGCATAGAGGGGGGTTAATTTTAGGTGCCACGGCTGAGATTGCTGATAGTGTGCCGCGGGCCTTTAAAAAGCCGCAGCGGGGAATTTAAAACTTTTAAATGCAGCGGGGGTCTGATCAATGCCGATCGGGGACCCCCGCTGCAAGGGGTTAATGAGGGGACACTTCGGGGGTCCCGATGAGGACCCCCAGCATAGAGGGGGGTTAATTTTAGGTGCCACGTCCGAGATTGCTGATAGTGTGCCGTAGGCCCTTTAAGGATCCGCGTCGGGGAATTTAAAACTTTTAAATTCAGCGGGGGCCTGATCTATGCCGATCGATAGGCAGGGCTTATGTGTGGGACTGCCGTGGAGGTCCCGTTCAGGACCCCCGCAGCAATCGATGAGGTGTGGGAGCCTGCGAGATCATCTTGCAGGCTGTCGCTCCTCATGTAGATTTGCTCTGTGTTGATACGGACGGCCCTGCTGCGTAGCTCACACGTTGCTCACAGCAGGGCTAATTTAACAGCGTTGTAACTTTGATAAATTTGCAGCACGTAGGATTTAAGTAGAAGCCTCTTATCTACGAGGCTGGAATTTAATAAGGCCGCAAGTATTTATTGCGACCATTAATCTCAACTCTCCATCTTTCATCCTACTGACAGGCATTACACAGGAATGCATTTTTTTGTAATATAGCCCTTGATACAATTTTATTATTCTTCAATATAGTGCATTTTTTCATATGAATCTGAGTGGGTAGAAATAAAGAGGGATATAGAAGGCAATTAATGAGAAGCAACATTAAATATTTTCTCCCTTTTGCAAACATTGGGTCACATTTCAAGTTAAGTTATAACCTGAGAAATGCATGTACTCATGTCCAGGCTTCCCACATCTTAGGAGGACAATTGCAGTGAAGAGCAGGACAGACAGACAGAAAGGTCCACACAGCAGAAATAGTAAGGAAATAAAATGAATGTGGGGCTGGCACAGTATGGAAGATGCATACAGAGATGTGTTAAAGAGGTATTGTAGATTTTCATTTTTTATCACAGAATTCCATATTGCCTTAATATGGAATGGAATATAAGGACTTTTTTACCAAGGTTTTACATTTCCATGTTGGCCTTATACTATGTCAAATTGAAACAACTCCTTTCAAGCTCTCATCACCAAAATATTCAGATTATTTAAGCCTCTAAGCCTAAGCACCACATAAAATACCTAGAATTGACCATAACCCCTAACCTCTCAGGACTGTACAATGCAAACAATATCCTCCCTCTCTAATTCCTGTAGAATGATATTAACAAATGGAGCAAATATCCATGGACAGGGCGTGTAAATGCTATATCTATTCAGATCCTTACCTATACCCATTATTCTCAAAGAGTTAGAGAATTTTCAAAAATATATAACTAGATTTATATGGAATAATAAAAGAGTGAAGATAGCCCATACACATATATTCAGAAATAAAAAAACAGGAGCTGTCGTGCCCTAATCTAAAATTATATCATAACACACCAGATTGCATTCATACCCCAAGCACACTCTAGTGAACAACAACCAGCCTGGGTATTTCTGGAAATTTACAAGATGAAATCCTAAACATGGGAATCCGTTATATTGAATTCATTAATCCCTCCACATATACTAAAACATAACAACCCTATGATAAAGCTTTTGATAACTAACTGGAAAAAAGCTAACTCAAAAAAGAAGTCCTTGATCTATTTACTCTATACTAAAAGTCCCAACAACAAATTTCAAAACTAACTTTATGAAACAATGGGAATCAGACATGGGAGCTCAATGGGATCCACATAAGTGGGAAAAAGTCTGCACAAATATAATCCTCATAATCAAGGCAGTAACTGCATTACATCCCCTTTAGATTGTAAGTCTGGGAGTTTCAATCCTGCAAGGTGCTTTGGGGAAAGCCCTATGGACACTGGATCCCAAGCTCAAAGACAGGGCCTTCCATTCTTTGCAATGTGTCAATTTTTAATTTGTCTTTGCCTGGAACTTAACTTATGTGTAGCGCTACGGTATGTTATGCTATATGTTGGCGCATTACAAAAAAACGATGATAATAATAACATTGCTTGTTAATATGTTGCAATGGCAACAAACACGTGGATACACACAGTTGATTGACTCCATGTGTGTGGTGTTTTTCAATCATGTAATTAACCCTCTTTATAAGCCAGTCTTCTCACAATACAGACATATGTTTTTTTTAGTCCTGACTGAACAGTCATTTTGACCAACCAAGGTAAGCAGTAGTGATTAAAGGCTCTTAGATAGACACTACAAACACTGTTACTGAGATATATTAAATTAGAGCATGTTCTACTACAACTAAGGGGCATATATGTGTATATAAAATAACTACATTATACTTTTTTAAATTGGTATATAGTGACTACTATTGTAATCATATTATTATTGTACTCACTTTAAAACTTTCTTTATATAGACTATTTATTTCAAGCCTCTACATTTTCCATATGTGTATATTTGTTTAAATTTGTTTTATTTCACTGGATATGTATTTTCATTGATATACCTATATTTATACTATATATGTGGATACTAGGCTAACATTTTTAAGGAAATAATAGCTCTAGTGTTTTACCATACGATCTAACGTGTGTGCATTTTTTATATATAACACATTTAAAAAAATATATATATTTAAAATAAACAGACTATTTTGTAAGCACTATTATTATGTGTGTGTGTAAATCTATATGGCTACATATGTATATATTTTGTATGTATTTGTAGGATATTTCTAATTGAAGAAGCTGGATCAGGGAAAGGTGTTTTATTGCTTACATTTATCATTTTTATATCATCATTTTATTTATATTTATCCTTTGTTTTACAGATATCATTATTAATTGATATCAGTACACACAATTATTATTATTTTTTTTTACCATATTCGGTCTCAAGTGGATGAAACACCATATACACAGCACTGACATTGTCAGATCCTCTAGGCTATTCATCATACTCATCCCATTAATAACATATAGATATACTTTACCACATTACGTTATACTCCATTTTTTATGTATTGTGTATACACTATAATTAATGTACACTAGCAATAAGAAGACTGGGATCTATTTGCTGGTGGTGAAGAAGATTGACATTTCACATGGAGATTATATTGAATGTGATCTCTATACCGCATAACGTTTGGGGTCTCTCCAGGTGAAAGCTACAAACAGTTGAAAGTAAAAACCGTAACAGTCTTTCTATTATTCTACACTAGGAGTTTGTGCGCCCTCTCTCTCACTTCCCTCTTGTTTGTAACAATATACCAACTCACCTGATTCACTTCTGTAAGCATTACTAACCACTAGCTAGTTCTCAGGAGAACTCACTGGCCATGGCCACTAATAATGATGTGTCATCTCACAATATATGCTTAGCTGTTACTAGCGTCAGTGGTCAAGGTATACTATCACCTTCTCTATATGAAACTGTTAATCAACATTTATATCAAATCCATCAGCTATACAGCTGTTAGCACATGTTAAAGGATACTCATGATATCAGCAATATGGGCAAATAGCCATTAATATGGATAGGACACAAAGGTCAGCAGCCAGATTCAATGTTACTTACATCAGACCCAAGGATCTGTTCTCAGACTGATATTGAGGTCAGGATCACATGCTTCACTAGTGCATATATTAATGCTGGCTGTCATTAACATGCCATTGTGAAACTCTGCAAGTCCACCACCATAGCGGTATTAGTCTACATTTAAGCGAACAACAATCATTTCTTAGATATCTGGATATAAACACAAGTATAGTTGTGAGCATACGAGTTGTTGCTAATGCTTGCGGGCTCGCAAAGCGAGGGGCTGCATTTGCGGTGGTGGAAGATCCAACGTCGGCTGTGTTTGGTCACAAATGAGGACCCTCGCAAAGCGAGGGGCCTCATTTGCGGAGGTGTAGCCTCAAAGGCGCCTCACACGCGGTTAACACACACATGACTTAGAAAAAAAAACAACTGCGTTCCACACGCACAACTTAGAAAAAAAACAACTGCGTCCCTCGCAAAAAAATACGGCCGCACTACGACCCATTCCAAACACGCAAAAAACGGCCGAAAATGGCGAGCATGAAAACATCAGAAACACAATAAATAAACACAACGAACACATAAAAAGCTTACTTACAGCAAGGTGGGGGGGGGCATCCAGTATTTCGAAAAGTTAATTTACACGTCCATTTAAGTCCAAAAAAACGAGTTTAAACTGCCGAAAATCAAATAAGCTAGAGAAAAAATGGCCGCCGAACAATACTACAGTGACTAGCAAAACTGAAACACATACTATGCGGCACGTACCACACTGATATTAACCACCATAAAATGGCGGATGGAAAGCACATTGTAAGCTGGAATGCAAATAGCGCATGCGTATTGCGTTCTAACGGTCTGAGGCACTTGAAAGTTTATAAATACTGCCAACTTTCCAGAAAATTCTACATTTCTACTCAGGTGATGAACGGAGTGACTAGATAGTTAACTGCTGCTGCTACTTGAGAAGAGAATTATTTCCTAATTTCCTACTTTACACTGTGCAAATTACAACTGAGAGGTAAGCTATAATATATTACATTTTATTATCAAAACAGGAAGAAAAAAAAACAACGTTAACTATGAAAATGTGATTCATGTATAGTGACATGTGACACGCACATTTATGTGTATAGCCCCTACAACAAACTAATATTAACCCAAACTAATTAAACAAGTATATTTAAATGACATAAAAAAAAACAACTTTAACTATGAAAATGTGATTCATGTATAGTGACATGTGACACGCACATTTATGTGTATAGCCCCTACAACAAACTAATATTAACCCAAACTAATTAAACAAGTATATTTAAATGACATAAAAAAAAAACAACTTTAACTATGAAAATGTGATTCATGTATATATGTGTATCATGTATAGTGACATGTGACACGCACATTTATGTGTGTAGGCCCTAAAACAAACTAATGTTAACCGAAACTAATTAAACAAGTCTATTTAAATTACATTAATTTACTGCAACTCATAGCAAAAAATAATATGACACTAATACATATGGAACCTAAAGCTGAATCTTTGCCCTTTTTTTACTTTTAAACAGACTCTGCATCAACAGCGTCACTCAAGAATTTGCACCGTGGACTGTGAACGAGAATCCCTTTTAAAGAACACAAAGAAAGAAGAAGAGGTAAGATAGAAAAATACATTACATGCTGAACAAGACCATGCTTTGCTAAATCAAAAAGAAGAAATATACAATTAACCATTTCACTTTCTTTTTCAAACAGACACTACAAGAAGACAGGCGGATTAAGATTGGCAGGAGGGGACCCTTCAATCAAGGTATAGTATAACAAGTAGAAAAAATAAAGGAACTATATATGTTTAATGGCCGCCAATATAACAATTTCAAGTAAAATAAAAAAAAAATACATATAAATTGAATAAAGAACAAAACACAGTTCAACAAACTTCACAAAGACCTATACAATTTAGGAAGACAGACAGTTTCACAGAAACCCAAAAAATAAAGAGGTGGGCACAAAACAGGATAGAATCTGAAACATTAGCAACATACATAAAACAAAACTATTCCTCCTCTTTACTGTACAATAACCTTCAACCATCACCCACAAGCCAAATGCAGCAACCAAAAAGTGGTGAACACAAAACAGGATAAAAAAAGCACAGCATGATATAGAAAAGGCAATTAACATTGATTTTTACTGTCCAATATGATTGAATACTCATAAAGAACACTAATTGGACAAATAAAGTAGGCAAAATATGGTGGACACAAAACAGGATTGTACTGAAAATCACAGAAACAGGTAGAAAAGTTAAATAGTATTCTTCTTTACTGTTTTAGAACCTATAAGCCTTACAAAGAAGCCTAAATAAGCATACCAAAATTGGTGGACACAAAACAGGATAATGCTAAAACATTGCGATGATATCCAAAATAGGAATAAATTCAGTTTCAATGTACAACAACATTTAATCCTCATAAAATAGACTGATTAAGCAAATAAAGTATGCAACATATAGGGGACACAAAACAGAATTGTACCAAAAACCACAGAAACAGATAGAAAAGTTCAATAATATTCTTCTTTACTGTTTAAGAACCTATAAGCCTTAAAAAGAAGCCTAAATAAGCATACCAAAAGTGATGGACACAAAACAGGATAATGCTAAAAACATTGCGATGATATCCAAAATAGGAAAAACATTCAGTTTCAATGTACAACAACATTTAATCCTCATAAAATAGACTGATTAAGCAAATAAAGTATGCAACATATAGGGGACACAAAACAGGATTGTACCAAAAACCACAGAAACAGATAGAAAAGTTCAATAATATTCTTCTTTACTGTTTAAGAACCTATAAGCCTTAAAAAGAAGCCTAAATAAGCATACCAAAAGTGATGGACACAAAACAGGATAATGCTAAAAACATTGCGATGATATCCAAAATAGGAAAAACATTCAGTTTCAATGTACAACAACATTTAATCCTCATAAAATAGACTAATTAAGCAAATAAAGTATGCAACATATAGGGGACACAAAACAGGATTGTACCAAAAATCACACAAACACATAGAAAAGTTAATTAATATTCTTCTTTACTGTTTAAGAACCTATAAGCCTTACAAAGAAGCCTAAATAAGCATAATTAAACATTAATTCAGGGAGTAATCTGATCGCCAAATAATGGGGTCAGGAAGGAATTAATTTTTTTCCCTCTATGATACAATTGGCTACGTTTCAAAGAGGGTTTTTACTGTTTGCCTTCCTCTGGATTCAATGTATATTTACCGGTAAGTTATTAATTCTTCAGGAAGAACATGTATGTTAAAAAACCATTACCTCAAGTTTACAATACTGATTAATTTCAAGTTCAACTGTTCTTACATACAAATGTTAATACTTTTCATACACAATGCTTTAACAGTTAATGTTCAACAAAAGAACATTTTACAAAAATAAGCATGTTTAATATCACAATAGCACTTATTTCATCATAACTAAAACCTTACAAGTGTCAAATACGTATATTCTAACTAAGCAACTTTCCAAACATACACATCTCATTGCTGTCATTTTTTGACGGGCAAGTCGCTAGTATATATATATCTGCCTTTCTGATGAGCGCAGACGGTGCTCAGAGGAGCAAAAGTACACGAAAAGAGAGGCTCGCAATGGGCACCAAAGGTAGTCAGAGTACAAAAAGCTTTACATTGTGTGGCAAACAGCATTGCGATGGCTTCACATGTTATTGCCCCATCATTTTTGATGGGCAATCGCTAGTATCTCATATATTTATGATAATTAATTTAAAAAATATAAAGATTTATTTTTCATTATAACCTCTTACTCCCTTTCTTCAATCTCTCACTCCCCTGTCTTTCACACCCTCTCATCTTGACTCATTCAGTTTATCTCTTTATGTATGGAAGCTCCATGTACAGGTTTCATCCCTACTTACTCAGTGTGTCTATGGACAATGGAAGCATAGAAAACTGGTGAGTAAAAAGAAAATGTCAAGAAATTATGAAGTGTATGTAGGGGACAGAGGATGAGAATGTGTGAACCACTTTTCTTCAAAACTGGTGAGTAAAAAGAAAATGTCAAGAAAATATAAAGTTTTATTTTTCATTATAACCTCTTACTCTCTTTCTTCAATCTCTCACGCCCCTGTCTTTCACACCCTCTCATCTTGACTCATTCAGTTTATATCTTTATGTATGGAAGCTCCATGTACAGGTTTCTTTCATCCCTACTTACTCAGTTTGTTTATTTCTTCATCTGAACACCCTTCTCGTTTCTCTGCACACTGTTCCCCAAAAGCCCCTCCGGGTGTTCCTGTAAATGAAATGAAATCATTAAGTCCCATAACTGTTACTAATGAGACCTCCTCCTCATTCCCAAACTCCCTGTCTGTGGTTTCTCTCCACATTATTGATCAATGTTTAGTAGGGATTGAAATATTCAGTCAAGAGCTGGAAGAAAGGAAAGACAAATAAAGAAAGTGAAAGAACCGGGGCTTGGACAATGGAAGCATAGAGAAAATGTCAAGAAAATATGAAGTGTATGTACAGGACAGAGGACGAGAATAAGTGAACCCCTTTTCTTCAACCCAATCCCATTTTATTTCCTTCTCATATAGGATTATTAACTATTTTAGAAATCTAGTTCTCTGACTAGCATTTAATCCCACCCCCCCTGTAAGTTGCATTTCTCCACAGCTCTACATCAATCTGTTCTTATTCTCTTTCCTAGCACAAGGCAGTTTTCAGAGTCAGAAAAAAAGGTATAGAGATAAGATAAAATAGTGGGAGAAATCATACTAAAAATAAAAATAAGATTGTGTTAAGATGAGAAGTAGTCAAGCAACAAGAATAAAAACAGGCATGGAAAGGTATTGATAATACCCAGTGCAATTGGAAGCCTTTTAAATATCTACCCTTCATTATGCAATCTACCATGTTTTTTTTTAATTAAATGTACCCAGATAAGACTACCATTTCTTCGGTCTCAATTTAAAATGTTATTCCTGTGCTATTTTCTCACTATGGGCCTCATTCAAATCCGAGCCGCAAAATGGCCGCAAATCTACGATTGCTTGCTAGGGTGCACCTTCTGATTGGCTGCAATGATTGACAGTAACTACAGCCAATCAGAAGGTCTAATACCTTCAGGGGATAATGTTTTGTAGATAGGGTTTAATGTATTGTAGTTAGTGGGTGTCATGAATCTCCTGACCACCAGTTCTTGGGACTCATGTGATCCGGTGGTGTAAAAACTGGGCTAAGTCTGTTTATAGTTATTTAATGTTATATTAAGTTGATTAACAGATGTTTGTTAATTACTGTATGTTATGTTATGCTGTGATATATTATGTAATGTTAATTACTGTATGTTATGTTGCTTCCCTATGTGTGATTGACTTATGATGTGTGATTCTGTATGCTGCATGTTTGGTTGATTAGGTGTTAAATATTTTGGAATGTTGTGTTGTCGGCTGTAACTGTCAGAGAGAGCAGTTAGGCAGTTAGGCAGTTGGGATCCGGCTGTGTGGACAAGTCTGCTCTTAATGACAAGGGAGAATCTGATCTGAATGAAGATATCTAAAGTATGTTTATGTTTCCAATCAAACAGGAGGTAACACAACTTGAATATACAAATATATATATATATATGTTTTGGATGGATAAAAATAATCCCATTATGTAATATCTGTTCCTGTCCAAATCATCCGTCTGTTGGGCATGTGTACACACAGAGACAAGAATTTACACAGACCCAAAAGTTCTGGTATAAAACATCTTGTATTCTTCCCAACGAACGAACCAGCGAGCGAACCCCCCCAAATACAACATAGACACTTATATAATATAAGTTGATCAGATATAAGAATCGTACGACTCATTGTTAGACAGTGAGTGAGTTATTGATTGGTTGACAAGGTAGTAAGGGTCCTTCCATATTTGGTCTCGGATGTTGATGTCATTATGGTCAGTTTATGTGAAGCTTCTGAGTGGCTCTGGAAGGTGGCGGGGCTCATATCCTTATTTGGTCACGGATATGAATGTCATTTTAGGACTCCCAGGATATGATTCAGTAGCCATCTTAGGACTCCCAGGATACAGCTCAGTAGCCATCTTAGGACTCTCAGGATACGGCTCAGTAGCCATCTTAGGACTCTCAGGAAATAAAGAATAAAAGTAATTAGTGCCTTATCTTGATGATATATTGTAAGGAAAGGAATGCAGCATGGACATAATATACATTTTCATGAATTTCGTCCACAACAGTCCCCCCTAAAATGCTATATTATGTTACATATTACACTTATATTCTATTCTTGTAGATATGACAGGTTAGATGTATTATATCTTCCTCTTCTAGAGAGTACGACATAAAATATCTGTGTTAAGATATAGGTTTTTTTTTCTTAGTAAAACGTATTAATTAAGGTATAAAGTCATATAAACAGCATATAAATAGTAACAGTCCCCCCTAGAGACTATGTGTATAACTGTCCCTGTGGGTGAGGTGTATGAATGTAAGAAAGCCCTAGCACATCTGCACCAATGAACGCCCGTTCTTCTTTGTACGTTAGAGTTGCCATGGCTTGTCCATGACCCCTCTTGCCACTGTCATAGGCGAGTCAGATGCTATCCCTGACCCCTTGTTTCAGGAACATGTGGGACAAGGGGTTTATGTAGAACTTTCATTTCTAGACATAATAGACCGTAACATCTTATGTGACTCCTTACAGTCATCTTCATAAATTTCTTGGTGCACAAAGGTTGGTGTGACTCTAGTAACTGACTTCTTTAAATATGTTCGGACACAGGGGATAGTACAACAGGTAACAAATGCAAGAATTATCAGTATTGAAAGAAAGACAATTCCAACCTGTGACAATACCTGGTACCAGTTATTCATCCACCCAAACCATTTATCCCAATAGTCTGTGGTTCCAGAATTCTCCTTCAATTCTTGTGCCAAGTTGTTTATTTCTTTAATGGCCAAGGTGATCTTACCGTTTGGACCCGTATTATCAGGTATGTAGGTGCAGCAGTTGGCAGTGTCGGGGAGCATTTTAAACTCCCCTCTTTTTAGCAAGGATCATGTCTAGTGCCATTCTATTCTGGATGGCCATGTGTGATGTGGCCTTCAATTGTTTTGCAATTCCTTGAAGAGCTTCTTTTGTGTAATTCACAAACCTTTGTTGGTTATAATATATATAATTGATTCAAGCAACATTTTTATTTACACCAATCATTGGTATCAGTGATTCAAATCCTGTTGCTATCTGGTTTCGGGCCTTAAATTCATTAGGCACCCCCCTTGGGACTCCAATAGAGTCTATGTACACATGGGGGTCAAAGCTACCTTGTGGGGGAGAGACCTTTCTTTTGTGTCTAGATGTTGTCAGTAGGGTGTGTGGTGAGGTATCAGTTTGGATAAGCACTATGTGCACTGGCATTATGACCTCTGCCAGGGTACACTCACCATTCCAGATACCCTCTAGTCTTGATCTGAGCTTCATGTCCCCACATATCCAATATATGTCTCCCAATGTATGTGTCTGTTCTGTAAACTGTGAAGCCAATACAATATATAATGCAGAACCCTTGCTTAAACCTCTTTAGGTTTCTCCATTGAGATGTACTCCTTGTATAGCATGTGTAATTACCTGGGTATATGGTTATACCTTCACCTAGATGTAGATTGTCAGTTATAATGGGATACCTGTTCTCTCATTGTTCACAATTTAGATCTTTTAGTCTGGGTAGTTTTATAAAGACTTAAGAAACACTTTTCTTCCTTCATAGTTACCATAAGTGGAACAGTGCCTAGGTGAGGTCTGGCACTTGCACAAACATAACAATTAGTCTTATTATGTGACTCTATGTTATATTTCATTCATTCCAGCCATAAGTTGAGGTCTGTGAACCCAATTTCATTTGTTAGGGTTCCTTCGTACGTAGGTTCACTGATATCAGTCGTTTGGGGTAATGCCTGAGTGTGTTGTACTTGCATTAGTCCTTCTGATATGAATGGTGCATTTAGATCTCTGAGCATAAATTTACCAATCCGTCCTTTTGCTTCTCCTCTAACCCAGCCACCCATTAGGTATGTACCTGCGTCTGTGGGTCTGGGCCACCCATTAGGTATGTACCTGCGTCTGTGGGTCTGGGGTTCTTGATAGTCAGAGTAAGCCGCATGTTAGCTCCAGTCTTGCCATTTGGCGAGCATTTGCCTGGCTTTATTAGAGTCATACGTTCAAGTGAAGGGCTTCCACTCAAATCTGTTCTATCTGAGGCACTCTGTGGTCTGTAGCCCCAAGCTGTCCCAGTGTTCCATCCTACAGCTTCCCAATGACTACAATCTTTTCCCCAAGTCTTGTCTGTAACACATATGTATATAGATGTGCTGGGAGTGTCTTCGTACAAGTTACATTGTTGAGTCACGCTTAGCTGTTGGCAACATACAACATGACAATAATCAAAGGACAATGTGATCATATGTGTTTTAGATGGATTGTACCAAAATGTAATACCATCTTTCTTTTCACTAATGAATGCAGAAGGTTCTACTTTAGTTAAGAACAGACAGGAAAGGACATGTGTTATGATCATCATGATGTTGGCTGCTATGGGTCTGGTGCTGAAACTTTATTTTTGCAATGAGATGCGTGGATCCAAGTAGGCCGTCCTTCAAGTTTAACTGATGGTGCAGCAATAGGAAGAACTTGAAAGGGATCATCATATCTGGATTCCAGAGGATTCTTTCTCACAAATCTCTTGACCAGGACCCAATCTCCAGGAAGTAGTTGATGGGTACCAGTGTCTACTTCCGGATCTGGAATAGAAGAAAACACTTGTGCGTGTATTTTAGTCAGTGCTTGAGATAAAGCAATCACATAATCAACAAATACATCAGATTTAAATTTCAATTGCTGAGGATAATAACACCCTAATCTAGGAGCAGACCCAAATAGGATCTCGTGAGGGGACAGAGAAAACTTCCCTCCAGGGGTGTACCCCACACTTAACAGTACTATAGGGAGACTTTCTGTCCATGATATACCAGTTTCTTGTGCTATTTCAGCTACTGGTTTTAACTTCACCATAACTGGTGAACCCTAAGGTGTCCAACTTTGTTACAATTAAAACACTTTATTGTTCTTGTTGGCTCTGTCTCCTCCTGCTCAGAAGACACCATAATGTTTGTAGACTTCTCATTAACTTGTGAGAACTCACGCCCTTTTTAGCAACTAATAACAAAGTCTCTAATGGCAACACCTTGTACTCAGGACGAGATGTTAATAAATCTTTCCTGATGGATTCTCTTCAATCCTTCCACAAAGGCTGCTCCCAGCATCTGAGTCTCGTGTCTGGAATGATATATTACCACTGACTGTTTTATCCTGTGTAATATCTGACAAATTAATAGCCTGATTTGCTATTTCATCCGTAGCGCATGCTATTAATAACTCACAGAATTATGTATCAGCGTTGCAGACAGGCATGTAGGAGTTAATTTACATGAGCAGAGACTAGCAGGGGAGCCGTTCACAGAGAATCTAAAAAAGTAACATCCTAAAGTAACGTTGCGTTTACTTTTTCTTTTGTATACTTCTTATTCCATAGTAAAGCTTAATAAAACATTGAATGTCTCCTATACCTTCCTTTTAATAAAGATTAATATTACCAAGGAGTAGTGGATACAGGGCACTGACTCCAGCAGCAGTGGTATAGTAGATGTTGTTTACCTTTAAGATGGGGTATAGGGGCGTATCATAGTTCTAAAAGGGGGTTGGTCCTAAAGTTATAGTCCACTCCCATTTTTCTAAGTTGGGAGCCATGATGGGGCGGTGGCTGTGTGTTAAGCGTTTCATGGTTTCTTTGTTCCACAAACCACCAAAATGTAGCAAACACCATTCTTCTCTCAATAATACAGACAGACATATTTCCACATAAAAAACTAACACACACACAGAGAAGGGTGGGATGAGAAAAGGGGAGTAGTCTGCTATGCTTAATTGTGAGAAGAGGTGGGCCAAACCCCTAACACATCTTCTAAAAATGCAGACTAGTCACCTCACTCTCCAAAGAGTAAAGTATCGAGTTACAAACACACAGAAACTTCAGACAAAATGTTTCAAAAGAATACACGCATATACATACATATATACATATATATATATACTCACAAACACACAGAAATATGTAAACTGTTACATGCAATGTATTCAAACAAAATAATCTCCCATTACATTGCAGATTTTATGGAGATTTCTTCTTGGTTCAATAATCCGAAAACCCAACATACCTGTCTAAGATGTGTTCATTGACAACCCTGATGATTGTTACGTTGTTGTGTTTGTTACACAACCAATTCTCAGTCTGCATCATATATATACTGTACGTTTAAAAACCTAAGGTACTGTTTCCTTTGAGATACCTATTCGAGGTGCGGTCTCAAAGTGTAACTCCGTGTATATATCTTGAATTTTTTTCTTTTTTTTTTTTCATTTTTTTTTTTTTTAAATCAATCTCCTCCCAGGACACACCTACTTTCACACAAACATTTACTTCACGAACTGTAAGCAAAATCTAAAAACATCATGAAAACATGAACAGAAACATGACAGTTATTTCATACAACCGTAAGCATTTGAAATAGAAAGGATTCTCTTAACTAAAATACGTCCTTAAAAAGAATTAACGAGATGGGAGGAGGGAGTAAATTCTTTTCACAGACTGTGCTTCTTTTGACCTTGAATCACACATTTGCAGATAGATCAGCCAATCAGGGAGAGAAATTCTAAACTACATTTCTCATTAAAACATGCATCACAACCAGCAATAACATATCACAGTAATATTTATCAATTTCTGCAGAACATTTCTGACTCTTAAAATATTGCAGTTCAAAATCTCACACCGTCGTGTGTTAAAATTGACGCCTTCAGAGAATTATCATGTTATCCGGACACAATAAATTGGTCCCTGAAGTCTGCATCCCACATACATGCTCTTACACCTAAGTGTGTGTGATAGATATCTCCCGGGTTCATCACGTTACCAAGGCACGAACATAATGACCCCAAAGAGATACTCGGCTATCCAACATGCATAGACCCTCCAAAAGAAAGGTATGCATATGTACGTCTGTACGTACGGCTATTTTAGGGCTATAGTGTTATTCGGACACTACCCAATCCGTCCCTGAAACCTGCCAAACGCAAACATGTATGTCCTTGACTACAATATCTAAGAAATCTCAATCAACCCACACTCTCAACAGTCATACACAGGCAACAGATATTATTCAGTACAGATATTTCTTCAAGGTAGACCCTGGGCAAGCAATTTATCTGTACTTTTGGTGCCTTCAGTAGCAGCCCAAGACAAAGTGGCAGATCTATAGCAGCACTATTCATATATATGCAAGGTTTTAAAAACATTAAACCTTACCATATATCTGAGTTGAGTTGATCAGGCTCCTTTGTGCCATGACAGATCGTCCCAAAGTCTTCCTTGTCTGCTATCTGTTGGTCACAACCCAGGGCCCCACGTTGGAGCACCAATTGTTTTGGATGGATAAAAATAATCCCATTATGTAATATCTGTTCCTGTCCAAATCATCCGTCTGTTGGGCATGTGTACACACAGAGACAAGAATTTACACAGAACCAAAAGTTCTGGTATAAAACATCTTGTATTCTTCCCAACGAACGAACCAGCGAGCGAACCCCCCCAAATACAACATAGACACTTATATAATATAAGTTGATCAGATATAAGAATCGTACGACTCATTGTTAGACAGTGAGTGAGTTATTGATTGGTTGACAAGGTAGTAAGGGTCCTTCCATATTTGGTCTCGGATGTTGATGTCATTATGGTCAGTTTATGTGAAGCTTCTGAGTGGCTCTGGAAGGTGGCGGGGCTCATATCCTTATTTGGTCACGGATATGAATGTCATTTTAGGACTCCCAGGATATGATTCAGTAGCCATCTTAGGACTCTCAGAATACAGTTCAGTAGCCATCTTAGGACTCCCAGGATACAGCTCAGTAGCCATCTTAGGACTCCCAGGATACAGCTCAGTAGCCATCTTAGGACTCTCAGGATACGGCTCAGTAGCCATCTTAGGACTCTCAGGAAATAAAGAATAAAAGTAATTAGTGCCTTATCTTATGATATATTGTAAGGAAAGGAATGCAGCATGGACATAATATACATTTTCATGAATTTCGTCCACAACATATATATATATATATATATATATATATATATATATATATATATATATATATATATATATATATATATAAAATCTCAGAATCCTGAGTGAATAGAGGATTCATTTATTTATATATGGAATAAGATATCTGGAGGATATATATGTGTCAGAGTTCATAGTAAAGGAAATGGCTGTCCTGATCCTGTACAATTGATGAACTGTGTATATGCTCCGAATAAAAAGGGGAGGAAACAGAAGTGTGTGTATACTCCTAGAGGAAGGGATGGAGACCTGTCTAGAAGATGTATTTACAGTATATGTCAGCATTTCTAAAGAAGATAATTATAAACTGGATGTTATGATGCCTGGCATATGAAACATTGATTAATGGCTGTATTAGTCCATTAAACAAACCCCAGAAGACCCAGTTTAAGTATCACATAATGTTATAAGTTTAAACATTCACCCATTTAATCTGTTTCTACAGCAATAAAACCAGTTCTTAATTTTTATAAAGCTCTGTTTATACTTTTAAATACTGCAACTGAGTAAGGACATTTTAGAGACATCAGCTGTCTTGGTGAAGGGATATAAATAACTTGTTGTATCTGCTGTCTAGGATTGGCCATAACAGCCTAATCAAGCAAGACTGAAGAAAGCAGATCACCATAGGGGGTAATGTTTTATAGATAGGGGGTAATGTTTTGCAGATAGGGGAAATGTATTGTAGTTAGGGGGTTGATAGTATGTAGTTAGGGGAATATTTTTACTGTATTTATTTATGTAATGTTATGTATATTTGTGTATGTATTTTCTTTGCAGATGCGTAATTCATTTTTTTATTTTTTGTAGTGGGGGGTTGTGTAATGTTCTTTTTTTTATTTTTTGTAACATTTTTATTTTATTTTGTGTAACTTTGCTTTTTTTATTTTGTGGGGTGGGGGAGTTTAATAGGGGTTAGATAGGTAGTGTAGGTGTTAATAGGTTAGGGTAGAGGGGGTTAGTTTAGATTTAGTGGTTTATTGGGGGAATAGTGTAGTGCAGTGTAGTGTTAGTACTTAGTGTCATGAGGGTCCTGGAGTACTCTCATGGCACTTTTGGCATTAATATTAGAGTTCTAATTGTCCCATGAGGGTCTTCATAGCCACTTATGGAACTAATGGGGATTCATAGAGGGTTATGGGGGTCTGTTAAGACTCTCATAAGAGATGGGGTTAGATGGAGGCTTATGGGGGTCTGTATAGACCCCCATCAGTGATGGGGTTAGAGGAAGGCTTATGGGGATCTTTATAGACCCCAAAAGTTTTAGGGTTAAACAGGCTTAGAAGGGGTTAAATAGGCACAGTAAGGGTTAAAGGGGTATGGTTAGGGTTAATAGTGTAGTGCTTAGACTTTGTGTCATGAGGGTCCTGGAAGACCCTCATGGCACTTGTGGAGTTAACCTATGGGTTAATACTGTCCTAAAGAGGTCTATATAGACCCAAACTGGACTGAGGGTGTTGATTTTAGCCCCCATGAGTGATAAGGTTCATTTTAGGTGCCAGGGGGGTACTTATAGTACCCCCACGGCAGGGGTTATTTTTTTATTTATTGCGGGTCCTTTAGGGTCCTTTTAGGACACGCATGGGGATACTTTTGAATTTCTAATGCTGCAGGGGTCCAAATCAGTGAATGTGTTTTATCGGTTGCAGCAAGGGGTTAATGTGTGCTCCCTGCAGGGGTACCAATGAGATCCCTGCATTATAGGGTTAATGTGTGCACCCTGCAGGGGTCCCGATCGGACCCCTGTATTATAGGGTTATTGTGTACACCCTGCAGGTTATTGTGTACACCTCTGCGTTATAGGGTTAATGTTAGGACACTGCAGGGACCCTAATTGGGACACCTGCATTATGGGGTTAATGTAGGGACACTGCAGGGGTCCCGATTTGGTCACAATAGGGACCCTTGCAGCAAGCGGGGTGCTTAATTGGAGGGTATGTATGGGCTTCACAGCCCTTGCCACTGCTCCAATGTGTAAGTAAGCTTCTGCTGCTTTTAGGTGTTTAGCGGGGGTTGACGGAAGGGTGATTGGTGGATTTGAATAGGGATGTGGGATTTCTTGCGGCCGAATCTCTTGCGGCAGCGTAGGATCAAAGGCTTTACGTCCAGTACTCTATGGCTAGGGTGGCCTCAAGGGAACACAGGGCACCAGCCATAAGCCTTTCTGAGCCCTCGGCCGTAAGGGAATAGAATAGCACAGTAATTTGCAGCCATCCCTTGCGACTTTGCAGCTCAAACGTAGAGGATTTGAATGAGGCCCTATATGATCTTGATTAACTATAGATGATTCATCCTCATTCCTATAACGTACCTGGTCTTGGGGGCAGCATTTGGGCATATTGGGAGCCTGGAATTTGCAGAGGCTCATTGCAGGCCGCAAATGAGGACCCTCGCGAATTGAGGGGCCGTATTTGCGGAGGTGGAGGCTTTACGGCGCCTCACAAGCCGTTACAAATACACACACAAGCGCCAAAATACAAACCGCGGCTCTTATAACGCAAAATTTACGGACTTATCCAAAATAAATGTGAGACGCAGGACTTATAAAAAGACCAATTACGAACTTGCAAAATTACGCCCTTTACGGCCGAACCGCGCGCATCTGAAAACATTAAAAACACAATAAATACTCACAAAAAATATATAAAAAGCTTACCCACAGCGAGGGGGGGGGGGTACCCAGGACCTCTGCAAGTGAAGTTACACCTCAATTTAAGCCCAAATTCCCGAGTTTAGACACATGAAAATCCCCTAAGCAAGAGAAAAAAATGGCCGCCCAAAAAAAACCAAAACGAGGCTACACAACCCTAAAGCCGCAAAACACAAAGCACAGGCGGATTTTCAAAAAAGCGGTACAAGGTAAAGATACACTTTTAGCAAGGACACTAAATCACACCCGCGTACCACATACACACTCGCCGCCATTTCACAACACTAACTTACACAATGCAGAAGTACATTGCTAGCCTAACGGCTTCCCCTCGCACACGCAGCCTATTTACATTTCACATTGCTGACACTTACACCTCAGCTCCAGAACAGTGCAAACCTACATTGTATGCTGCAGGAACATTGAAACAGATTGTCAGCTCTTCAGCACAATGCTTCTTGCATATATTACTTAGAAATAGGTAAAGTATATTAATTTATTCATTATTTCATTGGCATAGAAAAATACATATACACAAAACATTTTTTTTTTAAACGTATCGCAATAAACACAAAAGACATTCACCGTGCGCTTCACAACCAATGCCAACGCTGCTCATACCACACAAAATGCACCAGGGGACAGTCTTGCAATAAGCGCAAAAATCCCATCAGTACCGACCTTACAATGACAGCAAAAGCCCCTGTAATAACAAAAAAATCAACATCCAACAGCCTCGCAATGAGCGCCGAAGGTCCTCACGGTAAAAAACGCTTTACATTATGTCTAAAACAGCATTCCCTGGCTTACAATTTCATGCCCGTCATTAATTGACGGGCAATTCGCTAGTAATAAAATAATTGATGCTCTGTGTCCTTTTTTTCTTGTCATCCTGTAAGTGAGACCTGTTGAATACAGATGCCTAGAAGTAGATGGAAAACCCCTCCACTAACCACCCCAATCTATAGGTTCTCCAGTTCCTCATAACAAGCAGCTTTCAAGGTTGATCTGGGTTACTTGATAATGGGCTGAGCCCCTGACTAAATGTACTTATAATATACTTATATTTAGAATCACACAGCAGTATGGTTAGATATACACAGAAGTATATTTAGTTAGAGGCTGACTAAAAACTTTTCTAATATGTGGGTAACACCTAATAAATAAGTATTAATAAGTATTACATGTTTATTTCAGCAGTATATAGTCCTACATAATTCATATAGAGGTAAATATGTCCCATTATATATTGCTTATTTATACTCTACATATTGGCTGTATGTGATCTAAAACAATAATTTGATGTATTGGACAAGGGGACCAGTTACGCTACTGTCAGTGTAGTGGATTTTTTGGCTGTAGTGTGCATGTGTATAAACATCTGTTTGGGTGACATTGTGTTTCAATATGTATGAGTTTGTTTGAACTTGTGTGAATGTTGTTGAATCTGCGTAAATCGGATTTAATTTAAGACCGTCTTTCTTTAAAGCTGACATTCTTCACAGTGAGGAAAGACCTTGTTGTGTTTTATTGCATTAAGACTACCTGTAAGGGCTTAGGGAGACACTAAATAGTGCAATGCACAGTCACGGAGCAGAATATTGCACACATGCACACGCAGTTACTAAATAGCAGCTCACATACAGACACATACAAACCCCCTTGTACGTACACACATGCACACGCATTGATTAAACTGCACCTCACATGCATATGGACATATGCAAACACACTCGCACACATATGCACAAGCAGTGACTGAACAGCACCCACTGGCATGTTAAAAACACACATGCAAATACGGACTAGCCCATAATAAAGTAAAATGGAAAATGAAAAATTAATTGCAAAATAGAGTAAGACTAACCCTAAAATATTTTTTAAGTATATTAATGGGAAGAAGGCGAGGAAGGAAGCTATAGGAACATTACAATGTGAAACAGGCCGTCTGAAAATTAGTGACCAGGAAAAGGCAGATGAGCTAAATAGGTTCTTTTCTTCGGTATACACAAGGGAGGTACCAGTGGTTGGGACACTGTGACATAATGGGGCTACACTACCTTTGCCAAATAATTGGTTAACACAGGAAGTAATCCAAAAGAGGTTGGAAAAAATAAATGTTAATAAAGCCCCGGGTCCTGATGGAATACATCCAAGGGTACTAAGGGAACTGGGTTCTTTAATAGCCAAACCATTATATTTAATTTTTCAAGATTCACTCAACACAGGGTCTCTACCAGATGACTGGAGAAAAGCTGATGTGATACCTATATTTAAAAAGGGAGCAAGAGCAAATCCGGGGAATTATAGACCAGCGAGCCTCACTTCTGTAGTGGGGAAGCTTTTAGGAGGGTTAATAAGGGATAACATACAAGAATATGTCTATTTGAACAGGATTATAAGTAAGAGTCAACATGGGTTTATGAGGGATAGGTCATGTCAAACAAATCTAATTAGTTTCTATGAGGAGGTTAGTAGGAACCTGGCTCAAGGCAACTCAGTGGATGTAGTCTTTTTGGATTTTGCAAAGGCTTTTGATACAGTGCCACATGGGAGACTATTGGGCAAACTAAGGGATACAGGAATTGCAGTAAATATCTGCTCATGGATTGAGAGCTGGCTAAAAGACAGGAAGCAAAGGGTTGTTGTAAATGGAACATACTCCGATTGGTCTAATGTTATAAGTGGGGTTCCTCAAGGTTCAGTATTAGGTCCTCTCCTTTTTAACATATTTATTAATGACTTAGAGGTAGGATTGGAGTGTGGGGTCTCCATTTTCGCTGATGACACAAAGTTGTGCAAGGTAATTAAATCAGATAATGATGTGCTTTCCCTCCAAGGGGATTTACATAAAATTGAGGAATGGGCATCTAAATGGCAGATGAGTTTTAATACAAATAAATGTAAAGTTATGCATCTGGGAAGAAAACGTAGCTATGCAATTTATAATCTTAATGGAGCAAATCTAGGTGTATCAGATATTGAAAGGGATTTGGGAGTGCTTGTGGACAACCACCCAGGTAACAGTGCTCAAAGCCAAGCAGCAGCTGCAAAGGCAAATAAAATATTAGCATGTATTGAGAAGGGTATAGAAGCCAGGGAAACAAATATAATTCTGCCACTATACATATCTCTAGTACACCGTCATTTGGAATATGGAGTACAATTTTGGGCACAACTTCATAAAAAGGACATTTTAGAGCTGGAAAAGGTACAGAGGAGGGCAACAAAACTAATAAGGGGAATGGAGGGGCTAAGTTATGAAGAAAGACTAAATTAAACTTATTTTCTCTAGAAAAAAAGCGTCTAAGAGGAGATATGATTATGTTATATAAATACATCCAGGGTCAGTATACAGATTTGTCAAGGGAGCTTTCTGTGTCAAGAGGTTTTCAACTGACAAGAGGACATCCCTTGAGGTTAGAAGTAAAAAGATTCCACCTTAAAGAAACAAAAGGGTTCTTCACAGTAAGGGTGGTTAATCTGTGGAATTCTCTACCAGAGGAGGTGGTGACAGCGGATTTGATAGATAACTTTAAAAGGGGACTGGATTTATTTCTAACTAAAAAGGGAATTCAGGGTTATCATGGATAATTAGAGAGGCAGTATTGATCCAGGGAGAATTCCGGTCGCCGGTGTCTGGGATCAGGAGGGATTTTTTTTATTTTTTTATATATATATTTTTATACAACTAATTAATTAATAGTTAATCTGCATATTGCAGATCAGAGGAGATCTTAAAAGGTTGAACTTGATGGAATGAAAGTCTTTTTGCAACCTTAAATACTATGGCCCTCATTCTATTATCGGCCATAAATCGGCCGGAAAGCTGCGATTCCTTGCGGGGCTCCCGTTACCTTGCAATTCAAATAGACGGCGCCGCAAGGATATCCCCTTACGGCCGGCCGTATATCTTGCAACCGGCCGTAAGCTCAGAAATCTTTAAAACTAAAAATAAATTCAAGACGGCACTGCAAAGCTCCGTAAATGCTAGGGATCATTATGGGGGACATGAGGATTAATAGCAACCCCCTCTCAAGCTTGCACATCAGCCCAAATCCGAGATTTCATTAACTGTTTATTTTCCGGCCGCAGCGTGGGCAGGTCTGAGGTGCTCCAAGCCCTCTGGACTTTTTCCACTGATATTTGTCATAAATTAAAATAAAAATGATTTACGGATTTGAGGGTAGGGGAATGTTGTGCTATGAATGCTAACACCTACAATCACTTTATAGTCTCCTCAGAGTGCAGGATGGCTTTATTATGTGCTTAATTGTGTGCCTGCGGGGCCTTTTTGCTGCAAGTAAGCTGCGGCTCGGTTTTAGCCTTGCAGAGAGGGTTCCCGGAGCAATTGAATAGCAACCAGGATTTTCTTGCGGCCGAAACTCTTGCGGACGTTTAAGATCCTCCGGCGCGTGCGAGGGATAACAAGGTGCCGGCCGCAAGCCTGCCGGAGTCCCCGGCCGGAAGGGAATAGAATAGGCAAATAGCTTGCGGCCGGTCCTTGCGGCCCCGCATTTCCTACGGACTATAATAGAATGAGGCCCCTATGTAACTATGTAATACAGTGTGTTGACAAAACTGAAAAAAAGTGGTCAAAAAGAAAAAGGCAGAGGAGGATAAAAACTAAAAAAAAAACAGGGTTCTAAACTGTCATTCATTGAGAGCAGTTGAACTTCACTTAAGCTGATGCGGAAAAGTCGAAAAAAACAACTAAAAATTGCCTTTTCAATTTACTACAACATCTGGTTTCGGTCCAGAGGAATAATTAAACCACCTGCCTACAGTTTGGATCAACCGATAAGAACCTTTCCCCCAGGGCTTGGGGAAGACACCTCCTGAGGCCTACTATATGTAATACAATTGCGACCTAAACTCCACACAGAAAGAGACTCGCTAGATCATATACAGAAAAATTATATCCGCCTCTCCATCATTGTCTTTAGGCCATGGATCTCACTCCTCCTAACAAGACCACCCTTCCTCAAAGACATAAGCATGAATTACCCTACAAACAGACAGGCTTCTAAGCTACTGAACCTGATTGAAGGCCTTAAAAAAAGAATAGAGAAATAATAAAAATCCTTTGGGTAATAAACTTCAAACAATTTTGACACCAGAAGAAAAATGTATAGCCACAACCAGCAACAAAAAGCAACTAAATAATTAACCCCCTTACAACCAGAAAAAAAAGACATATAAACAAGGAAAGAGCTCAAAAACAACAACCTAACAATACAAATGCTGCCTTAAAGAAAAACAAAAAGCCTAAAGAGTTTCTCATAAGCATCAAGGTATGTGATCCAAAGAAATATACCGATAACTATTCACAATTTAAAAACATTAAGCATTTAAACAAAACCTGTAATATACAAAACTAATAGATAAAATGGTCCTATCCTGTTTACAAGTGTTCAAGTGCCCCCACGTGCACGAGCTCGCCCCATCGAGTTTACCACTCTGAAGGAGAGAATAGATATTTTGCTATACCGCGGGAGCGCATTTCAACAGCGGCATAAAACTGAATAGGTCCGATAAAATTGAATCCACAACCCAGTTCTTCAACACTTTCTCTACACATCAGATAAAATAGCCAAACCGCAAGATGGGTAAACCAAAAAAGAGCGCAACTAATAGAACCATTCCAGAAATGTTTAAAACTACAAAACCTCAGGAACTACCATCTCAATGCTCAAGATATAGGCAATCTGATAATTCAGATGCAGAGGAAAACCCACAAGGTACGTCCCATCACATGATGTCTCGGAGAAATCTTTGGCTAAAATAGAGAGGATACTCTAAACACATATAGACAGTCTAAGAAAGGACATACACACCCTAGGTCAAAGTACACACGTCTTAGAAGAAGTTATAGACCAAATCATAGAGACCCAGGAAGGGGACAGAATGGAGACCACTCTACATGCCTCTAAGATAAGTACGCTAGAGGACAAAATAGAAGATCTGGAAAACAGGTCACGCAGACATTATTTGAGATTCTGGGGCATTCTAAAAAAGATAACCAACTTAAATCAATATGTATCCACTACAATCAATCTTATCCTGCCAGACCACCCAGAAAACATCTGGGAAATATAGTGGGCTCACAGAGCCCTAGGAGGCAAATAACAACTCGGGCCTCCCTAAAGACGTAATTGTAAGATTTGTGAAACAAAAGACAAGAGACATGATACTAACAGCCACTAGAAAAATTAAATCTATCAAAGGACCAGATGGAACTAAAATAAAGATTTACATGGATCTTTCCCCAGTGACTCTTTGGTTAGAGCTGCAAGTATTGGTTTTATTGCCCTTTTTAAATACAAAATAACATACAGATGGGGATTCCCCTTTGCATTGATTTTTCAATATAAAGGAGACACATACAAAACTCACTCACTTGAGGACAGCCAAACACTACTCACTAGGATACAATGAATACAGAGAGAAGACCAAGAGTCATCAGAAACCTTACATCTTGAACAAAGACCAATACACTCATGGACAGACACTCCAAAAAACGAAAGACAAAAAAAAACGAATGGAGAGTAGAGCAGGATTACCAAACAGACATGAAGAAAGACAATGTGAAATAGAGACCTCAAAGGGAAACATAGATCTGTTACCCCTTAAATATCCTATCCAGCCCAGTTAAAAAACTCAAATGAAGAGCAAATCAAAGACTTTAATAGTCTTATTAAGCTCACCAATTTTACTAACCATAACTCTTGTAAGAAACTCTTATTGCATTAAAATGTGTTACTATGTTTGTACTACCAATAATAATGTTAGAATACCTCAACTACTTTTGTTTTAATTTATTTTTGTTCCTGGTTAAAACCAGAGATAAATTACTTAATATTCTCATTTTGGGTATTAAAGATAGAGATAGAATCAGATTCCCCACCCCGAAAGAAGGGGACATTAATGTTAGCGTTAAGAGAATAATTAATGTAATAATGATAATCCAATTGACACAAGTAAAAATGTTAATGTTATCTTTTTACTTCCCCTATGCCCTACACCTGAGCGACTTTACTTCAGAAGATAACGTGGATCCGGCTTCCCCGAATTCCACTTCAAAAAAGAGGGAAAAACAAAGCCAAAAAGCTAGACACAACCTACTTCCAGGTAATTATCAATCTGCTTCAATCCACACTGATACACCTGTAACTCATAAAGTAAGCGGGGGTTAATTCCCAGCTTAAAAGAAGGAAAGTTTTTTCATTTTACAAAAAATATGAATTTTCATTAACATTCTTATAGGAGACCAATTTTGCTAAAAACAGTTTCCCTTCTTATCTTCACAGAGATTACCCAACATTTTACACCATTAATCAGGAAACCAATAAAGCAGGGGCTGCTATTTTAGTACACAAAGGCTTCCCATTCAAGTTTGAGAGCAACAATATAGATAAGGAAGGAAATGATCTCTCGTAAACACATACGCCCCTACGGCCTCTCTGCAAAACTACTTAATCAAACTACTTAACATGCTACACTCCTTAGACACAGATAAAACAGATATAATAAACACAGATATAATTATAATGGGGGGCGGGGGTGACTTAAACTTTGCTCTCGACCATGGATTGGATAGAGAAGGCCTTTGATTTGAATACATCTTGGCCAAGATGGGCATTAAGGGTAATTGTATTAATCTACTTAATATGGCTCAAATAGAGACCATATTCCCTTCCTTTGGAGCGATCTCAGAACTTTGGGTAAATGTAGATAAAATGGAAGCGATAGGATCATTGCTTCCCCAACAAGACCTAGACCATCCTAAAATACAATATCAGTTCTCTTAGACTAAATACCAAATAAAATACCTGGGGCTTCATTCTAATGTAATTTGGCCAATTGAATAGGGCTTTATATAAGCACAGTGCATATTTTTACAGAAGTTTTTAGTTAGTGAAGACCTTACTTTTCGATAGAAGTTCACTAACTAAAACCTTCTAAAAAAATAATATGCTCTGTGCTTATATAGAGCCCTATTCAATTGTCCAAATCACAACTGAATGAGGCCCCATGGGATTGAACATAACCCCTAACCTGTCTGCACTGTACAATGCAAACTATATCCCATTATTTAAGTCCCTTAGAACTGATATTAAGAAATGGAGCAAATATTAATTATCATGGAAAGGGTGTATAAACACCATTAAGTTGAATATATTACCAAGAATGGAATATCTATTCAGATCCTTACCTATACCAATAATTCCCAAAGAGTTAGAGAATTTTCAAAAATATATAACTAGATTTAAATGGAATAATAAAAGAGCAAAGATTGCCCATACATATGTATCAGAAATAAAAAAAATTGGGAGGGCTATCGTGCCTAAACCTAAAGTTATATCCTAACGCGGCCCAGATCGCATTCATACCCCAAACACACTCCAGCGAACATCAACCAGCTTGGGTATTTCTGGAAAATTACCAAATGAAACCCCAAACATGGGAATCCGTAATATGGAATCCATCAATCCCTCCACATATACTGAAACATAACAACCCTATGATAAAGCTTCTGATAACTAATTGGAAAAGGGCTAACTCAAAATAATCAATTAGCAGCTAGGTTAACAGAACTAACCCCTACACTTACATCTCAACCTATTTGGGACAGCTTGAGAGAGGATTCTAAAAATTTGTGGACATAGCTAAACTTGACAAATTAGGTACTGTATATACTCGAGTATAAGCCGACCCGAGTATAAGCCGAGGCACCTATTTTACCACAAAATACTGGGTAAAATGAGTGACTCAAGTATAAGCCGAGGGTGGGAAATGTGCTGTCCCTTGTGTTCCTCTTGTGCCCTCTGTGTCCCCCTCTCTCTCCATGTCTCTTCTCCCCTCTCCCTTCCCTGTGTCTCTTCTCCCCTCTCCCTTCCCTGTGTCTCTTCCAACCTCTCCCTTCCCTGTGTCTCTTTCACCCTCCTCAACCCCACTCCTCAACCCCACTCCTCAACCTCCCTCCTCAACCTCCCTCCTCATCCTCAAATCCTCAACTCCCTCCTCATCCTAAACCCCCTACTCAACCCCCTCCTCAACCTTCCTCCTCAACCTCCCACCTCATCCTCAACCTCCCACCTCAACCTCCCACCTCATCCTCAACCTCCCTCCTCATCCTCAACCTCCCTCCAACCCCCTATCCTCAACCCCCCTTTTCAACCCCTCCTCCTCATCCTCAACCTCCCTCCTCATCTTCATCCTCCCTCCTCATCCTCCCTCCTCATCCTCAACCTCCCTCCTCAATCCCCCCATCCTCAACCCCCCTCAACCCCAACCCACCTCCTCAACCCCCCTCCTCAACCCTAAACCCCCCCTCAACCCCCCTCCTCCACCTAAACCCCCCTCAACCCCCCTCCTCCACCTAAACCAGCCTAAATACCTCCCCCCTCTCCCCTCACTTACCTGCTTGTGCTCCGGCCTCCGCTCCTTGTCCTGGCGCCGGCGCGCATGTGACGTCACATGCGTGTCGCATCATTAGCATATACCGGGTGCCGGCACCCGGTATATGCTAATGACGCGGCCGCATGTGATGTCACTCACATGCGCGCCGTCGCCGGGTCAAGGAGCGGAGGCCGGAGCACAAGCAGGTAAGTGAGGGGAGAGGGGGGAGGTATTTAGGGGGGTTTAGGTGGAGGAGGGGGGTTGAGGGGGGTTTAGGTTAGGGAGGGGGGAGGGAAAGACACACGGGGGGGTAGAGAGACACACGGGGGGGTAGAGAGACACACGGGGGGCTATAGACACACGGGGGGCTATAGACACACGGGGGGCTATAGACACACGGGGGGCTTAGAGAGACACGGGGGGGTAGAAAGACACGGGAGGGGAATGACTCGAGTAGAAGCCGAGGGGGCCCTTTTTTGCCTTAAAAAAAGGGCTGAAAAACTCGGCTTATACTTGAGTATATACGGTAATTGGTTATCAAATGGACAATTCCATACCTTTGACCAACTGAGGATTAACTATAGCATCCCACTCAAAAATCATTACAATTATTGTAAAATAAAACATTTAGTGACCACACTAATAAAAAAATGGGGTAAACCGCAAGCCAACTGGTTATCCATTATATGCAGCAAACCCCCACTAACCAGAGGTGTCCTTGGATCTATGTACTCTATACTAAAAGCCCCAACAACACATTTCAAAACTAACTTTATGAAACCATGGGAATCCGACATGGGAACTCATTGGGATCCACATATGTGGGAAAGGTCTGCACAAATATAATCCTCATAATCAAGGCAGTAACTGCATTACATTGCTTATAAATATGTTGCAATGGTAACAAACACATGATGCACCCAGTTAATTGACTCCAGGTGTGTGGTGTTTTTCAATCACGTAATTAACCCTCCTTATAAGCCAGTCTTCTCACAATACAGACACATGCTGTTTTTAGTCCTGCAGACAGTAGACTGAGCAGTCATTTTGACCAACCAAGGTAAGCAGTAGTGATTAAAGGCTCTTAGATAGACACTACACACACTGCATAAATGATCATTACTGAGATATATTTAATTGTAGAATGTTCTACTACAACTCAGGGGCATATGTGTATATATATAACAACTATATTTTACTTTTTTTAATTGGCATATTGTGTCTACTATTGCAATCATATTATTATTGTACTCACTTTAAAACTTTCTTTATATATTTATTTAAAACCTCTATATTTTCCATATGTGTATATCTGTTTAAAGACGTTTTCATTTCACTGATACTCGCAATAATGTATAACACGCCATATTAAGGATATGTACGGCCAATATAAGACAGTAATACAATAACATGGTTTTCAATTATGTATTTGATAAATCGTCAGTATTATTGGTTTAAGCATTACATATTATTTTATTTTTGCCGTTTTCATAAGTATCAATTTCATGTATCTAAGTACATGTTTTTGGTCTTATATCTGTGTATATCACGTATGTACGGCTCATCACAGATAGTAACACAATAACAAGGTTATAAACATATTAATTTGACAAATCATCAGTATTATTGGTTCAAATATCACACATTGTCATATTATTATCTCATTCACATGTGTATAATTTTTGTATTTTTGGAGTATATGTTGTTGGTCTTATGACTGTGTATATCTTGTTACCATGTATATATAATGTAAAATAATTGTAATGTCTCTCTAGGTTTATCTTTTTATAAGGCTTACCTCAATGCATGTTTATAGATATATATGCATATTTTCATTGGTATACATATATTTATAGTATATATGTGGATACTAGGCTACCATGTTTAAGGAAATAATTGCTCTAGTGTTACCCCCAGAAGTTCTACCATCCTATCCCCTAGCACAAAAGCTCCCTCATCATTAAGGTGCAATCCATCCCTGCTATAGAGATTGTACCGAAGTGAGAAGTCGGCCCAGTGCTCTAAAAACCCCAAACCCTTTGTACTGCACCACTTTTTTAGCCACGCATTAACCTCCCTAAGCTCCTTCTGCCTCCCTGGGCTAGCACGTGGCACTGGTAGTATCTCAGAAAATACTACCTTGGAGGTCCTTGCTTTAAGCTTATTCTCTAGTTCTCTAAAATCATTCTTTAGGACGCTCCATCTTCCACTAACTTTGTCATTCGTACCAATGTGAACCAAGACCGCTGGTTCATTACCAGCCCCTCCCAATAATTTATCCACCCGATCCACAACATGCCGAACCCGAGCACCCGGGAGACAGCAAACTGTTCGATTGCTGGGATCTGGGTGACAAAATCCCCTTTCTACCTTCCTAATAATAGAGTCCCCTACCACCAAAACATGTCTGTTGCTCTGCCTATGCTGCCCTCCCACTCCTCCAGTAGAACTGTTCTCCCGGCTGTTAGAGGGAACAGCTCTATCTGGCATTGCCTTTCCTGAATGGACATCCCCAACAGTTTCACTCAATTTGGCAAATCTGTTGGTGTTTGCCAATTCAGAACTGGCGTGCCTCCTCCTGTTCCACCATTATTCCCCTTCTAACTGTAACCCAATATCATGAGGTTTTGTAATTCTCCTCTCCAGTTCTTCAATGCGAGCTTCCAGAGAAGCAACATGCTCACACCTGCCACAGAGGTATGGACCCTGGATTATCTGTTCCAGTAGTGCATACATGTGGCAGGATTTACACTCCGTGAGGTTGCCACTGGACTGACTCATGATTATCAGTTACAAAAATACAGTGAAAACACAAATCAATGTATTTGTATAAAGATTGCTTATCTAGAACTTAACAAAACAAAAAATATATATATACGTTTGTTTTCTGTTTTTTCTTATAATACCCCTTTCTTTTGGATTCCCTCATTTTATTCAATCTCCTACACACTAACTACACTTACACTAGAAATGATTGCAAGCTCCCAAGCTCACTCTTCCCTTGTGAAAATAGACCCTGTCCACTCACCTGTACAATGATTTAATGAGCACAGGACAGAACACACTGCCCTGCCTCACAGAACTGATTCAACAGGACACGACAAAATGCACACAGATATACCTTACACAGGCCAAACCACACCCACTCTCACCTGGACACTGATTACAGCCCACAGGACAGAAAACACTGCACTGATTTACAGAACTGATTCAAACAAGACCTCACACAAATGAACAAAGATATACAGTACCTTTACACAGGCCAAGACACACCCACTTTCACCTGGTACATGGTTACAGCAACAGGACAGAAAACACTGCGCTGATTTGCAGAGCTGACATATGTTTGGCCCATCCAGGATGGTCCATTCTATAAAACATATCACATACCACATCTCACCAGTTTTGCAGCACCAGCTAATACATTCTTCATAGATTAGTTATGTGATTACCAAGAACTTGTGGTATGTTAGGGTTAGGATTCACACTATGTGCACCTTAAAGGTGCACCCCTAATTCAACCCTAGCACTTTTTGCAGAATGGAGGCCTTTTACAGGTAACTTCCTAAAGCACTTAAGGCATGGAGGAGAAGATTAGAGTGATATCATTTTGTTTTAAGACTGAAACTATTTTACATTTGATTTTTGGCTCACAGTTTTTATAATGATGCACCATTCACTAACCTCTGAAGGCCAGAGAAGGTATTTCTGGTCATGGGTTTGGGATTGGTTTAGTAGGGCAGAATTGGAAGCTGTCCCTCCTGAGTGAGATGGATCGAGAGGTTATGAAACAATAGTTTAGGAGTTGTTTAAAGATATAACTATACAAGTTACATGTTATAAAAATAAACACATTAACTACTAAAACAAATAATTGTTGTAGTTTTTCATACATTTGGAATATGACATGCAAACTTTAAAAATATTACAAAATAAAAATAGATATTGTAAGAGGGGAGAGACTCAGTTTGAGTGAAAAACAGCATTTCCAGATTACAATTTTATTCCTGTCATTTTTGACAGGCAAGTTCCTAGTATATATATAAATGTGTGTAAAGGTAGACAGACAAAGCTTCATTTACAGGATACTCACTCTTCTTCTTCTTCCTCCTCCTGTATGGTCCCTAATGTTGGGACATATTTTATTTTTCTATAAAAAGAGATATAGCCTCAGACATAGAGAAAATCTTTTCAGTAAGCAGCTGTGTAACAGTCCTATGAATGGATCAAAGATAAATAGCAATACACAGAAACTATATATGTATGCTAACATGAATATTTTACAGTTTTTTTCAGTGAAAAAGGAATAAAAATAACTAAATATGAGGAAACTTTACAGTGAGATAGCATGTATACATCATGGGGGAGTATGATGGATTACATGGTTCCAGAAAATCATTACCACTCTCATTCTTGTCCTATCTTGTTATCCTTGATACAGAAACAAAATAGGTTTTGATGCTAGAGAAGAACCAACAGGACTACCTATGTTCTCTCTGTTCTGTAGAAAGTACCAAGTTGCTTAGACATTTGAGCTTGGTCCACTAACACATCTCTCATTTGAGAATTCACCAATTTTTGCAGCAGCAGCTGATACATTCTTCACAGGTTAGTTAGAAAGCCCTAGCAGTTTTTTTTAAACAATGCTTAAACAAAAGAACTTCAGAAACATGTGAGTGTGCTAAAGCTATATACTGTATCTATGACATGCAAACTTTATAAATATTACAAAATGAAAATACATAATGTAAGAGGGGAGAGACTCAGTTTCAGTGAAAAACAGCATTTCCAGGATTACAATTTTATTCCTGTCATTTTTGACATGCAAGTTCCTAGTATATATATAAATGTGTGTAATGGTAGACAGACAAAGCTTCATTTAGAGGATACTCACTCTTCTGATGTTTCTTCTGGTCTTTCTTCCTCCTCCTCAGGGATGGTCTCTAATGCCGGGGCATATTTTATTTTTCTATAAAAAGAGATATAGCTTCAGACATAGGGAATGGTTGCTCCTATGTCATATGACACATTTGAGAAAATCTTTTCAGTAAGCAGCTGTGTAACAGTCCTAGGAATGCATCCAAGATAAATAGCAATACACAGAAACTATATATGTATGCTAACATGAATATTTTACATTTTTGTGTGTTAAAGCTATATACTGTATCTATGAAAGATTATATTACCTGCCTACTACAACCAACTTGAACATTAAAGTTTGAAGCACAGGTCTCTGGCCAAGCTTTGTTTGGCCCTTGTGGGTTGTATAGTCTGCACAGATTGTGTAGGCATAAAGTAGCATTTTGTGTGTACACAAAGGAGGAGTAAAGATATCCAGGGAGGCCATTTCTATACATAGGGCCCAACTCCAATCTTTTGCACAGCCAGTTAAGGTGAAAAATGCGTTAAGTTAAGTAATCTATCTATCACAAACACTCTAACTTTCAGAACTGAATAGGCAAATATTACATGATTTTGCAAGTTACAGTAAATTTTTATTTTCCCTTCAATAAATTACAGTCACTTTTAACAGTTCAACTAACATACTATGTTTAAGCCATTTTTTCCTATGAAATCTTACAAGTACTTCAAACCATCTGTACAGACAGAAAAATGCCTCTGATAATGACTCAAGCATAGGTCTAAAGCTAAAAAACAGTTTAACATAAGGCTTGATTTCTAATATCTGATACAACTGAGGGGTTAGCAATGTGAACCCAAAACCCTAACACTATACATACTTGTGGGATCTCACTGAACCTCCCCTCTTGAACCCCTACCACCTATGAGCCCAGGGATCCCCAGGATTCTGCCATATACAGTAAAAGGGGGAACCCTGGGATTTCCTTCCACGCTAACCCCTAATAACTCTAATCAAAATAATAATGGGGATTATAGAGACCCCCATGGCACCTAACTTTTGACCCCCATGTCAGAGATGTCCTTAAAGGACCACCTTAGCAGCTACATTTTAATGCCTATCATAGTGGTCCCTAAAGGACACCAAGGGCACACAAAAGTAACCCCTATGTCAAGGGGTCCTATAAGAACCACAGTAGCATTTACATATAAACCTAGCATGGCACCCTAAGTAAATAATAAAACAAACTCACATTATTAAAAAATACACTATTAAACAAAACATTTCAAGAAATAACCTGTTGTGTGTATATAATAACTATGTGTGAATACTGTGGCAGTGTGTGGTATAATGCTGTTTAGTGGCAATATTTTTAACAATGTGGTATAGTAATTATTGCTGTGTGATGAGAGGGGCAGTATTTATATGACATCATATCTGCATTTATCTTGATGTTTTATTAAATCATTTAAATCATTCTGTATTTACTTACCCAGCAGAGTATGTATTTTTTTTCTTTCTGCTTTTTTGCTAAAGAATAAATTAGATGTAAATTAGATGGTTACAAATAAGCCACAATATCGGCCTCCCACCCACATATAAACTAAAACTACTTAAGGTCCCTTTTGCTCTTGCCTGTGACCACCTAATAATCCCATTAAACATGTCACTCTCTACAGTGTTTTTTAACTGAAAATAATAAAACAAGAATTGTATTAAATCCATGTAATCAATATGAGATTGCCTACATAATCCTACTGCTGCTCGATACCAAACACACTTTTATTTTTTTATAAAACGCCTACGATCTTTAGTTCATGATTTAAATAGTCATTTTCCTACTCCTATAGATTAAATAACCATTTCATTTAACTTCTTTTGTATCACCTCTTTATATATATTTTCTATTTACTTTAATCTGTCCCTATACATTTATATAATATTTGTTTACCTCTTTCTAAAACTCTTCACAATGCTCAAAATCTACTATACCCCGTCCTACTCTATACTATACATCATATAACCTCTCCCAGTATTACTTCATATATCTCACTGATACTAGATCGCTCTATATAAAATCTAATAACTGCTCTTATTGACTTAACACTTATATTTCCATGTAATAAATCCCTATAGTTACCTTCTCCATATACACTGTTTACATAACTCTTAATGACACTACATATAACAACGTCTCCTACAGTTCCAGATAACAACTTACCTAATGTTTACTGCTCTATAACGTCCCCATATAACTCATCTTATTTATGTATATAAACTCTCCATATACACCTCCCCATTACTACTTAAAACTGCCTCATATAACTCTACCATATAACATTTCATATCATTTTATGACAAAATCCTTAGTTGCAGCCTGGATACTTACAACATATATTGGCATTATTTAGCCACAGCTCCTAAAAGCAAAGAAAACAGAAATAATTAAACTTTAATGAGTCATAAGCAGTCATTATAGAAAATGTTCATCGTATGTTCAATAAGGTGCAATGCCACAGGATTTATACTTCTATGTGGCCCTATAGCCTTTGTGTTTCCCTCTCTCTTTTCTTTCTTTTTCCCATTATTTCCCTGATCTATTTCACCAACTTTATCTCTTGTGCAGTTTCTCTCTCTCTCTCTTCTCTTCTTCCCTTTTCTCTCTCCTTCAGATTTTCTCCCCCCTTATTCCTTTCTTCTATTTTCTCAACTGCTCTCCTTCCTTTATCCAGCTGTCTCTTCCTTACTCCATCATTTTTACTTCCCAATGCTCCTCTCTCCTGTTTTCCCTTCCTCTTGTTTCTTTTCTCTCCCTTTTCTTTCTCTATGCCTACTACTCCCTTGTAGCACTCTCATTTACTTGTCTTTTTCTCTCCTTTACTTGTCTTTTTCTTTCTTACTCTTTCTCTATCATCCTCTTTTTCTACCTTCTCTCTATTTCCATTTCCTTTCTCCAATTCCTCATCTCTCTATATCCTCCTCCATGCTACTCATATGCCCCAAACTGTTTCCTACCAGGTAATCCAGAGTAGATAACTAAACAGTTCCCATCCCTCTGAAGGGCAATTACTGCATTATTGAGAGTTGGGGTCTATGGACTATACCAATGTCCCTTGTAGATACCACAGGAGTATGGGAACATCCCCTTTACTTCTAGGAAGTGGTCTGATGGCTCAATATCCTTCTTACCATATCTAACAATTGGATCTCCCCTGGGAAGTTTTCATCAATCTTCAAGGAACTATAAATAATCACAAGAAACAATTTAAAGAGTTTGGTACAGATGTATAGTAAAATTATAATATGTTTGTTTAGAGGGTGGGAAGCTGAGCAAGACAGGGTTTGGGATTATGCTGTATTTGTTGTATTAAAGGCACAGACAGCACTATGTGTTATATTAATAGGGCTCCAAAGAGAAACAGATATACAGCTTATCTATAGAGAATACAGATGTACAGCTCCTCCAGAGAGGATAAGTATATGAAATTGATCCATAGAGGATAAAGATACAAAGCTGATCCATAGTGGATACAGATACAAAGCCGATCCATAGAGGATAAGTATATGTAACTGATCCATAGAGGATACAGATACAAAGCTGATCCATAGAGGATACAGATACAAATCCGATCCATAGAGGATTCAGATACAAAGCCGATCCACAGTGGATACAGATACAAAGCCGATCCATAGTGGATACAGATACAAAGCCGATCCATAGTGGATACAGATACAAAGCCGATCCATAGTGGATACAGATACAAAGCCGATCCATAGTGGATACAGATACAAAGCCGATCCATAGTGGATACAGATACAAAGCCGATCCATAGTGGATACAGATACAAAGCCGATCCATAGAGGATAAGTATATGTAACTGATCCATAGAGGATACAGATACAAAGCCGATCCATAGAGGATTCAGATACAAAGCCGATCCATAGAGGATTCAGATACAAAGCCGATCCATAGAGGATTCAGATACAAAGCCGATCCATAGAGGATAAGTATATGTAACTGATCCATAGAGGATAAAGATACAAATCCGATCCATAGAGGATACAGATATGCAGCTCATCCATACAGGATACAGATATGTAACCTATCCATAGAGGCAGGGTCGTAGGAACAGGGGGGCAAAAATCCATCCCCAGGCTATATGAACATGGGGAAACAAAAATAGCAAAATTAAACTTAGTCATGCATGAGATGAACAGTATGTATTTCAGCTATAAACATGGTGAACAAATCCACCAGGACATTTCCAAGATGGAAAAGCGGTACCAGAACAAGTGGAGTCCAGCAATGCTTGATTATTACTATTGAACCCTTAAGAGGGATGTTCCTGAGAATAAATACATGAGAAAATCCTATACTTTTACCTTTTATCCAAACCCTGGCATCCCCTATTAGCTCCCCTGCAAGCTCCCAGAGGCCTCAAGGCCACATTAATTTGTCTACATATACTACTTGGTTGGCTATAGACAACGGAGAAGTAATTTTTGTTAAAAGAAAATAACATAAGTGAGATATAACAGAGATATCTTTATTGGCTAACCAAGTACAATGACAGTATGAACATTCAGGGCTACTCTCAAATTTCCCTCAAAAAGACACCAACCTCTATATATGATATTTATGGTGGAACATTAATATTTGTGCTTATTTTACCTCCTCGTCAAGCATCTTTTCATCCTCCAGCTGAAAGAGAGAAAGAAGGAAATATAATTATTATTTATTATAGTAGGCACAATAGTTACACTACATTATGTATATAAAGCAATGTATATATCACACTACTTACCAGATCTCTTAAAACCTTGAAAGAAAGCATTTTCTTACTGATAATTCTGAAAATAACACAAAGAACAATAAAGCCCAGTATGAATCAGAGAAAACAATAAATAGGTCACATGTCATTAATGAGAACATTTTAGAAATCTAAGTGAGGAATATTTATAGCCTATAATTTATATGGATGAGGTAAAGAGCGTATTTTTAACAAGGAATAAACAATATAGTCATAAAGAAAAGTTAATAAAACAATGGGAAATCCACTTTACGACGGCATATATATATATATATATATATATATATATATATATATATATATATATATATATATATATACATTATATATATATATTAATTAATACAACAAGGGCAGAGCCAGCACCACGTAACCCAGAATCACTTACTGTAAAGATCACTCCTTAATGTGTCCATCTGAAAAAGAAAAACAACCCATTAATTAGTGGAATACAGATAGACAGCAACTGACATTGAGAAGAACTTTCCTTAAAAGGGACACAGCAAATGTCCTAGCTATAGCAGAAAAGAAACATATGGAAATAAATCATTACAATTAGTTATAAGAAATATTGAATGTTAGTGTCAAGTAAATGAGCTTTAATGTCAGGCATTTTATATTCCCTGAAAATGTCCTGCTCCTCCTGCTACTACCCTTATCAATTCATTAACCCTCACAATAAGCTTAAAAGTAGACAGAGCAGCATACCCAGTTGTATAAATAGCTATATATATATATTTATTTATTTTTCCCGTTGTACAATGGTCCTTTAAAGCTGGGAATATCAATTCATCACAAATAATTCAAACCCTGGCATCCCCTATTAGCTCCCCTGCAATTTCACAGAGGCCTCAAGGCCACATTAATTTGTCTACATATACTACTTGGTTGGCTATAGACAACTGAGAAGTAATTTTGTTAAAAGAAAATAACAGAAGAGAGATATAACACAGATATATTTATTGGCTAACCAAGTACAATGACCGTATGAACATTCAGGGCTACTCTCAAATTTCCCTCAAAAAGACACCAACCTCTACATGATATTTATGGTGGAACATTAATATTTGTGCTTATTTTACCTCCTAATCTAATATCTTTTCATCCTCCAGCTGAAAGAGAGAGAAAGAAGTGAATATAATTATTATAATTATTTATTATAGTAGGCACAATAGTTACACTATGTATATAACACACTGTATATATCACACAAGTGTCAGATGTATATATCACACGTCACTTTACACTAGGGTCAGATGTATATATCACACGTTACTTTACACAAGGGTCAGATGCATATATCACACGTCACTATACACAAGGGTCAGATGTATATATCACACGTCACTATACACAAGGGTCAGATATATATATCACACGTCACTATACACAAGGGTCAGATGTATATATCACACGTCACTATACACAAGGGTCAGATGTATATATCACACGTCACTATACACAAGGGTCAGATGTATATATCACACGTCACTATACACAAGGGTCAGATGTATATATCACACGTCACTATACACAAGGGTCAGATGTATATATCACACGTCACTATACACAAGGGTCAGATGCATATATCACACGTCACTATACACAAGGATCAGATGTATATATCACACGTCACTACACACAAGGGTCAGATGCATATATCACACGTCACTACACACAAGGGTCAGATGCATATATCACACGTCACTATACACAAGGGTCAGATGCATATATCACACGTCACTATACACAAGGATCAGATGTATGTATCACACGTCACTATACACAAGGGTCAGATGCATATATCACACGTCACTATACACAAGGATCAGATGCATATATCACATGTCAATATACACGAGGGTCAGATGTATATATCACACGTCACTATACACAAGGGTCAGATGTATATATCACACGTCACTATACACAAGGGTCAGATGCATATATCACGTGTCACTATACACAAGGATCAGATGTATATATCACACGTCACTATACACGAGGGTCAGATGTATATATCACACGTCACTATACACAAGGGTCAGATGTATATATCACACGTCACTATACACAAGGGTCAGATGCATATATCACACGTCACTATACACAAGGGTCAGATGTATATATCACACGTCACTATACACAAGGGTCAGATGTATATATCACATGTTACTATACACAAGGATCAGATGTATATATCACACGTCACTATACACGAGGGTCAGATGCATATATCACACGTCACTTTACACAAGGGTCAGATGCATATATCACACGTCACTATACACAAGGGTCAGATGCATATATCACACGTCACTATACACAAGGGTCAGATGCATATATCACACGTCACTACACACAAGGGTCAGATGCATATATCACACGTCACTACACACAAGGATCAGATGCATATATCACACGTCACTATACACAAGGGTCAGATGCATATATCACACGTCACTACACACAAGGATCAGATGTATATATCACACGTCACTATACACAAGGATCAGATGCATATATCACACGTCACTATACACAAGGGTCAGATGCATATATCACACGTCACTATACACAAGGGTCAGATGCATATATCACACGTCACTATACACAAGGGTCAGATGTATATATCAAGTGTCACTATACACAAGGATCAGATGCATATATCACACGTCACTATACACGAGGGTCAGATGCATATATCACACGTCACTATACACGAGGGTCAGATGCATATATCACACATCACTATACACAAGGGTCAGATGTATATATCACACGTCACTATACACAAGGGTCAGATATATATATCACACGTCACTATACACAAGGGTCAGATGTATATATCACACGTCACTATACACAAGGGTCAGATGCATATATCACACGTCACTATACACGAGGGTCAGATGCATATATCACACGTCACTATACACAAGGGTCAGATGCATATATCACACGTCACTATACACAAGGGTCAGATGTATATATCACATGTCACTATACACAAGGATCAGATGTATATATCACATGTCACTATACACAAGGATCAGATGTATATATCACACGTCACTATACACAAGGATCAGATGTATATATCACATGTCACTATACACAAGGATCAGATGTATATATCACACGTCACTATACACAAGGGTCAGACTAGAACTACTTACCAGACCTGTACGTTATGTATATAAAGCAATGTATATATCCTACTACTTACCAGATCTGTTAAAAACTTGCAGTTCATTTTCACTGATAATTGTGAAAATAACACAAAGAACAATCCAGCCCAGTATGAATCAGAGAAAACAATAAATAGGTCACATGTCATGAATGAGAAAATTATTTTTTAAATCTAAATTAGGAATATTTATAGCCTATAATTATATGGATGAGGTAAGGAGCATATTTTTAACAAGGAATAAACGCTATAGTCATAAAGAAGAGTTAATAAAACAATGGGAAATCCACTTTACAATGGCATATATATATACTAGTCAAAAAATGACGGGCATTAAATTGTAAGCCGGGCAATGCTATTTGCCACACAATGTGAGGCTTTTGCTGCTCTGAGCACCTTTGGCGCTCATTGCAAATCATTCCTTCTACCTACTGTATGGGCCGCTCTTTGCAGGGTTTATTAACCTGCAAATTTTGTGCTTGGGAATGACATGTGTCTCTTTCCAGCATCTTGTGCCTTCCCTCTGTGTTTCTCTTCTGTTTGTCTTATGACGGTTTGTGTTGGGGGAGCTGACTTTTACATTCAGCGAGCCTGGCGTTGTTTGTGTACGTGTTACTGTCTTTGCCGTCATGTATTTTCTAAGTCCCGCGTGCCTGCCGTTGTTTGTGTAAGTGTTACTGTCTTTGCCGTCAGGTATTTTCTAAGTCCCGCGTGCCTAGTGTTGTTTGTGTAAGTGTTACTGTCTTTGCCGTCATGTATTTTCTAAGTCCCGCGTGCCTGGTGTTGTTTGTGTAAGTGTTACTGTCTTTACCGTCGTGTATTTTCTAAGTCCTGCGTGCCTGGCGTTGTTTCTGTAAAAGTTACTGCCTTTGCTGTTGTGTATTTTCTAAGTCCTGCGTGCCTGGCGTTGTTTGTGTAAGTGTTACTGCCTTTGCTGTCGTGTATTTTCTAAGTCCTGCGTGCCTGGTGTTGTTTGTGTGAGTGTTACTGTCTTTGCTGTCGTGTATTTTCGAAGTCCTGCGTGCCTGGCGTTGTTTGTGTAAGTGTTACTGCCTTTGCTGTCGTGTATTTTCAAAGTCCTGCGTGCCTGGCGTTGTTTGTGTGAGTGTTACTGTCTTTGCCGTCATGTATATTCTAAGTCCTGCGTGCCTGGCGTTGTTTGTGTAGGTGTTACTGTCTTTGCCGTCGTGTATTTTCTAAGTCCTGCGTGCCTGGCGTTGTTTGTGTGAGTGTTACTATCTTTGCCGTCGTGTATTTTCTAAGTCCCGCGTGTCTGGCTTTGCTCAGCCTCGTTTTCATCCAATTTCAGAATTTTTGATGTTTTTCGTCCGCCATGTTATTTCACGCTTTGTTGATTTTCGAGTGACAAAACACGTCAAATAGGGCTCAAAATCACTTGCAAACTCACTCCCATGCTTCCTGGCTCTCCCCCTGTGCTGTGTGTGAATCTGTTTTTAATTATTTTTTATTATTTTTCTTGTTTTTAGTGTCGTTAAATTTGTATTTTTCAGTCCGCGCACACCACGCAAATATTCAGCAGACACACAGAGGAGAAAGACACAGGGAAGGGACAGGGGGGGGATGCTGGAAAGAAACACATGGCATTCCCAAGAACAAAAGTAGCGAGGCATGTACAGTAGACGGGAGGAGAGGCTCACGATGAGCGCCGAAGGTGATCATTGCAAAGCACGAAAGTTGTGGGTTAAGAAGGCCTGCAATGAGCGGTGAAGCAGCTCATAGTGAGGCCTGTACAGTAGATGGAGGGAGAGGCTTGCAAGAGCGCAGAAGGTGATCATTGCAAACCACGAAAGTTGTAGGTTAACAAGGCCTGCAATGAGCGGCGCCCGTACTTTTGATGGAGAAAGAGGCTCGCAATGAGCACATTCTCAGCCTTAAAAGTTTTTATTCCTGTCATTTTTGACAGGCAAGTAGCTAGTAGTTAATATAAAAAGAGTTTTTTCTCTTGCATTTCCTGATCTGGTCCTGGGCCAGTGAGGGGGAGGACTGACGTGCCAATTCCAGCTAAGCTTATGTCTAACAAAGCCCTCTAACATCCCCTGTAAGTGTTCGCTCCCATAAGAGTTCTCTGAATGTTCTGTGAGTGCTTGTTGAGAGCCAAAATCTTGTGTGTAAATTCAACCTCACACAATAGCAGCTAAAACCCTTACAAAAGCACTTACAAGAAATATTAATAATCCAATAATGGGGGGAAAAGACAGCTTAGCATAGCAGCTACCAGGGTCACTTGTGGTCACTACACCACTGCAGCTGAAAAATGATGAAAATAAAGGATCATCAGAAATAGCTCAATCTAATCAAAGTAACCAGTAATGCTCATAGCACTTACTTTTGGTTATCTTCTCAATTAAACAGATGCAATAAATCATGGATATTGTCATACAAACCAATTCCGCACACAGTGTGTTTTCATGTATTAAGGAATAATCTCAAATAGATGATGGAATCTGGAAAACAGAAAGAGAAGGTTGAGGAACATGCCTTCATGGTCATGAGATCGGGCTAATAAGACCTACAGAAACAAGAACAAGATATAAATCATAACACTATTTGGATTGACCTCAACGGCAATCCACATTGAACATCAATCAGTGAAATGTTAAAAATAACCATACATGTACAAACTCTGTAACCAGGCAATAGTATATCAACATTTATATTAATTATTGTTCAGTGAGGATTGATAATGAGGAGGATGTTATCAACTACCTCCTCTTTCTCAGCACTGGGCCCCCACCTTCCATGCCCGCGTGTCTCCTCCCTATACCACGTTTAGGAGGTGTTGGAGTGAGGGGTGCGTCCACCTCGCATGGCTGTGTAACAGCTGGCGTTGATGGTAAGGTGTAAGATGAGAAGGCTACCAGGTCTGGTTGCGATGGTGGTGGAGCCTGTGGAACCAAAGGCTGAAGAGATTTGACCTGGCCTTCTGCCAATTCCAATAGCCGCTCAATGAGTGTTTTTTGTGCTTTTCTGTCCTTATTTGCCTTTTGCTCATACCTCTCCATTCTTCGATTGTGCCTCCTCATCACATCAAATAGCTATCTGATGCTGTCAACAAGAGAGGTTGCAATGTCATTCTACCTTTCCATCTAGAGTGCCAGGTTTTCCATTAGGGTGGAATGGCTTTAATCTTTCCTCTGAAACTTGTGCATGAGCTCCCTCAAAGTGGCTTGTGAGGTGTTGTGAGGTCTGTCACTGGACAAACCGGGCCTTTTCGATAAGTTGTGGTGATGACAGGGATTCTGATGGGGATGGCAATGACAGCGGTGCCAGTGGGGATGGTTTTGATCTCGGCCATGGCAATGGTGTTGGTGTCAGCCATGGCAATGTTGTAGCCCATGTTGGGTGAGCCCAGATTATGAGTGGAGTAGCTGTGGGGTCCTTCCAAGGCATCCATGATATCGGAGAATGTGGCAGTGGTGGGCCTGCTGATGGTTGTCTCCAGTACCAGAACATGTGTGGAGGTGGTGGTGGTTGTTGGCGCCATGATGCGAGGTTGAGGTGGAGATGGCTGAAAAGGCTGTGAACGTGCCCATGTGTGTAATTCCCACAATGGTGATATGGGTAGCTCTCTGGCTCCTGATTGGTCAGCTTTCTGTGAAGGTCCTTGGCCCTCTGGAATGTTTCTGCCTTCCTCAACCACCACTTGCAGAGGTGGATGTGGCTCCTCCTCATGTGGAGCCACCATCTGTGGGTGGATTAAGCCTCCTGGGTACTAAAATGAAAGGACAATAGTGTTTGAGCTTGTATTCTTGAAATATTTGTTGCTGTGTGGTTATATATCGCTGACATCATGGTCACTTGTGGTGATTGTCACACTGTGGTGATTGTTTTACGCAGATAAACATTGACCTGAGTCGTGAGCATTGTGGATCATGGCTCATATCAATATATATAACTTGTAACTTGCCCGTCAAAAATTTCGCGATAATATTTGATATGTCTCTTCCACCCTCTCCCTCCATTGTGTCCCTTTTCTCCTCTCCCTTCGCCTGTGTCTTTCTCCCCCCAATGTGTCTCTCGCCCCATGTTTTGCTCCCTCCCTCTCCCCTCTCTCCCCTGTCTCTCCCCGTCTCCCATGCTGACACGACGCATTGCTCATGCGCATCACATAGTGTGTGACCTCCCCCGCCAATGCGCATGCGCGGCGGGAGCGTTACACACTATGACAACTATTATAGTGATGCTGGTGCAGTGTGCCATCTGCAGTTCATTAGGACATGTACTCAGCTTAGTCTGCTGTGCATTGTGTGAGACTGACCAATCTGTGACCAATTCTCAGCAATGGTTGTTAACATGCAATGAGAAATGGCTCAGGTTAGTATAGTACATGACACACACATGCAGCCCATATGTGAGTCTGTATTGGCATATGCCACAATGTGCACACCCATACCTGTACTCTCTTTGGGATGTCAAATCAAACTTGATCTATTTGGTGACTGCTACTCAGAATCAGTTTTAACTGTAGATATTGGATCAACATTTCATTGATAACAATTATGATAATGATATGTTTGCTTCCTGGATTTACATGGTTATTGCTGCCCCATATATCTTTAGTCATAACCAGAGAGCTTACAGCGCTATTGTATGCCAGTTATCTATATGTGTGGGGTTCATATGTGTGCATATAAGTGTGTGATGGTGTATATGATACTCACATTGCGTGGTTCTTGGAAAACCTGTGTCCAGCTGTCTTGGAAGGCCCACTACTGCTGCTGACTCGATCCACTCCTTCAGGGTCCACTCCCATGCGTAGTATGTAATGATGGCTGGTGGTCCACCACCGGTTGCATAGGCTGCTCAGTTGATCAAAGAGATCTATTGATTAAGATTACAAGAAAGTCAGAAGAGGCCACTCTGTCAAAAGATTCAATTAGGATATAGAGGGGGAAGAGAGCCCAAATATCCTATAAAAAACACCTAAAATTCACAATGGTAGAAGAAGATGGGACATATAGATCCCACACAGAGAGGTTCTGAGGTGACCGGTAGACCGTAGCTGGTAACTAGACCCCTTAATATTTTTGATCCACCCAGGGTAATTATATTGCATGTCTGATTGATGGTTTAATTATTTTTCTTTCTCCCTGTATACTGATGATATATATTGGGGTAGAAATATTAATGAATGTTTTTGTTCTTTCTGGATACTGGGGAAATCTTTGTTGTTTTTTCCTCCTAAAGGGTTAATAATAATTTAGGTGTTTTTTCTTTCTTAATATGTTGTAGGAGCCAGCCATTAAATATATCAACTAACTGCTTTTATAGATATAGATATAGATAGATAGAGAGAGAGAGAGAGAGAGAGAGAGAGAGAGAGAGAGAGAGAGAGAGAGAGAGAGAGAGAGAGAGAGAGAGAGAGAGAGAGAGAGAGAGAGAGAGAGAGAGAGAGAGAGAGAGAGAGAGAGAGAGAGAGAGAGAGAGATAGAGAGAGAGAGAGAGAGAGAGAGAGAGAGAGAGAGAGAGAGAGAGAGAGAGAGAGAGAGAGAGAGAGAGAGAGAGAGAGAGAGAGAGAGAGAGAGAGAGAGAGAGAGAGAGAGAGAGAGAGAGAGAGAGAGAGAGAGAGAGAGAGAGAGAGAGAGAGAGAGAGAGAGAGAGAGAGAGAGAGAGAGAGAGAGAGAGAGAGAGAGAGAGAGAGAGAGAGAGAGAGAGAATATTATATTCTCCTGTGCAAGGTTTAACCTTTGTTTACACCTATTATTTCATATACCTTTACATTTGTGATTATTTTTGACATTTTAATCTTTGTTTTTTTTTTTACTTTGTTTTCCCACACGTTCTTGTATGATTATTTGTTTTTGTGCACGAAAATATATAAATATTTGTTAATTCATAAATCATATTTGTGTGTTTTATTTGTCAATCATTCTCAAAAGAATAGAATCTCTAGATATTACAGCTTTATCTCTAACAGTCGGTGAGCCTTGGTTCAGGAGATATATGTGTGATATTTAAAAACATATTTATAAGAATATTATTTCTGTGCTTAAACAAAATGTTCATGTCATTTACTGGTGAGACAATAATTTGGTTTAAGGTATATATATGGTGGCTATGCTTCGGTTGTTTAGTTTTTTTCACTATCTTCAGTTAAGTTACACCTGCTTTGGATAAACAGTAGCTTTTGTTTACATGAATAGAAGTGCCAATCAGGGTATTGTTGTTGAACTAACACAAAGCGTGGTTTACTGGTAAATGAACTGTATTTGAGTTAGTTGTAACAAGTGGTTACACTACAAAGTATTTTTGTTCTGTTTAAACCTTCTGTTGTGTAGTTTGCATAAGCTGTTAGTTTATATACCTGGTACATTTTATTTTTATTTTCTTTCCTCTTTCCAAAGTTAATTGTGAAAGAAAGAAATTTTGTAAATAATGAAGGTTCTAATGAAAAAGATTTCTAAGGTTGCTAACACTGAAGCTATTAGAAAGTCCATGGTGGATGCATCTGATCCTTGGTTCCAAGCTACTGTTTATGTTTCAAACGCTATTAATGAGAAGCATATTTTCCAAGTCAAAAGGAAAAACAGCACTTATTTTCACTGCAAAATGGATTGCAGAGCAGTATAAATTAGTAATTTTACAGAGACAATCGCTAGAATCAAAAGTATCTGAATTAAATAAGTATGCGATTGCTCAAAAAATTCTGAGTATTAGACCTGATGTAATCTGTATTCTGGAAAGTCATTGGAAAGCAGGTAATCAGCCCAAATTCAAGGAAGGAAAATTTTCAAATCAATTACACTGTTGGAGTCCCCATCCTATTTAGTAACTCAATACAAGTAATTGAACAATATAGGGAAATTGACCCTGATGGGAGATTCGTATGTTGGATTGGAAAAATAAATTATGTTAGTTTTACATTAGACAATGTATATGCCCGAACTCCCATCAGAACTGATTTTTTAATTCTATTTTGAGACGAGGCCAAAAGTTTAGAACAGGCCATATGATATTATGTGGAGCTATGAATATGTGTATGGACTCTGTCCAGGACAGAAAGTCATTTAGAAAACCCTTACCAGACAGTCACATTGCTAGTAAAGCTAAATCTTTTCAGGTATCAAAAGGTATAAGTTTTATGATGCCTGGAGACTCTTTCATCAGAATGAAAAGGGTTACAATTTTTATTCCTGCAGACATAAAGTGTTTATCAGGTTGGACTACTTCTAAGTCGATTTGAAAGCCCTGAGCCTTATAAAGAAAGTTGAGATAGATTTCATTAGCACTTCAGACCATGCATTAATTAAACTTATCCTTAAAGTGGACATTAAACCTAAATTCAACAAAATTAATAAGATGGACAAATCTCTTTTTGAAGTAGCAGATAATAGAGAAAAATTATTAATATAAATCAAACTTTTCTTTGAATCCAACTGTAACGCAGACAAATTGAGCACTATAGTTTGGAATGCTCATAAAGCATACATAAGGGGAATATTAACTAGTTGGGCCATTATGCAAAAAAGGCAGAGGGTCTTTTCCTTGAGAGAGCTATATATACAACTAGCCTTATAGGAAAGGAAAAATAGGATCAACCCGGATAAAAATCTGTTTATTGCTATCGCAAATATACAATCTCAAATAAAGAAACTAATACAATACAAGATAGACAAAAATAGATGGTCATACCAACAAAAGTTTTATCATCATGGCAAAAAGGCGGGCACATTTTTAGCCAACTCTCTAAAAAAAAGAGAAAGATACAACAAGATAACTAAAATAAGGAAAGAGAATGGCCTTATTTGCGAAAGCCCAGAGGAGATAAATGAGACTTTTTATAATTTTTATAAATCTCTATATAATTTTAAAAAATCCAATGATTTCATAAAACCATCAGTGCAGGAGATTGACAGCTGGCTGGATGAATTCATTTTACCCAAGAATTCCAATATGGAACTTGAGTATTTGAATAGTGACATTTCAGAGGAAGAAGTTAAACAAGCTATCTCTAATTTACAACTACATACAGCCCCAGGACCTGGTGGATTTATAAACCACTAATATAAACTGTTTTCAGATAGACTAGTTCCCATATTAAAGTATATGTTTAATGAGATTAAAACAAGTGGCATAGCACCTAGAGAAAACCTTTAAGCCGCTATAACTCCGATCCCCAAACAGGATAAAGATAAACTTAATTGCAAGAACTATCACCCTTTTTCGCTAATCAATATGGACATAAAACTTTATGCCAAAATATTGGCAAATAAGTTTAGGAAGTATTGAATTCAACCTATTTCACTAGACCAAATGGCTAAAAGACAAAGAGCGGACAACACAAGGAGTTTGATAAACTTGATAGCACTGGTTAATGCCCATAAAACTGTGTCTATCATAATGTTGCTCGATGCCGAGAAGGCATTTGATAGAGTAGGGTGGGCCTAAATGGAAGCCACACTTCAAAAATTCGGCCTAAGTGAATTTGGTAGGAATGCAGGGGGGGTATTATACTCCCATCAGCTTATGTGGCAGGGATTGGACAGGTGCAATTTAAATTCAATGTAAGCAATGGAACTAGACAGGGATGCCCTTTGTCACCCCTGATCTTTAATCAGATGATCAAACCTTTGCTTCAAAAGATTAAAATCTCAAAGAACATTGAGGGCATTGTTATTAAAAAAAGACATACATAAACTTATGGCCTATGTGGATGACGTTTGGCTAACCTTGACCAATCCAGACAAATTATTAGAAAATGTACAGGTCGTCTTGGATAGGTTTAGTAAAATATCCTATTATAAAGTAAACAAGTCAAAATTGTTAGTCTTAACATTGTATTTAACACAGACTGAGCGTGGAAAATTAGAATTCAAATATTCTTTAGAATGGAGCCTCAATAAAGTTACACATCTGGGAATTGTATTCACGTTAGATTTAAAAAAAATCATAAAATTAAATTACAACAAAGTATTATTAAACATAAAAGAAACGAAAGTCCTGGAAGACCAAATTTCACTCATGTTCTGCAGAATAGCCGCTGTCAAAAGGGCTATCTTGCCCCAAATCAATTATTGAATGCGTTCTCTACCCCTTTATATTCCAGATTTTTAAACTAGAAAATTACAACCAGTAATCGAAAAATATATCTACAAAGTAAATTAAGTTGGGATTAAAAGGTTGATAACATCTAGACATTTCAGGTGAGGCAGGCTATCACTACCAGACATAAAAAGTTACTAAGAAGCTACCATGCTTGCTCACTTGGCAAAATGGTACAGCTAGATGGTACCAATTAAAGGAGGACTCCCTAATAACGGGATTACTGAAAGATCTTATATGGCAAGACACGGCAGGCAAAGAAAATAAATTATCAATGTCCTTAATTGTCACAAAGGAGATTTCTTTTTTTAACAAACTAAATAAGAAATGGGCTCTGTTTTCCACCCTGAGTCCCTTGAGCTCTTTACAATCATTGGATGAGAGTACTACAGCCTCAAATAAGGTCAATTGGTGCCAATGGGGCATTTCAACAATGCAAGATCTTGTTAAGAATAAAAACTTGTACTCTTTTGAAGAGTTAAATCTAAAATACCTTTATTTAACTTTAAATAAATGGCTTGAATACAATAGATTGAAACAAAATTTGAAAAGAGACAAATATATTCAGTTACTCAACCATGAACTCTCCCATTTTGAACAAGTTTTCTATAGTCACCATAGCACACACTTAATCTCAAAATGTTTCCAAATTATTAGATCAAGGAACTGTTGCTAACAGTTGGAAAAATGTTGGAGGGATTACGGCTTAGCTGGAACTGTAAAACATATATCGTGGGAATGCAAGGAAATACAAATTTTCTGGAATAGATGTTTGGAACCGCTATCTTGCAATTTAAACAGACATATCCCTCCCTCATTGAAATCGCTCTATTCAACATATTTTTATCTTCCATGAATTTAAAAGAAGTTACTTATCTTATCCATTTCTTTACCTTGGCTAAAAGACTGATAGGAATTAATTGGAAACACAATAACATTCCCTCTTGGAATATTTTACTTGAGGAAATTGTCACAATTAGAATCTGTGAAAATAAATATCTAGAGTTACACCAAATTCCTATAGACATAATAAAATGGGCACTCTGGGATGACATACATAAATAAAAATTCAACCGACTAAAACAAGAAGACGCATCCTGCCCCTCCTTCACCTTGATGCCTTGGGTGTTTTTTTCCCCTTATTTTCTTAAATGTTCTATAGTGATATTATATTAACTTTAAGAAATGTCAACATTGTACCATGTAGAGACTGTGATGGTTACTATATACTGTATGTTTTTCTACTTTTTCAATAAGACAAAAAATAAAAAGAAAGTATCTGAATTAAATATGACTATAAAATCTCTACAGGCCACTGCAAATGCAGCAGCTGCATTAATTGTAGGAAACCAGGAGACATTATTAAAAAATAAACAATTATGCAGCGAGAATAAGTAGCTTCTTAAAAGGCTAAAAGATGCAGAGGGAGCAATCAGATGTCTGGCATCTTGCAGAAATAAAGAAGCTGATCATTCTCAATTTTTAGCAGAAATCAATGACCTAAGAGCACAGCTAGGGAAAAGTAATGCTGTGGTGGCTGCCTTTAATGTTTCAGAATACAGTGAGAGAGATATTCAGGAGATGGACTGGGATATGTTTTCTAGAAGGAAGAATGAGGATAGTATGCCTTTGCAAATGGCTCCTGTTTCCATTAAGTACAAAAGGAATGCACAAGGACTGGTAATTTCTAAAACCAGTATATCTAGGCCTCTAACTAGTACTGAAGTTCATGCTCTTAGCAAAGAACTGGGACATATAGGTTTTGGAAGTGACCCTGTAGAAGTATTGTTAAAATTAGAACAATTTGATAAAATTAATATAAATGTAAATGAAGTAGATACATTTGATGTAATTGTTGCCAGTTTGGACAGCTCATTAAAATCAAGTCTTTCCCCAGCTGTGTTTGTTCATCCTAGAACAAAACAACAACTCATTGAAGAATTGTTAAAATCACTTGGTTTAGATGAAGCTGATCACCACTCAGCATTTGGTAATTGTACTCAAAGGAAAGGAGAGTCAGTTTAGGTGGATATAGATAGATTATATGCTTTGTATAAGTTAACTCCTCCAGCCTGAACACAAGGAAGTCAGAATGATGGCACTTATATGAAAGCATTATTAAATAGAACTTGTCCTGAGATTCGTAGATTAGTGGGTCTATCTGTAGCACCTCAAAACCAGGTCCTAAGAATCCTGAATTGCTTTAAGAGGGCTGAAGCAATTCTTAAAGACCAAAATAAAGCAGGGGCAGAATTTGTGCAGTAGAAGGGCCATCACCAGAAAATAGATGTAGTCAGTATCATTATAAGCCTTCAAATAAAAATCAAGGACCCTTAGTTAAGGGAGAAGCCGTTAAATGTTTCACATGCGGTCAGGTTGATCATTTTTCCAAAAACTGTAGTTTTTCAAAAGCAAAAGCACCTGATACGCCAATGACCTCAGTGTATGCAGAATTGAGGCAAGAATTGGATAGAATGAGTAAAGACATGGAAAAATTAAAGCAATCCAAGTTACAAATCAGATTTCTGGCCACAGTCCCTCTGCATAGGGATCTGTTGCGTCTCTCTCACCTGTGGTGGAGTTCAGGTGGGATAGATGCAATAGGCCTATAATCATAGCTGCTGTGGAAAGAGGCCCACAGCAGAAGATGTTGATTGACACTGGTGCCTCTGTATCTATTATTCACATTAAACAACCTCATTTACACCCTCTCTCCACAGGAAAACAAATAATATTAGAAGCTTTTCAATATTAGAAGCTTTTCAAGGGTCTCAGACAGAAGCAGTGGAGGCTAGAAATGCTAAAATATGGATTAGGGATAATGCCTTTGATCCCAGTGCATACCTAATGAATTTACTTGAATATGTTTCTATTATAGGGTCTGACTTCTTGAGGAATAATGGTGCAGTGATAGATTTTGTAAATAACAAAATTTGGTTTAAGGAAAAGGGTGAATCCTATGTTATTTCTGTTTCTCCTGCATTTTATGCAATTAAGAAACCAGAACGACTTTCATTACCTATACACATAGACCCCAGAGTGTGAAAATAATACAGGATCATGATTATGCATTTGCCAAACATGATTGTGGTAGAATGGAGGGAGAGGAAGTCATTCCTGGTAGTGCTCACAGAGCGCAAAAACAATATTCCCTTCCTAAAGGTTGTGAACCTTTTATTCAGCAAACAATTGAACAATTTATTATTAGAACAAGGTGTATTGAGAGAGTGAGAATCAATAACAAACTCACCAATTTGGCCAGTACAAAAAACAGATTTATCATGATGCTTGTGTTTTGATTATAGAAAATGTAATTCCATAACCCCAGCCTGGTCACCAATTGTCAGAGAAACCCCTACCCTTCTTCTGCCAAGGTATTCTCTTACATTGGACATCTCAAATGGCTTTTGGAGCATAAAACTAGAGAGAGATTTGCAGTACAAGTTTGCCTTTGCCTGGAGAGACCGACACATAACATGGACATGTATCCCACAAGGGTTCCATAATTCACCCACAATATTCCTTAAAAAGATGGCAGCATTGCTAAAATCCTTCTCCAAACCACCAGCCATGCTCCAGTATGTTGATGACCTACTACTTGCCACAGAGACAGAAGAAGAACATCTTGCCCTCCTGACAGAGTTGCTTGGGGCTGCTGGGTTAAAAGTAAATCCTAAAAAATGTCAACTCATGCAGACTTCAGTCATTTTTTTGTGGATGTCCATAACACCTGAGTGAAGGCTTCCTGACCAGAACAAAGTGGACATTATCCAGAGACTAAATTTACCTGTGTCTAAGGCATCACTACGGTCTTTTCTAGTGCTTGTCCAGTACCAAAGAGACTTTATACCACAGTCTGCTGACATGGCTAAACCTCTGTATAACCTGCTAAAGAAGGATGTACCAGATGACACCATCAGAACAGAATAGAAAGAGACTCATACAAACGCTATCAATGACCTGAAAAGAGCTGTCATGGAAGCCACTGCACTGATGTCACCAGACCCTTCTAAGACTTTTCATCTTGATGTAGCAGCAACAGACATTGCCTTAGCTGCTGGTTTATGCCAAGAAAAGAATAGTAATCTGCACTCAATTGCTTATGCTTCTTGAGTTCTGACACCTGTAGAACAGAAGTATACAGCCTGTGAGAGACACCTTGTGGCTACTTTCTGGGCTATGCAACACTTTTCAGATATCACTGGATTGTAAAGCCTCACAGTCCACTGAACTTTTTGTTAAAACCAGGGGATACTACCATTTCTTCTGCCCGACTCTCAAGATGGACATTAATGTTAGTGCAGAGAGACATGGACATCAAGCCAAAGCAAACAAGCCTTCTACCGGCTCTGCTTCTTTACCAAGAAGAACCACACAAATGTCCTCTTCCCTCTATTCTTACCCTTCCACCAAACCCAATCTCTGATAGTCCAAGGGTTGAATGTGTATTATGATGGGTTTTCTTGTCATGACCAGGGCAAAGCATACACAGGGTTTTCAATTATATTACCTGATAGCTTAATCATGCACTCTTGCCTCACTCATTCTTCATAGTATGCAGAACTAGCGGTGATTGTTTGCACATTGGAGTGCAGTGAGACTGCAATTAATATCTATAGTGACAGCGCCTATGTGGTAAAATGTTACCTTTCTATGTGCATAATGGGTTCAGATCCTCAGATGGAAAATTGTTAGTGCACACTAATTTGTTAAGGTATTTTTGGAATTTGCTGCAACATAGATTACTCCCATGTGCACTCATAAAGGTACTGAGCACTGAGAGAAACAGTTTGGCAGATCAAGCTGAAAGAAAGCTGCAAAAAAAGGCTAATTTGAGGAGTTTTGCCAGGGTACTTGAGGTTTCTGCCCTGCAAGTGACTACACTGCCTGACTTGCTTTCCTTGAAGAAATCTTATTCTCCTTATGAGGTTGTTAGGGAGTGGCATGGAGCAGGACAGCCTCCACCAATGCCAACTGAATGGGCAGATAGTACCACTTTAATGTCAGATATGGGTCTGAATTCTATTCTCATGTACACAAGGAATGAAGGTTCTCCTGTGGTGTGTGTTCCCCCTGATTGAGCAGATTTAAAATGTCGAAATGTTTAATTATCACCCTGTTGGTGGTCATTACTCTGCAGATAGAACACTAGCAAAAATAATGGATTCTGTTGGTGGCCTTCAATTAAAGAGGATGTTAACCGTAAATGCTCTACATGCCTCCTTTGTTTGTAAGTAAATCCTTCCCCTTACACAAGCAAGGCATTTTTAAGATCAGCACCCCTCCAGATGGGCCATGGACCCATATTCAAGTTGATTTCATTAAGCCCCTTCCAAAAACACCAAGTGGATATACATACTGCCTTGTAGTGATTGATGTATTTACCAAAAGGATTGAAACATTCCCTCCTAAAAATCAGACACCATTGCAGCTGCCAACATTTTACTCATTTAAATTATTTTCAAGGTGAGAACTTCAATAAGTAGTGGACAGTGACAGAGTCACATCATTTTCGGGACATTAAGCATAAACTTCATATTGCTTATCACCCACAATCATCTGGGGCCGTGGAAAGGGGAAACCACGCCATTAAAACAATGCTTACAAAGTTTTGCTCAGGGAAACCTACAACCTGGAAAGATGTTTTACCACTTTGTTTAATGGCCATAAGATCTACTTCTCATTCTACCACAGGGGTCAGCCCTTATGAAGCAATGACTGTTAGACTTATGCATACTCCTGGACTTACACTACTCCCCACTGCAACCCCTATTTTACAAGGGGCAGTTACTGAAAATTGGGTGCAAAAAGTAGCTGACCATATAAGGGCAATTAATAACTTAGTAGCACAGAGCTCAGGATGGTCCACAAAACAAATTAAAAAGTATTTTGATAAAAAGGTGAGACCGTTTGAGTACAATGTTGGTGATTTGGTAATAGTATAAGATTTTGGGAAGACAGAACATTCCTTTGTTCCTTCTTGGAAAGGACCTTTCAACATTGTAGACAAAGCCAAATCATCTGTTTATTTGCTTAAAATTACAGGGAATAAGTGAAAACCAATACTCAAATGGTATCACATCAATCAATTAAAACATACATAAATCACACTTATAACATCATGCCTAATTTTTTACAGAAATGGAACTCCACATTTCTGGGAAAATATGCAGCATGCAGGTTTGGGAAAATAAAATAGCAAAAGCCATTACGTGGGCAGGTTATGGGGACTGCCTACTCAGCAAACTTTCTGATGTCCTCAGAAATATTGAACTTTAATGTCTTTTTGATTTTATTAGACAACCAGAGTTGGGAATAATATGTCAAATCTGAGACTGGCGTGAGTGACCATGTACGTTATTAGTAATTTAGGTAAAATTACAAGACCCACAGTAGATAATGATAACTCTTTTAGCTTAAAAATACCCCTTACCATTTTGTATCCTATCGTGTTCAAAGAGGAAATATAAAGAGACTTGGTGCGGAAACATTGCCTTGGCAATCTTGATGGACCTATGTTAAAGGAATTCCATGATCCATACAAACTGATGGTCAAACAGTCGTCTGGTGAATAGAAGACACCACATATGTCTTGTTGTACTAAGCAAAATGAACAATATGTATGTAGGTGCAACATCATGGATATTGCAGAACCTCAATGTGGATTTGCATCAAAGAAAGAAGAGTTAAACCAAAAAGACTGTGTCAAAATATGTGCGATAAAACAAACAAAAGGACATGAGGATGACAAGGTTAACAGACGTTGGAGTAGACAAATTTTGTATTGTGTCTCCTGGATCCAATTTGCAATATGAAACTCAAGAGTGTCACTTCGAAAATCCAAATTTTTGTGTTATGGTCAACAACATTTTGAAAATCAATGGTCACACAATTTATCCAGTCCCAGTTTATCATGACATTTCCCAAATCCAGGTAAGATTCCCATACCACCACTATCAACGGACGTACACTTGGTAATGAAAAGAACCAGAACATCTTTAATGGGTCAAACAGCATACAAAGATGGTGGAGAATGCTGTGGATAAACTGTCCAAAACAACCTCTATATTTATAATGCATCCCAACACCCGCTTTTATGTTTCACCTTTAAAATTCTGATTTTTATTCAGTCTGTCATCATAATATTTGGACCTATTCAAAGGTTAAAACTATGGGAAAACTATTGTACAGGCAAAAATAATTAAGAGAGCTCATTATTTGGAAATTAATTCACTCGCTAGGTGGGGATATTATAAGAAATAGGTCATACATATTGGCCCACAATACATTATGTTTATGCTATTATTTTATCTCTCTTCCTTTTTTATGCATGTTCATGTGTATGTATATATGTATATATGTGTAAATATATAAATGTCATTAAGAGGTCAGTCAGTTATTGCATGGGTTAAATTCCAAAATAACCACATCAAAGGGCTGAGGAAAACAAACAATTGCAATTCTCACATCTATCATATAGACAAGATATATGGGGTCTATTCACATAAATACAGGGCACCACCTGTGGAGAAGATCATCAATGACAATGGTCATTGTTTTTGTACAGTTGATCAAAGATATCTATTGATTAACAGCTTTATTAAATTGCGATTAGGCCAATTGTATAGGGCCCCATTTAAGCACATAGCATATTTTTTTACACAAGTTTTTATTAGTGAACTTCTATTCAAAAGCAAGGTCTTCACTAACTAAAAACTTGGCCATATCGCAATATAAAAAGGCTGTAAGATTGCAAGAAAGTCAGAAGAGGCCACTTAAAATATAGGTGGGGGGGGGAGACCTAATATCCTGTAAAAAAACAGCTGAAAGGCACAATGGTAGAAGAAGAGGGGACATAGAGATCCCACACAGAGAGGTTCTGAGGTGACCGGTAGACTGTAGGTGGTAACTATACCCCTTAATATTTTTGATCCAACCAGGTTAATTATATTGCATGTCTGATTGATGGTTTCATTCTTTTTCTTTCTCCCTGTATACTGATGATATATATTGGGGTAGAAATGTTATTACTGTTTTCTTTCTTGCTGTATGCTGATGACATATTGGTGTAAAAATAATAATTACTGTTTTCTTTCTTGCTGTATACTGATGATATATGGGTGTAGAAATATTAATTGATGTTTTTGTTCATTCTGGATACTTGGGAAATCTTTGTTGTTTTTTTTTTCCTCCTGAGGGGTTAATAATAATTTAGGTGTTTTCTTTCTTAATATGTTGTAGGCCATTAAATATCAACTAATTGTGCTTATATATATATATATATATATATATATATATATATATATATATATATATATATATATATATATATATATATATATTATATTCCCTGTGCAAGGTTTAACCTTATTTCCATTTGTTTACATCTATTATTTCATATACATTTACATTTGTGATTATTTTTGACATTTTAATCTTTGTATATTTTTGACTTTGTTTTCCCACATGTTCTTGTATGATTATTTGCTTTTGTGTACGGAAATATATAAATATATGTTAATGCATAAATCTTATTTGTGTTTTTATTTGTCAATCATTCTCAAAAGAATAGAATCTCTAGAAATATGACACCTTCATTTCTTACAGTAGTGTCAAGTAAATGAGCTTTAATGTCAGGCATTTTACATTCCCTGAACATGTCCTGCTCCTCCTGCTACTACCTTTATCAATTAATTGATCCTCACAAGGAGCTGAAAAGCAGGAATAGCATGCCCAGGTGTTTAAATAGCCATATATATATATATTTATTTGATTTATTCCTGGGGGTCCTTTACAGCTGGGAATATCGATTAATCACAAATATTATCTCCCCTGCAATTTCCCAGAGACCTCAAGTACATGCTAATTTGTCTACATATACTACTTGGTTGGTGTTTCATTTGGTGGAAACTAGTTGAAAGATGATGGCTATAGACAACTGAGAAGTAATTTTGTTAAAAGAAAATAACAGAAGTGAGATATAACAGAGATATCTTTATTGGCTAACCAAGAACAATGTCTGTATGAACATTCAGGGCTACACTCAAATTTCCCTCAAAAAGACACCAACCTCTAATACGATATTTATGGTGGAACATTAATATTTGTGCATTGAGGATCTCTTCGTCCATCAACTGAAAGAGAGAAAGAAGGGAATATAATTATTATTTATTATAGTATGCACAATAGTTACACTATATTATGTATATAACACACTGTATATATCACACAAGGGTCAGATGTATATATCACACGTCACTATACACGAGGGTCAGATGTATATATCACACGTCACTTTACACGAGGGTCAGATGCATATATCACACGTCACTATACACGAGGGTCAGATGTATATATCACACGTCACTTTACACGAGGGTCAGATGTATATATCACACATCACTATACACAAGGGTCAGATGTATATATCACACGTCACTATACACGAGGGTCAGATGTATATATCACACGTCACTATACACGAGGGTCAGATGTATATATCACACGTCACTTTACACGAGGGTCAGATGTATATATCACACGTCACTATACACAAGGGTCAGATGTATATATCACACGTCACTATACACGAGGGTCAGATATGATCTACTTAGCAGAGCTGTACATTATGTATATAAATCAGTGTATATATCACACTACTTACCAGATCTGTTAAAAACTTGAAAGAAAGCATTTTCTTACTGATAATTCTGAAAATAACACAAAGAACAATCCAGCCAGTATGAAAACAATAAAAAGCTCACATGTCATGAATGAAAAAATGACTTTATTAGAGGAATATTTATAGCCTATAATTATATGGATGAGGTAAAGAGCATATTTTTAACAATGAATAAAAACTATAGTCATAAAGAAGAGTTAATAAAACAATGGGGAATCCACTTTACGATTATATATATATATATATATATATATATATATATATATATAGTAATCATCTGTGTTCAATTTATTTACTGTACGGTGGAGGGCTTCTATCGCTCTTTTGCCCACCATATTATAAATGATTGTTGTGGTGAACTACCTACCCATAAAGTCCACAACACAAGCTGAGGTCCCGCTCCATGCTGATGATAGCCAGTAAGCTTGAAACAGCTGTGCATGGATTGAATACTCAGCTTGTGTTTAATCCAACCTTGGATTTGCATTAAAGCTGTGTAATACAGCATGCATAAGCTTAAAGGAAGCCATGTTTGATAATGGCTATTGATTGAAGAGAGGCATTTGTGGGCACATTTGCATGTCTCAGCTCAGCTTCCCAGAATGCAGTGTTATAACTGTTTTTCTCGGAATTCTGAGCTGGAAGCAGGTTTTTTGTGGATCGCTTTTATTGCCTGATTGTATATAGTTACAAAATGAATGTTCAGCAGAGGTTTGTGAGTTTCATCTCTATTGTTCTTTTTAATCAGATTACCGCTGTCTGGTTTCTGGCTTCCATTATTACTTTGGAGCCATATCTCTTGGAGAGAAACTTCCTTTTAAGATTCTCACTCTACATCAAAACCAATCAAACTGATGCAATTTCTCCTAAAATGTTGAATTTTGCCATAATGTTGAATTTGGCCATATCCATTGTTGTGTTACATAGTTAATTAGTAGGAACTTTGTGAAAGTCTCCATATTTGATACAATGAATACCATTGTTAACAGTAATTCCTCCACTTTGCTCCAAATATTTGTCAAGACCTGCTCTTCCATGAGCTTGATAAGGATCAAAGGAACCAATCCTACCTGCATATGGACATGGTTCTTCAAATCCCTGCTCTCAGGACAGCTGCAGAAATGCAGGGGACAGAAAATAATACAAGCCTACCCCCTCACAGATACACACCACCACTATATGTCCCAGAGAAAGCATAATATTTATTTTCAGAATCATCTTTTATACAGTTTCATAAAACAAAAGAAACATTTAATTTTTATATGTACAAATATGTATTGCACAACTTGGAGATTTCAGCTCCCCCCCCTCACTTGTGGTTATCAGCCAATCAAGAGCCTAACCTGGTCAGCGCTAATCTGATTGCTCACTTAGGTCAGCACTTGACCAGTCATCGTTGGCAGTGGTAGGTGCTGATTGGTGTGAATCACAAGTATAGGGTAGTGGAGAAGGGAGTCACAGGGTTGCCACAGGGGCTGGGGCACCATGAGGTCTACTGCTCAGCATCCCTGATGGACATGAAGGGTATATCACAACACAAAACATAACTTAAAATATATAAACAATGTGGGCAAAACATGGCATTCATTATGATAAGTGGTATAGTCTTTTCTCTTGCATTTCCTAATCTGGTCCTGGGCCAGTGAGGGGGAGGACTGACGTGCCAATTCCAGCTAAGTTTAGGTCTAACAAAGCCCTCTAACATCCCCTGTAAGTGTTCGCTCCCATAAGAGTTCTCAAAATCTTGTGTGTAAATTCAACCTCACACAATAGCAGCTAAAACCCTTACAAAAACACTCACAAGAAACATTAATAATCCAATAATGGGGGAAAAAGACAGCTTAAAGAATTATTTCACAGAGCCATAATAAAATAAAAAGCATAAAAGAAGCCTTTCTAATGGTGAGCATGTCCCTCTATAACAAGAAATGCTAAAGAACAACCCATTAAATCACAATGACAATTACAAATAACTGTACACACAAGCACCAACACCCAACTAATGCTAAGTCACACCTGGTTAATACAGAGCCCTAGGGGTAATCACCTACCCACCTGCCATATAAATACATTTGCAACCCCAGTACAATTAGTCCAGTATATACCAATTAGGGGTTAACCACAAGGGAAAGGGATATAACTTGCAAAACATTTGACATCACTTGACCTTTGTATTTTGAAACAGAGTGTCTCAACTTCTGTCTGACAACCAAGTTTACTATTTAAAAAACTATCTTGACTTTTTACCATACTTAATTATATTCTTAGACTTAAAGTTTTTTAAAGCAGATACTTCTCCATTGTAAAGTGGTCCTTTTATCAAATCTTCCAAACCATACAATCCAGTCATGTGATTATTGTCTAATGTGTCTGATTGTTTATGATCATTCTGTGTGTAATATAAGGTATATGTGTATAAATATATACCATTGTTCTTTCAAATAGAGCACAGAAGGACTAAGAGAAAATATTTTATTTAGGGTATGTTTGGTCTCCATTTATTACAAGTTTTTTATGTTACATTATTTTGCTTGTTTCATCTTCTGGCTATATCTCATATTATTTTTTGCAGGATCTCTTTGTTTTTCAATTTTATTTAAGTTTTCTTATGATAAAAAAAACTATAAAACCCTAGTGATAGTGTATTTTCTAAATACCATTCTCTATAAATATAACACATCGTTATTGTTGTTTTTGGACACTCTTTCATAAAATGATTTAGTTTACAAAACAATACTGACTAATCTTTGACTTAATGTGTATAATTCTTTTGCTGCCTGCTGACCAGAGACTCTGTGACGATGGCTTCTGGCCTCTCTGATATGGTGGTTTTGGTGTTGCTCCTGTAATAGAGAATTCACAAACCCCTTCAACAACATGGATCATTCATGAGCTGTGTCACCTATGCCTGATTGGGCACACCAGTTAGAATCATTGACCATCCATGTCACAGATCTCTAGAACATTATAAACACATGGTTCATGGCTTTAAAAAAATGTAATGCTGCAGTTCATTCACTGGCTACTAGGGGGTAACCACCTAGAACAAGAGAGATACAACTGGAAAAGGAACTTACTAGTACAGAAAGGCAAAAATGGGTCTGTGCATACCTTGTGTACTCACTCGCAGGGGCTCCTCCACTTCACTGCCTAGGGGCTCCAAAAAAAGGTAGATCTGACTCTGACTGTGGCATATAACAAATATAATCATCTGCCATCTTAAAGGGATACTCAAGGCATTCTTTTGATGTTATAGAATTTTTTTAACTAGATAACTTAATCCATTTTACACATGTATCTCTCTCTCTATATACACTAAATAATGTAAGGATATTTGTATTATTTACACAACACTTTTGAAAATTTTCATCAAAAGGAAAAAATACAGATATGACGGGGTGCAATCTTAATAAAAATTTCAGCTATAACTAAACAATATAAAAAAAGATAAACTTATTATTAAGTAGAGGTAAGATCTTCAGACTGGCATTTCAAGAGGCTCAAGGTCTCTACAAAATGCAGTCAGATGAGCTTCCTACATCATGGAGATATTAGATCTTATCTCTCCTTTGCACCTTTTACCGTAATACATTCCTAACAAGAACAAAAAGAAAAACATAATTATACAGAGAAACCATAAAATACAGAAGAAAAAAAATGCAATGGCAATGGTGTGGGACTCTCCAGGATGGGCGTAGCGGTAATTACCCCTGATGGAGATGAGTTAGCTATTGATCCATGTGCCTCTGCACAGCCTCCATGTGTTTTTTGCGGCCCCTCCTAATGAGCTAGAGTAGATTAGTGTGGTGTATGTTCCCCTGGTCCCCTTCAGCATTGCTAAGTGGTGTTGGTGAGGGGTCTTGTGGACCTCAATGAAGCTGTGAGATATACTATTATGGGCCAGTGTAGGTGGGTGGGTGATAGCAGAGAGGTCGGACAAATCCCAATCCACTACAGAAGGAACTGATAACCCACTCCAGTGTCACCTGTCATAATCCCGTTAGGCCCTCAGGGGAATGTTCCCACTCCACAGTATCACCAACTGTACTTGGCCTGTGTATTAACCCTTTGTTATGATTAGATTGCAAATTTACTAATGCTATTATGACTATTGTTCCTTTTAGTATGTATGGATCTGTAGCATGTTAACTAGGGTCATTAGTTTACATCTATAGGAATGTGACACTAATGTAATGTATGTGTATGTCCCCTAACCCCAACCATTGAAAACAAACTGACACAGTTACAATGGTATAACAAAGCTTTATTATTTACACAAACCACAGTCAGCAGTGGTCAAGAGTTTGCATTCAGATAAGGATGTAACCAAGCTTTATTATGTACACAGACAGCAGTGGTCAAGACTGTGCAAGAGGCTAGGATTAAAAAAAGGGATACCTACAGGGGCCAATATAATAGTCTAGAGTAAGCATAATGCATAGCACCTACCAGGGTCACATGCGGCCAGTACACCGCTGCAACCGGAATCTGATAAAAAAAAAAAGATCATCACAAATTACTCCATTAAATTGAAGAAACCATTAGTGTGCATAGCACTTACAACTTGTTAAATGAATCTGCTAAATGAAACAGATGATACAACCTCTGGACTGTGTAATCCAATCCAGTTTCACACATACAGTGTGGTGACAAAAAAATTGAAAAACATTAAAAACTGGTCAACTAAAAAAGGCAGAGGAGGATAAAAAAAACTAATTAAAATGCATGTACAGTACAGTGCTAAATACTGTACCAATATACCAACTCACCTGATTCCCATTTGCAAGCATTACTAACTATTAGCTAGGTCTCTGGATAATCAGTAATATGGCCAAATAGCCATTAATATGGAAAGGACACAAAGGTGAGCAGCCAGATTTACCCAAGGATCACTGTTACTTACATCAGACCCAAGGATCTGTTCTCAGGCTGATATTGAGGTCAGGATCACATGCTTCACTAGTGCATATATTAATGTTGGCTGTCATTAACATGCCATTGTGAGACTCTGCAAGTCCACCGCCATAGAGGTATTAGTCTACATTTAAGCTAACAACAAGCATGTCTGATATATATATATATATATATATATATATATATATATATATATATATATATAATATACTTTCCCTTATACTCGAGTAACTAAGTTTTCCCAGTATTTTGTGGTAAAATAGGTGCCTCGGCTTATACTCGAGTATATACGGTAAATTAAATCAGATAATGATATACTTTCCCTCCAAAGGGATTTGCATAAATTAGAGCAATGGGCAATTAAATGACAGATGAGATTTAATACAAATAAATGTAAGGTTATGCATCTGGGAAGGAAAAATAACCATGCCATTTTTAAACTTAATGAAGCAAATCTAGGGGTATCTGATATTGAAAGGGATTTGGGAGTACTAGTGGACAACCACCTAGGTAACAGTGATCAATGAAAGCAGCAGCTGCAAAGGCAAATAAAATATTAGCATGTATTAAGAAGGGTATAGGTGCAAGGGAAGCAAATATAATTCTGCCACTATACAAATGCCTAGTACGCCCTCATTTGGAATATGGAGTACAATTTTGGGCACCACTTCATAAAAAGGACATTTTAGAACTGGAGAAAGTACAGAGAAGGGCAGCAAAGCTAATGAGGAGAATGGAGGGGCTAAGTTATGAAGAAAGACTATCCAAATTAAACTGATTTTCTCTAGAAAAAAAGTGTCTAAGAGGCGATATGATTACCCTATATAAATACATCCAGGGTCAGTATAAAAATTTGTCAAGGGAGCTTTTTGTGCCAATAGGTTTTCAACTGACAAGAGGACATCCTTTGAGGTTAGAACTAAAAAGATTCCACCTTAAAGAAAGAAAAGGGTTCTTCACAGTAAGGGTGGTTAATCTGTGGAATTCTCTACCAAGGGATGTGGTGACAGCGGATTCAATAGATAACTTTAAAATAGGATTGGATATATTTTTAATTAAAAAGGGTATTCAGGGTTATCCTGGTTAATTAGAGAGGGAGTATTGATCCAGGGAGAAATTCGATCGCCAGTATCTGAGGTCAGGAAGGAATTCACTTGTTTCCCTTTTGAGACAATCAGCAAAGTTTCACTGGGGTTTTTTGTTTGCCTTCCTCTGGATCAATTAACAAACTAATCTGCATATTGCAGATCAGAGGAGATCTTAAAAGATTGTACTTGATGGGTTAAAATTATTTCTTCAACCTCAATTACTATGTAACTATGTAATATATGGCAACATGATAGTTTTAAGATTTGGGGGGAGCTACAGGTTAAGGGGGGGGGGGGGCTGTCATTGAAGAAATGTCTACCTGAGAGGCACTGGGAAAACCTCATACATTTCCTCCACAATGCTTGCAGATGCAGAAGATGCCTTCATGGACCTGAATTGAACCTAAAAAAAACAAATGAAAAAAAAATAAAACAAATAAAACATAAGATGTAAAAAAAAAAAGTACTGCAGCATCTCTTCTCAACAGCATTTATCAGTGACCATCAATTGGTGACATGTTAAACCAAACCCTACATGTCCACAGAGAAGAGGATCATGGACCATGTGATGGGAGGTAGCCATCTGCATACAATATATCACATAGGCCAAGATCCAAGACTCTGTAGATCCAAGACTCTGTAGATCCAAGACTCTGTAGCCAGGCTAGATTAGGTTAACATTGTGACCAATAGATTGAGGACAAGGCAAAAACATCTCCACCAGTGCAGCCTGGACCGTTGGTGGTGTGGAGGGGGGTCTATGTTGCAGGGCTGGATGAGGAGGTGGCGGTGAGTGGGGAGGGTCCGAGGCCCGGCTGAAGCCAGGGGTGGTGTTGCCGGTGTCCCTGGTGGCTGTGACAGGCAGGACAGCTCACTGCTGCATGGGGAAGGAGGTGCTGTACTGTAGACCACCGATGTTCAGGTACCCGTCAAGATGGAAAGTCTTTGGAGGAGGGGGATGGTCATGTCCAAAAGGATGGGGCTTTGTCCAGGTAGTGAACCATCCACAACCACAACCTCCCCCTCCTCAGAGCCAGGGCCCTCTGACGATCCTGTAGCCTCTTCCCCCTGAGCTGTCTCCTGCGGGGCAGGGGCTGACGGCCCTGACTCTGGTCGTCACTGGACTCGGATTTCCTCCTAGATGCTGAAAGATAGAAAAGAAAGGTACATGTCATTAGAATGTCATTCCCCTCCCTCCCCAGCCACTCACCCATCCCAATTTAGATTTAATTTATAGAGGCATGAAAGTCATCTGACCTCCTATTTTCTGACTATATCATCACACCACTAGGGGTCATTCAAAATGACACAATATAACCTTTCTATCTATCTCACACTTCCTTCCTGACCCTTGTTATTACTTATCCTTATTCTTCCCTCACTGAAAGACTGTCGGAGCACGTTGATCACTATCTGACACCTATGGTGGGAAATTTGAAATAATGCATTAGGGACACCCCACATCTTCTAGAGATAATGTCCAAACAAAAATGGAGCAGGGATTATTGCTGGATTTCGCTGGATGTCTCAGCCCCGTATACTGCGATTCCTTAGGATCTACGTATGGCAGCAGTGAAGACCTCACTTATCTCTTATGACAACATTGAGAAAAAGCAACAGGACTTTATTCTTGATGCCATCCAGTTTATTCTAAGCAAGAACTACTTCATCTTCAAGAACACATACTATGTGCACCGTACCGGGACAGCCATGGGTACGAGGCTTGCACCAAGCTTTGCCAACATATATATGGGTCTGTGGGAGGACCTATATATATGGAATGAACATCCCTTTAAGAAGATCATCATAAGTTGGCATCGCTTTATACACGATGTGATTATGATCTGGAAGTCAGAGCATGTCCACGAGAAAGACAAGTTCCTTGAATATGTCAAAAGCAACACAATGATTATCTCCCTGTCTCCCCTCTCTCTTGCTCTCTCTATTTGTCTCCTCATCTCCCCTCTCTCTCTTGCTCTCTTTGTTTCTCTCCTCTCTCACTTGTGCTCTGTTTCTTTCCTTGTCTCTCCTCTCTCATTTGCTCTCTGTTTCTCTCGGTCTCCCATCTCTCACTTGCTCTCTCTGATTCTCTCCGTCTCTCCTGTCTCATTTTCTCTCTCTGTTTCTCTCTTTGTCTTCCCTCTCATTGTCTCTCCTCTCTCATTTGCTCTCTCTGTTTCCCTCCTTGTCTCTCCTCTGTTTCTTTCATTGTCTCTCCTCTCTCAGTTGCTCCCTCTGTTTCTCTCCCTGTCTCCTTTCTCTCACTTGCTCTCTCCTCTCTCATTTGCTCTCTTTCTCTCTCTCACTGTCTCTCCTCTCCCACTTGCTCTCTCTGTTTCTCTCCTTGCCTCTCCTCTCTCTGTTTCTCTCATGTCTCTCCTCTCTCATGTCTCTCCTCTCTCTGTTTCTCTCATGTCTCTCCTCTCTCAGTTTCTCTCATGTCTCTCCTCTCTCTCTGTTTCTCTCATGTCTCTCCTCTCTCTGTTTCTCTCATGTCTCTCCTCTCTCTCTGTTTCTCTCATGTCTCTCCTCTCTCTCTGTTTCTCTCATGTCTCTCCTCTCTCTCTGTTTCTCTCATGTCTCTCCTCTCTCTGTTTCTCTCATGTCTCTCCTCTCTCTGTTTCTCTCATGTCTCTCCTCTCTCTGTTTCTCTCATGTCTCTCCTCTCTCTGTTTCTCTCATGTCTCTCCTCTCTCTCTCTGTTTCTCTCATGTCTCTCCTCTCTCTGTTTCTCTCATGTCTCTCCTCTCTCTCTCTGTTTCTCTCATGTCTCTCCTCTCTCTCTCTGTTTCTCTCATGTCTCTCCTCTATCTCTCTGTTTCTCTCATGTCTCTCCTCTCTCTGTTTCTCTCATGTCTCTCCTCTCTCTCTGTTTCTCTCATGTCTCTCCTCTCTCTCTGTTTCCATCATGTCTTTCCTCTCTCTCTGTTTCTCTCATGTCTCTCCTCTCTCTCTCTGTTTCTCTCATGTCTCTCCTCTCTGTTTCTCTCATGTCTCTCCTCTCTCTCTGTTTCTCTCATGCCTCTCCTCTTTCTCTGTTTCTCTCATGTCTCTCCTCTCTCTCTGTCTCTCTCATGTCTCTCCTCTCTCTCTCTGTTTCTCTCATGTCTCTCCTCTCTCTCTGTTTCTCTTATGTCTCTCCTCTCTCTGTTTCTCTCATGTCTCTCCTCTCTCTCTGTTTCTCTCATGTCTCTCCTCTCTCTGTTTCTCTCATGTCTCTCCTCTCTCTCTGTTTCTCTCATGTCTCTCCTCTCTCTCTGTTTCTCTCATGTCTCTCCTCTCTCTCTGTTTCTCTCATGTCTCTCCTCTCTCTCTGTTTCTCTCATGTCTCTCCTCTCTCTCTGTTTCTCTCATGTCTCTCCTCTCTCTCTGTTTCTCTCATGTCTCTGCTCTCTCTCTGTTTCTCTCATGTCTCTCCTCTCTCTCTGTTTCTCTCATGTCTCTCCTCTCTCTCTGTCTCTCTCATGTCTCTCCTCTCCTCTCTCTGTTTCTCTCATGTCTCTCCTCTCTCTCTCTGTTTCTCTCATGTCTCTCCTCTCTCTCTCTGTTTCTCTCATGTCTCTCCTCTCTCTCTCTGTTTCTCTCATGTCTCTCCTCTCTCTCTCTGTTTCTCCTCTCTCTCTCTGTTTCTCCTCTCTCTCTGTTTCTCCTCTTTCTCTGTTTCTCTCATGTCTCTCCTCTCTCTGTTTCTCTCATGTGTCTCCTCTCTCTCTGTCTCTCCTTTTCTCACTTGCTCTCTCTTTTTCTCTACTTGTTTTTGCTCTCTCAATTTCTACCCACTTCTGCACTTTCATTGTTCTCCCATCCTTCTCTCTAACTGTCCCACTCCCCCCCCCACCCACCACCACCACCACATTGTCTCCACCCTTCTCTCCCCTCTTTTTCCCTCAAACTGGGTGCCCCTTCTCACCAGAGGCGCAGCTAGTGAATAGAGGGCCCCTGTGCAAAAAATTACAATTATCTTTTTCCCTTAAATCCTCCTAATCCAACTCATATCTCCCCTATCTTCTCCCCCCTCCTCTATCCCATCTCTCCCCCTCCACAATCCTTCTCCCCCTCCACACTCCTCCCCCATCTTTCCCCCCCTTTTCTCCCCCTCTCTTTCTCTCTCCCTCCCCCCTCCCCTTCTCATTCTCCTTCCCTCCCCTCTCCTTCTCTCTTCCCCTCCCCTTCTTCTCGCCCCCTCTCCTGCCCTTCTTCTCTCCTCCCCTTCTCATTTGCCCTCCCTCCCCTTCTCTCCCCCCTCTCTCTCCTCCCCCTTCCCATCTCTCCTCCTCCCTTCTCTCCCCCCTCTCCTCCCCCTCTCCTTCTCTCTCCTTCCTCTCCTCCCCTCTCCTCCCCCTCTTCTTCCCTCCCCTCTCTATCTCTTACCTGTTTCCAGCATGCCCCACTCCCCCTCCCCTTCTCTCACCTCCCCCTCTCCTTCTCTCCCGTCCCCTTCTCTCCCCACTCTCCTATCCATCACTTACGTGTTTCCGGCATCTCCCACTCCCCCAGCCTTCAGTTGAGCCTCCCTCAGGGTCGGGCTCCTCCCCCAGGGGTCCTGTTTGCACTGTGGAAGACAGGCAGCAGGCAGGACGCCCTCAGGATGGGGGAGGAGGTCAGGGGCCCGAGGGCTGCCGGGATATGGCCTGGGGGGAGGCTGAGACTGGGGCCCCCAGGAGACAAAGTGCTGCACCGGCGATAGCTCCGCCCGTGTCTCTCACCTATATCTTGGCCCACTCTCCTCACACTACCCTCTCCCTCTCTGTCTTTTACCCCTCTCTATTTTCTGCTCTTTTCCCTTAAATCCTCCCCATCTCCCCGCTCCTCTATCCCATCTCCCCCCTTCCTTCTCACTCTCTACTCCTCTCCTTCTCTCTCCTCCCCCACTCTCCTATCCATCACTTACGTGTTTCCAGCATGTCCCACGCTCCCAGCCTGCAGCTGAGCCTCCCTCAGAGCCTGGCTCCTCCCCCAGGGGTCCTGTTTGCTCAGCTGAAGACAGGAGGTCAGGGGACCGAGGGCTGCCGGGATATGGCCTGGGGGGAGGCTGAGACTGGGGCCCCCAGGAGATAAAGGGCTGCACCGACGATAGCTCCGCCCGTGTCTCTCACCTTCCACTCTCCTTCCCTCCCCGCCATCTATCACTTAGCTGCTTCCGGCATGCCCCACTCCCCCTCCCCTTTCCTTCTCTCCCCCCTCCTTCTCTCTCCCCCTTCCCTCTCCTTCTGTCCTGCCTCCCTTCGCCTACTCTCCCCATCCCCTCTCTTTCTGTCCCCCCTCTCCTTCTCTCTCCCCCATCCCCTCTCCTTCACTCCCCCCCTCCACTTCCCTCCCCCTCATCTATAACTTAGCTGCTTACAGGCAGGCCCCACTCCCCCAGCCTCCAGCTCAGCTTCCCTCGGAGCCTGGCTCCTCCCCCAGGGGTCCTGTTTGCTCTGTGGAAGACAGGAGGTCAGGGGACCGAGGGCTGCCGGGATATGGCCTGGGGGGAGGCTGAGACTGGGCCCCCAGGAGATAAAGGGCTGCACCGGCGATAGCTCCGCCCGTGTCTCTCACCCTATATCTGCCCTCTCTCCTCACACTACCCTCTCCCTCTCTGTCTTTTACCCCTCTCACCTCTCTGCTCTTGTTCCCTTAAATCCTCCTAATCCAACTCATATCTCCCCTATCTTCTCTCCCCCCTCTACTTCCCTTCTTTCCCCCTCTCCTTCCCTTCTCATATCTCCCCTATCTTCTCCCCCCTCCTCTATCCCATCTCCCCCCTCCTCTATCCCATCTCCCCCCTCCTCTATCCCATCTCCCCCCTCCTCTATCCCATCCCCCCCTCTCTCCCCCCTCTCTTCCCCCCTCTCTTCCCCCCTCTCCCCCCCCCTCTCTCTTCCCCCCCTCTCTCTCCCCCCCTCTCCCCCCTCTCTCTTCCCCCCCTCTCTCTTCCCCCCCTCTCTCTTCCCCCCCTCTCTCTTCCCCCCTCTCTCTTCCCCCCCTCTCTCTTCCCCCCCTCTCTCTTCCCCCCCCTCTCTCTCCCCCCCCTCTCTCTTCCCCCCCCTCTGTCTTCCCCCCTCTCTCTTCCCCCCTCTCCCCCCTCTCTCTTCCCCCCCTCTCTCTTCCCCCCCTCTCTCTTCCCCCCTCTCTCTTCCCCCCCTCTCTTCCCCCCCTCTCTCTTCCCCCCCCCTCTCTCTTCCCCCCCCCTCTCTCTTCCTCCCTCTGTCTTCCCCCCTCTCTCTTCCCCCCTCTCTTTTCCCCCCCTCTCTCTTCCCCCCTCTCTTTTCCCCCCCTCTCTCTTCCCCCTCTCTCTTCCCCCCCTCTCTCTTTCCCCCCCTCTCTCTCTTCCCCCCTCTCTCTCTCCCCCCCCCCTCTTCTCCCCCCCTCTCCCCCCCCCCTCTCTCTCCCCCCCCTCTCTTCCCCTCCCCTCTCTCTTCCCCTCCCCTCTCTCTTCCCCTCCCCTCTCTCTTCCCCTCCCCTCTCTCTTCCCCTCCCCTCTCTCTTCCCTCCCCTCTCTCTTCCCCCCCCCTCTCTCTCTTGCCCCACTTTAGGAGAGATTAAGAGAGGGCTCTTCAGTACAATGTCTTATTTCTTACAAATGTGCGAACCAAGGAAGCCATTTGGTTTCAAAGGAGGATAAAGAACGTCTTGCTGATAATGTTTCCATTTCAATATTTTCCCAGACCTTGGTAATGACAGTATTCAAGTTTGGGATTTGTGGTGTTTTCCATTTGCGCTCATTCCTACGACCCCCTATGACTTTCCGACCGCAAATAAGGGGCCGCATTTCCGGAGGTGGAGGCTCTACGGCGCCTCACAATCGGTTACAAACGACCACACAATCGCGACTTGGAAAAAAAAAGCATAAACACGCAATAACTAACTACGGACTTACAAAAAAAAAAAGCAGCGGGACAAACAACGTACAGCGGCAAACATTAAAAAACACAAAAATACACAAATAAAATAAAAACCTTACCCACACCAAGGGGGGACACCCAGGACCTCTGCGGCACAGCTTAAACCTCGAATTCTGGCAAATGTACAAAGTTTACACACTCGAAAATCCCCTAAGCAAGAAAAAAAATGGCAGCCGAAAAAAACGAAAACAAGGCTACACGACCCCTAAAGCCGATAAATTCCACTAAGCAAATACAGCTTTTACAAAAACCCGTACGACCTACAACATACACCATTAGCAAGGACGCTTCATCATACAAACCCGCCTACCACCTACACATTCGCCGCCATTTTACAACACTACCTTACATAATGCAGAAGTACCCAGCTACACTAATGGCTTCCCCTCGCACACGCAGCCTATTTACACTGCACACATTGCTGACACTTACACCTCAGCTCCACAACAGTGCAAACCTACATTGTATGCTGCAGGAACATCAAAACAGATTGTCAGCTCTTCAGCACAATGCTTCCTACATGTATTACTTACAAATAGGTAAAGTATATTAATTTATTACTTATATAATTAGCATCACAAAATACATATACACAAAAAAATAAAAACACTATCTCAATAAATGCAAAAGCCATTCACTGCGCACCTCACAACAAGCGCCATTGCTGCTCATAGCACACAAACTACACCAGGGCAGCCTTGCAATAAGCACAAAAAAGCAGATCAGCGCCGACCTTACAATGACAGCAAAAGCGCCTCTGATAACAAAAAATACAACCAAGAGCCACTTGATGAGCGCCCGGCTCGCAATCACCGCCGAGATCTTAGACCACCACAAAAAATAATATCTGTGCCAAACACCATTCCTTGACTTACAATTCTATTGCCGTCATTTTTTGACAGGCAATTCGCTAGTCTTATATAATCTTAGAGGCGTGAAGTACCATATTAGCAGAGTCTTATAAGATTGTTCTTTGAAGTTAGAACATAAGAAGATAGAATGGGGAATCTCCCACATTTCTTGCCAATCCTCTGAATCAAAGGTTTCCCCGACATCCTTTTCCCGTTGAGCTATGAATGGAAGAGGAAGAGTGTTGTCTGCTGATTGTAGCAGTATAGAAAGGTGAGAAATCAGTCCATTTAGTGCATGAAAGGGAGTTAATAGAGACATTTTCTTTATGCTAGATTGAGTGGCAGGTGTAGGCTTTACGCGCCTGACTTTGTAACAACACAACCCGCATAATCCTTATCTCGCAGCACTTTGTCCTACGGCGCCTCAAAACACTAACACAACCCCACATTGTTAACTCGAGGCACTTCTCCTACGGTGCCTCAAAACACCATACAAAACTCCCCCACATAAACCTTAACTCACAGCACTTACTCCTACTGCGCCAGGCACCACCGCACAAAACTCGCCGCACTTAGCCGATCAAACACGTGGGACTTAGCCTACAAACACGCAAGCACATGACGACCGCGGGACTTAAAAAAATACGAGTCGTAACACTTAGAAAAAAAAAATATGAGTCGTAAAAATACAAACTTATCGGAAGAGACGCGCAAACCAAAAAACACTAAAAACACAATAAATACACCCCCAAAAATTACAAAAACATCACACAGAGCATGGGGCAACAGCCAGGACGTCTGTGAGTGAGCTAGAACGCGAATTTAACTCGATTTAGATGTTTATCGCCACTCGAAAATCGCCTAAGCGAGGAAAAATATGTCAGCCGATAAAATGAAAATGAGGCTACACAACCGTGAGGCGCGCAAACCATAGCCAGACACGTAGCAGTTTGACAAGGCACGTACAAGGTACTAAAACCGACTGTTACTAAAGACGCAAAATTCTCCAGACGCGTGTAACACAAACAATATCGCTGCCATTTTACATCAATCTACACAATTACGCATCTGAAATGGCGGCTTTCCCGTGTAAACTAGCGGTTCTGGCTCACGCACGCAGCCTATATATAGGGCACACTTGCCACAGTGCTGACACTTTCTCCTCAGGTGATGACAGTCTGAGTGGACATTTTCTGCTGCCAGAAAATCCAAAGAGATTGTTAGCTCTTCAGGACATTGATTGCTGGCTATTCATTATAAATAGGTAAGGTATATTAATTAATTAATTATTAATAAAAAAAATTTAATAAAAAATAAATTACATTGCTCCATTTTGCAATACCTGTACTTTATCAAGATATTAATAATTAACCATTTCAAATATGTTTATTAATTGATTAATGATTATTTAATGGGCATTCATTTATTAATTATTTTTATTGCTAAAAAAAAAAATTGTCACTACCTTTACTTTATGATTACATTATTAACTCTTTATAATATATTTAGTCATTGATTAATTAGTAATGTTCATTCATTAGTTAATAATTAATTAGTCATAATAAGAAGGTTAATAAAACATTGATCAGAAAATATGTATATTTCACACTGGACTTACATTTTGGGGTTGCTGCTCAACTATTAATGTTCATTAATCATTAAGATTAGTAAATCTCATTAATTAATTAATAATTAATTAGTCATAATAATAAATTTATTAAAAAAGGGG